>CM052546.1:14286063-14536974 GCA_028533065.1 Trachops cirrhosus
TCAAGCATTAATAATTCAAAAATAAAGCCAGCTCCATTTCTCATCTGTTAATGAGCTATGACCTGGGGATAATTCATTTTCCATTACATTCCTCTAACATTTTCTTAATATAACTGCCTGAGCCTTAACCGAGGCCTAAAACCAATATACACAGCTTGATAGTGGAAAACTGCAATTATCGTACCATCTGTACTTGTCTTTTACTGTAGGGAGATGGCACTTTTTATTTCCAGGACTCTGATGTTACACAATGGTAGCTGTGGCTTCCTGGGTAGAGAAATCTACCCTATTGCACCAAGCAAGGAAAAAACCAGGGAAGTCTGCTCATCTTGTCTTTCAACGTGGTAATTTTTGCCACAGCCTACCTCTCACTCCTTCCAAAATGCAACAAATACAGCTACGAAATATTTATCAGTCTGAAAAGCTTTGTTGACTTTCTATTTGCCCGGAGGAAGAGTCGCTGCTGATAACAACAGGATCCTTCACGGAGACAGGAAGGCCCACCCTCACCACGTCGGGAAGTGCCATGTAAAGCAGCACACGGGCGATAACTGACAGCACACTGCATCTGAAGGGGGCACGCGCTGCCGCTGGGGACCCCCACACCACAGTAAACATTAAGTATTCGCTTGTAGTTTCAGATGGCAAAGGGGTGTTTCCTCAGCCTCCGAAATGACATCTCCTGAAAAAGTATCAGTGTTGCTGACAATGAACAGTTTTTAAAAATAAAGGCTAACAGTGTGCACACCCACAGCAGTTATAGAGTGCGGGCGTGGCAAGAGTTGCCTGCAGAGGAGTATGTTTTGATTGCAGCATTAAGAAAATAATTTTTTAAGTGACCTTTTTGTTCGTCACTTTGGGAGTGAAGAACAACACAACTTTTAAGGATGTACTAAAACATCCTTTTTTTTGTAAAGCTAACATCTCTCTCCATTATTCTCCCCAAATACTCAGCAGGTATTTATTGGCTGTGAGATACCCCGTAAAAGTAGGGCTCTTCCTACCATCGAAAGAATAAAAACCAAATCACAGTAGACTCTGGTGTGTGCCTTCCTCTCTTAAATGTTATTTATGAAATAAGCGAGAAGCAGTCTTATACCAAGGAGTCATTACGGATGGCTGGGATATTCTGGAAATGAAAAGAGTTATAGGTGATGCTCACGGACTGTAGGGATGAGGAAGAGAAGCTCAAAGATTTGAAGGGTTACATCCCAATTCTGTTCTGTTAAACTTCCCTGCCCGGAACACACAGACCCTCACTGGGGAGCCTCCGTTAGCCTGTGGGTGGCGTGAATCTAGGCTCATAGCGGGGCCAAAGCACAAAGTGGGGAGAGGCGGGCATTCAGGACCTTCACTGCCACTTTCATCTCGTGTACCTGGTCCGGCTTATCCCGCCCAGAGCCTCCTGTCACACAGCCGCTCAAGCCATCTTTCACATAATAGAATACTTAATATATGGCTGACACAGAAATCAATCTGGAAGCATCACTAAAAGAGAAATTTATCTCCCCACCTTGAGAGGCTCTGAGAGAATCTTTGTGTAAGAAGGATCCTAAGAGAACATTCATCCATTCATTAAAAATAATACTTTTCTTCCATATGACAGGCACTAGTCTAGGAGCTGGGGATATAGTGGTAAAATAACACAAATGTTAATAGTAATAAATTATTATTATTTTGTAATTGTATATAGTGCTTTATACTTGAAACACTGCTCTATGAAAAGTAAAATTTACCTATGAAGCAGTTCCCATAAGACTATCAGCTGATTTCTCCAAAGAAACCTTCAGGCAAGGAGGGGCTGGAAAAAAGTATTCCAAGTCATGAAAAGCAAGGACCTACATCCCAGATTGCTCTATCCAGCAAAGCTTTCATTTAGAATGGAAGGGCAGATAAAGAATTTCCCAGATGAGGTCAAGTTAAAGGAGTTCATCATCACCAAGCCTTTATTATATGAAATATTGTAGAGACTTATCTAAGAAAAAGAAGAAAATCACAACTATGAAGAGTAAAATGACAACAAACTTACAACTATCAACAACTGAACCTAAAACAAAACAAAAACAAACTAAGCAAACAACTAGAACAGGAACACAATCACACAAATGGAGATCCCATGGAGGGTTATCAGTGGGGAGGGGGAGAAGGGAGAATGAGGGAAAAGGTACAGGGAATAAGAAGTATAAATGGTAGGTAAAAAATAGACAGGGGGAGGTTAATAGTATAGGAAATGGAGAAGCCAAAGAACTTATATGTACGACCCATGGACATGAACTAAGGTGGGGGGATGGTGGTGGGAGGGGGGTGCAGGGTGGAGAGGAATAAAAGTGAGAAAAACATGGGACAACTGTAATAGCATAATCAATAAAATATAATTTAAAAAGTAACATTTGCATAATAAATTTTATATAATTATATAAATGAACTATTATAACCCTGTACTAAGTTTATGAGGTAGTGCTATCATTATGCCCATTTTCCAGAGCAGAGAACTGAGGCTCAGAAAAGCGAGGCACAGGAAGGGTCGAGGAATTTGTCGGAGGTAACTCAGCTGGTAAGGGGTGGAGCCAGGAAGTGACCAGGAAGCTGATGTTCCAGAGCCTGCAATCAGTCAGTAACTGCCTTTCTCTGTCTCTGACATCACAGAGATTAACGGTAATGGCATAAGCAAAACAGATACATATGTAAGTATTTAATTGTATACTCTATGCATACATACAATATAGAGATAGAGATTAATATAGCTGAGTAATTCATATATGATATATCATGACGAAAAATAAAGCTACTGAGGGCTATATTTCGACGGGTGGTCAGGGAGGGTTCCCATGAGGAACTGCCATTGAACAGAAACTAGATGAAGCGAGGCTAGGCTTTCACGCACCTGGCAGTTCTCAGACTGCACTGTGTGGGACCCCCAGGGCCCGGGCACTTGTGGCTGCTGACAGGGAGATGGGATGGGCAGGGCATCAGGCCAAAATGTCCCAGTCCCCAACCATAGCAGTTCAGCTCCTGTCTGGTCCTGATTTTGGGGTCCAAGTAAAAGTTGACTTAAAAAAAAAGACTCTAAATCTTTTTTTAAAAAGTTGTAGAAAAGCACTGGTCACGTCCAACCTCTTTACTTCACAGATAAACAGAAAGAGGCGAGCCCCGATTTGCTAAGGGCTCACTGCAGTGAGAACCGACAACAGAAGAGAACCCAGATCCCCTAACTTTGAACCCAGTGCACTTTCTAGACCGCCAGTCTGCCAGCCCTAACTCTCCTCCCTGTCCAGGAAGGACACTGTGTTCATCTTCAGAGGGTATCGAGGGAGAAGGTTTCATCCCAGAGAAGACTCTGTTTCTGCGTCGGGAAGCATCGTCCCAGCTCCAGGCTTAGCCAGAGCAAACACACACACGCTCTGTCCCGTCCCTTGTTTCTATTGAACTGCCCCTGCCCCTGTCTCTTGTTCAGATTTGTAGCGTTCCTTATCTTAACCCAATGTAGCTTTCCTTATCACGTTACCGCACAAATCTCTTGTAAGTGACTTCGGATCCTTTGTGTAAACGTGTGTGTGCATGGGGAAAGGGACATCTGTCGTGTGGGTTTGGCGTGAATGCACAATTCTGCGTCTCCAAGTAAATGAGATACTGATGATGAACCTTTGATGACATGACCGGCAGCAAGAATGAATTTGTCGTAGTCTCCTATCCACGGGCCCCCACATCACACAAGGAAACGTTCTCAGCCTCATCTGCAGTTTGGGCCGCCTCCTGCTACGGGAGCTCTGGATGCTGCAGTTGTCACCGAGATCTGGCCGGAGCCCTCGGTAACCCGTACATTTCCAGCATGACCTTCATTTAAGGAGAGCATGCCCAGTCGGTTTCTTACGAAAGAACAAAATCTCCACCAGCCAACTTTAATTCTACTGCAACCAAAAGTCTCCGAGTAAACAAACCAACCGAACTCAGTGTCGCGTCAATCTATTCAAACTCGGTGGATCTGTTTACAAAGGAAGAGTAAGCAGCTGGTTCACGCTATTGTCCACAATAAATTACAACAAGTGAAGAGAGAGATACATTTTCGGGAATGGCAATCAGCTTCACGGTACAGATGGGCTTATAGATGGCCCTTCCAATTTTTAATAATCTCCATAATTTATGTGTGAGCAAAGAAAGGCAAAGATGCCTAACGCACCCCTCTCCTCTGACTTAGTACAAATCACTCTGATTTACTCGGGCAATACTTCATGGTCCAGTTAACTTCTTAATTAAAGACAGCAAGATGTTCGTGTTCCATGCAAGTGGCACGGAAAAGACTGTTTTGTGCGCAATATGTTCAGCGGGGAGTTGAAGCTGTTTTGCTTACTGAGGAGGAGCCTCCGTAGTCTTCGCTTGGTTTCAAAACTAACCCGAGACACGGCCCTTCTAACCGCCACTAAAGCACGTCGGTGGAGCCTCTCCGGACAAAGGCAGTGCGCGCCTGCCATCCCGTTACTCTTTTCTTCCTGCCTCAGGCACAGCATGCCAAGTCCAAATTTTTACCTTTCTTCTCCTTGCCGGCCTCCTCCCCATTTGTGGTCTGTTGTGGTGAGACGAATAAAGGCCAAACGAGGCGTGTTCTCGGGGGCTCAGGGTGGGGAGTGGCTGTGGGGGGCCAGGGCCTCAGCCCCCAGGAGCTCTGGGACTGCCACCGCTTGCGTACTACTTCCGAACCCACAGCGGCCAGACCCCTCGCAGAAACAGAGGCGGAGGAGGGAGCGGCAAGAAGGGAGGAGCAGGGAGTCGCAAGGGACTGGGACCCTAAGGAGCCAACTTCGTTTCTGGACTTCTGCACAACGAGATACACATATATACATTCTCATGTCCATGAACCAGGAGTCGCGTCCTCACGGAACGTCAGGGCCTCGTTGCAGAAACGCACGAAGAGGTTGGGTGGGAGGCAAGAGTGATGGGTGGAGACTGCGGCAAACGGCAGGCAAACGCCCGGCCGAAGGAGGCAGCCGCGGCTCAGCTCCGGTCCTCAGCAACATCGAACCACTTCCCCAGATTTTCTGGTTTGCCATGAGACTCAGAAAGGGTAGATTCTTAAAAATGTCAAATCTGCAGGTATTTAAAAATCAGAAACAAATTCATATTTAAAGGAGAACACTGTGTGAATAAACTGTACCTGTCAGCTGGACTCAGCTTGTAACTTCGGTCATTAGCGTTCCTATTGACAGGTCACTTAATAGTCTACAAGGGGGGTCACTTAAACTACTTCATTTGCCCCTCGCAATAAACTTCGGAGGTAGAGAATATCACCTCGGTGACTAAGTCAGACACTGTTAGGCTCAGCCGTGCATTACCCACCGCTGTTTCCAGTTTCCTCACTTCGCGCTTCTGAACTCATTCCCAGAACTGACCTGCCTTCCTCGGGAGAGGGAAATGGCAGGTATCGTGACTCAGCCTCCTGTACCGAACGCAGTGTCGCGACACATTTAGCCACCGCGTGACTGCTGTGCTGACGGGCAGGAGCACTGAAACCCCGGGTTTTGGTTCTGACTTTCGCGGGTGTGACTTGGGTAGGTCCCGCCTGCCTTCTGGGCCTTTGGACCCCCCACGGTACATGAAGTGGCGGCTCTAGCTGAATTCTTAGGGCCTTTCCACTCCACCTGGGTATGCCTTGGCGATTCAGGCTGATGAAGGCCGTCTCCACTCACGGCACAGCAGAATCGAAATGGAATTTAAAAACTCAGCCTTTCACATAAAACAAAGAGACGGCAGATGCAAACCTAAAACTTCACGGTGAGGATGACCTACTCAGAGTTTCAAGGAGCACACAACAGTTCGTGAGCTTTCATAAATATGGACAAACTGGGATGCCCTCAAACTCCATTTTCTTAAAAACATATTTTTACAGATTTTTATTTATTTATTTTTAGAGAGGAGAAGGGAGGGAGAAAGAGAGGGGGAGAAATACCAATGTGTGAGAGAAACATTTATTGGTTGCTTTTCACAAGTCCACGGCTGGGGACCAGGCCTGCAACCCAGGCATGTGCCCTGACTGGGGATTGAACCAGAGACCTTTTGGTTCACAGGCTGGCGCTCAGTCCACTGAGCCACACCAGCCAGGGCTCAAATTCCACTGTATATGTGGAATTCAACTCCTATAGGAACTAGCATTCAGACTGGTTTTTATCAAGCAGTGTCATGGATGCTTCTTTTAATCTTTAATTATTCCATATGTTTTGCATATGTTTTCTATACCATAAAATGAGTGGAAATGTCATAGCCGGACCAAAGCATATAAAGATTTTTTAAGGTACTTGGCATATACCACCATAAAGCTGTTTGTTTGTTTGTTTTTCAGGAAAACTGTGCCAATAATCTGTGAGTGCCAGAGCTAGCAAACATTTTTAAGCAGAAGAATGAGAAAAAAGTGAGGGGAACACTGGAAGAGTGTAACTCTGTGGAAGAAAGATTGAAAACTAACAGCTGTGAGTATGAAGTGGGTTTCCTTAGTGGGCCCTGAGGTGGTGACAGAGACATCGAGAAGAGGAGGTGAGGCCTCTCGGTTTGCAGGAAGTTCAAACATCAGATGGGACTTGTGATACATGATGCTGATGATGGTGACATCGTCATCGTCATCATCAGAAGGGGCTGACAGTGGGAGCAGGCATTTCTGGAGCATTCACTTCATCTCGAGCTCTGCATGAAGCACTTAACAAACATCTTCCTGATTTACCACCACCCATGATGCAGGCATTAGTATCGTCTCAATTGCCTGGGTATAAAAACAAGATGTGCCATGTGACGAAACGGCTCAGAGATCACGCATCTCTCTCCCAGCAGCACTGTTCCCACCCGAGACCAACAGCAGAGCACAGGGCTTCACCAGGGACTTGCAGAGGGCCCCTTGGTAGAGGCAACTTCTCAGAATCCCATTCAGATATGATTTCATAATTCTGTAAACAGCTTTTGGTAGCTAGAAATTCTTAAAATATATGAGGGTTTATAGGGTAAAAATTTCTCATTATATAAATATCCTTAAACCTTTGATAATAATTTTCCACTTTTACTCTTAAATTAATTTTAAATCCCTCCTCCCACTTCTTTTTCTGCCCTCTCCTCTCCCAAAGTTCCAAATCCAACATAACAGTGGGCTGGGACCCTGTGCTCACCCCAAGTACAGTTTGCAGTGAGCACGGACGCAAATGCACTGTGCAACTTCTCCTCGGCTGCGGGGCCAGCACACGAGGTGCAACAAATGCTACTTCCCCTTTCCCTTGTCACTTTCCACCAAGTTATGCAAAAGCACCATCTAGTTCCAGCATCGTGGGAAGCAAGGTAAGAAGCCTCTCGGAATAAGTAGGAGTCTGCCACTTTTGTCCAAAACGATACCTTGTGATTAAAGTTCTCCTAGTATTCCTTCGTTCCATCTATGTACCAGACGCTCCTGCTAAAAATGGGTAGTTGTATGTAGCAATTAAAAAGTGCCTATCACACTAAAACGGGGATTTAAACATGTAGTTTTTTTTGGCATCATATCCCTCACCTTTAGAAATTTCTGTACTAATGCATTCAGGAGGTAGTTCTAGGGACAGGCTGTTCTTCAGATTAGATGACAGAATAGTTAATTTTGTGTGTCCTTTTCGATCCATTTTCTGAGCAGCATGATACTTTACCGCTTAAAAGCTGTGCATCCCTGTGGCTAAAGCTAGAACATCCCGGGGCCTTCTTCCTCTTCCTAGTCCCAGAAGGAAGTTTTTATAGAGAGGAACATTTTCTTACCAATTTATCTTCCAAAGTGATTACTATTACACTAATCAATTTGCAGTGACTTTACCAGGGTTGCAACCTTCAATAATGAAATTGGATACAGTATTGAACATTGTGTAGGCTGCTTACCCAACCTCAATTCCTCTCCAATCAATGACACACAAAACCAAAATGAAGTCAGGTGCTGCATCACTCGTCCCCCTCACTTAGAGGGCTGAGGAATCTTGCTCAGCTGGACACGGGGAAAACCAGGAGCTGCCCCATAAAACGGAAGCGGCCATGACCTCTGGAGAAATGATACTGCAGACAATTCTACAGAGAAAGGTCTTCCAGGGGCAGTTTGTAAGCCATGGTCAGGTGCATCAGGAAAAACCACTAAGCTGATGATGCCAGGTGGGGGATGGAAAGCCCCCACAGGTGAAGCTCACGTGAGCATCATGTGAGGTTTGACCAGGAAGTGTGGCGATGCTGGCTGCCTGTCCAACAGTCATTCCCAAGAACTTCTTTGCTCCCAGAACCCCAGCTTTGTCCAGATGGCAATGATCTCTGTGCTTGAGGGAAGGGGGGCCTATATACTAAGTTACCTGCTCCTACCGTTATTCTTCTGCCTTTTTGATCCAACATATATTTTCACTTTCTGTGACAAGTCAGAGAGAGACTAGGTTGTTGACAGACCTAGACTGGCCTAGGAGGAATGGAAAGTCACCAGCGGGAAAACCGTACCATGGGAAACTGTAGCCTGGGAAAATGCCTGCCTGGGAAGCTGCCTGCGACCCTGCCCAGGACAAACAGATGCCCGGCTGAGACTGGGGTCTGGGGTTAGCCTATTCGGCCTAACAGGATGCAGCTTTAACATGAGCTGGACAAGATGTATCAAGAACAATGGTCAGCAGAAACGGTACCCAGTAACCAGTTCTAGCCAATCACACTCTGACATCCCAACCAGTTACCCTTCCCCCTTCCAGGTTGCTTCCAGGGTGCTTAAAAACCCTGCCCTAAGAACAACCGAGCGAGTCTTAACCTGCCTTGGTTGGCTCCCCAACCTCCCTAGGCTTGCCCACTTCCCTCTTATTTCCCACTAACTAACCCTGGTCCTCAGCTCGTTGCGTCTGTCTGGTTTCTTGAAGGACTCCGACCTAACAGTTGTCATGCCTAACATGTTATTTTATATTCCCTCTTCTGTGGCCTGATGTCATCCCGAAGAAATACAGTCAAGGTCTATGCCCTGAGCCGCTTCTATCAGTAATATCTCTCACCAGCCAAACCAAGACACAGCCCAACTGCAGGCAAAAACTATCTTATTCTCCTTTAAGTTGGATATTAAATAGATGGTTCAAAAAAGATCTCAATAAAAGGACATGCAATTTATTTTTAAAATCATTTAGATGCACAAATTGTCTGATTCTACTCATATGAAGTCCTAAGAAATGCAAGAAAAGGTACAGGACGGGAAGCAGAGCAGTGGTTGCTTGGGAACTGGGTTAGAGAAACAGGATGGATGTCGCAGGATGAAGGCGTGGAGGAACTCTTAGGGGAGATGCATTCATTACCGCGATTTTGGTGATGGCGTCACAGGTATGTATATATGTAAATGCTTGTAAAGTTGCACACTTTAAGTATGTGCAGCTTATTCCATATCAGTTGTACCTCAAAAAACTCTTAAACTTTTAAATAGATGTAAAATTTTACTGTTAATATATTATTTGGAGGAAAATAAGTACAGAATAGAATGGAAACTATGGTTTTGTTGAAAAATATACTCACGGCAGATGGCTGGAAAAGTACAATAAATTGTTAGCAGTGCTTGCAACTGCAAGATAAATTTAAGGGACACTTTCATTTTTAATAATTCATCACTCAATTTCACGGATACATACTGAGCACATACTATGTGTAAAGACTCAGCAATAGGGCTGGGGAATGTAGTTGGGAGAATCCAGACAATCTCTTGCTCTCCCAAACACATATTCTTAAGCAAATAAGAATGGCCAATGATGACAGTTACAAGGGGGGAAACCAGGGTGGTGTTTTATCTATAGCTGCTCTGCTCAGTGGATTGATTGAGGGGGTCTTCCTAAAATGGTGACATTTGGACTGAGACCAGGCTGACCAGAAGGAGCCTTGTATGAAATTCTCCAGTGGGACCCTCGCTTTCATTCCAGGTGCCAATGGAGAACCCTTTGCAAAGGGGTGGAATGACTTTGTGAAAAGACTGCTTTGGCTGCAATTTGGACTACGATGCTGACAGTGAAAGGCAGCAGAGAGAGGGAGGCGGTCGCACTGATGCTGGCAATTCGGTGTTACCAGGGGAGAGTCGGTGGCACGGAGAGCGTGCTTCAGGTGGAGCTCACTGATAGATTTTATTATATATGCATTTCTGTGTACAAATTTAACATTTTCTTCAGTTGGGAGGTATTTATTTTGTTGTTATAAGAAAGATATAAGGCTACAAAGCTGTATTTATTTACTATATTTTCAAAATGAAAAATTCTTAAGAAAAATGGAATAACAGTGAATTTTAACACTGTATTTTCTTTAAATGGTTATTTGAAAGCACTGAATTTAACTCACTGATTTTTCAATATTAAGGGGATGTTTTTTAAATTATCATTACTTTTTAATCTAATCAAGCGTACCTTTGAGTTGCAGTCAAATAACTCTACATTTTCTGAAAGGCTGGCTGAAATACTTGCTAAAAGTTCAGTTCCTGCATGAGTCTGAGATATACCAGTGCCCTTTCTCAAGTCTTCTAAAACACATTTCTCAATTTCCTTATAGGAATCTAATTCTACACCAGGAAAACTTATTTGAGGATATTTTACTTAACACATATCAACTATTCTACCCATGATCTTAGAATCTGCTCGTGCGCACACCTGTGATGCAGCCAGACCGCTTATACGGTCACAGGAGTGTCACTAACACAGGTCGGAGAGGTTGGCAAACTAGTCTGCAGCCTGCTTCTGTGTGCCTGGAGACAATGGATTTTTTTTCTTTCATTTTTACAGAGTTGTAAAACAGGGAAAAAAACTAAAATATTTACTTCTGGCCAACACCATTAGAAAAAAATGGCCAGTTCAAACTAGTGAGTTAAACGAGTTTCATATAGATGAAAGTATTCATCTAAAGTGCAGCTCGTAACTCAGACCAATGATTTAACTAACCAGCTTGCCAGGATGGGAGGAGCAAAGACAGACCAAGAGCTAGACACCAACTTACACCACACACCAGGAGGAACTAAAATGGGTAACAGACTTAATATAGATGGCAACACCATAAAAGTTGAAGAGGAAAACACAGGCAGTAAAATTTCGGATGTCCCATGTAGGAGTAGTTTTGCTGATATATCTATCTCCCAGGGCAAGGGAAATAAAGGAACAAATAAACAAATGGGACTACATCAACTTACAAGGCTTCTGCATGGCTAAAGAATCCATCATCAACATGAAAAGGAAACTGACTGTGTGGGAGAACATATTTGTCAATGATACATCAGACAAGGGTTTGATCCACAAAATATGTAAAGTACTCATATAACTGAACACCAGGAAGACAAACAATCTGATTAAAAAGTGGACAAAAGACCTGAATAGACACTTATCCAAGGAGAACATACAGAGGGCCCATATAGACTTATGAAAAGATGTTCAACATCACTGGTCATCAGAGAGATGTGAATGAAAACCACAATGAGACAACACCTCACACTGGTCAGAAGGGCCACTGTTACTAATCTACAAACAACAAGTGTTGGAGAGAATGCAGAGAAAAGGGAACCCTCGTGCACTGTTGGTGGGAATGCAGACTGGTGCAGCCACTGTGGAAAATAGCATGGAATTTCATCAGAAAATTAAAAATGGAACTGCGTTTTGATCCAGAGATTTTGCTGCTGGGAATATATCCTAAGAATCCCCAATCACCAATTCGAAAGAACCTATGCACCCCTATCTATGTTCACAGCAGCACTATTTACAATAGCCGAGTGCTGGAAACAGTCTGAGTGCCCATCACTAAATGAGTGGATCAAAAAACTGTGGTCCATCTACACAATGGAGCACTGTGCAGCAGAAAGAAGGAACTTTGCAACAGCATGGATGGAGCTGGAGAATATTAGGCTAAGTGAAGTAAGCCAGGTGGTAAAAGAAAAACACCATAGATCTCACCTACAAGAGGAAGCTAATGAACAAAATAAACTAATGATCACCACATGCATGGAAACATGGAACAGATTGACAGTGACTGGGGCGGGGAGGGGAATCATGGTGGAAAGAAGGGGAAGGGACTAGTTAAAGAACATGCATGAATGACCCATGGACATGGACAACAGTGTGGGGACTGTGGGGGTGGGATGGGTGGAGGAGGACAAAGGGAGAAAAATAAGGATAACTGTGGTAGAATAACACAAAATATTTAAAAAATTTAAAACTCAACAACATCAACAAAGAGCAATGCATATCACAGGATTTCTGAAATGCTTAAAATCAACTGTCTCCAGTCAGTCCAAGGCAGAATCATCACCCAAACCTCCATGTATGGTTTCAGCCCATTCCTCCTTCCAGGATACAGCTTCCTCAAAAGACACCGGTTACGTTTACAATACTCTTGCTACTTTAAGGGCAGCCACAATGCGATGAGTTTCAGTTAGATTCTGTCATCGTTGTGCGGATGCACTGATTCGCACTTTTTGATGATGTTAACACCATGGCTTCCTCTCTCTTACTAGGCACACAGGAAAATACATTTATTGGCAATTCAGCAGTTGCACTCAGTTTAATACAACTCAGTAGTTTAGACAGTGTTCAGTTTAAATGACCGACTGCATCGAGTTGCTGAATTTCATTCATTGCCCTAATCAATGCGCACGATGCCAATGCCGCTTTGGGAAGTTTCCTGTCGCTCTTTGCTTCCACATCGACATGAATCAACCCAGGCAAAGCAAATGTATTAATATCCCCCTCCAACCAGCAAAGTCCGCCACCCACCAAAAAGCAAAATTAAAAACTAAAG
The DNA here is from genome assembly GCA_028533065.1 of Trachops cirrhosus. NCBI lineage: Eukaryota > Metazoa > Chordata > Mammalia > Chiroptera > Phyllostomidae > Trachops > Trachops cirrhosus. Next base: position 14,298,811 of record CM052546.1, read on the forward strand.
AAACAGAAACTCACTCATAAATAATTAATTTTGATAATATTGATGAATAAAAGCAAGGTATCTAGGAATCACTATCATGGCAAAGAGAAGGAGTGAGAGAAAAAGCTTAGGAACCAGACTGTGGTTAACAGAAAAGCTTCAGAGTTACATTTCTGAGTGGAAATCCTTGCCCTGCTACTCTGTAACTATGTGGCTCTGCCCACACTCCCTTCCCCAGCCTCTATTCTTCAATGGAGCTGTGATTACACTCAAGACTTCAGGTCTGAATGCATCTCGTTACCTGTACTATCGCCCTTATGCCCTCACACCTTTATTTTGGGGACCACTCTGTGTGGTTTCCAAGACTATAGCCCCACAAGAACAAGCCCTGAAAGGGGCTAGTAAGTCTCCTTGGAAAACCAAGTAAAAACGCCGGTGGCAGACATGACCCGACTCTAACACGGAGCTTCCCTGGGAATCAGGCATGATAAATACATTGTATCCTTTGAAACTTGCTCTGCTTTGTTTTGTATAGCCCTGCCAATATAAACCGGATGTTTAAGTTCAAGCATAAGGAGTAAACACCTTATTTCATGAAACATGTCCTAAAGACCCGCTGGCATCAGCATGACTCACAGACCCTGGCCTATGACACATCTCTGTGTTCCTTCCATGGTTATCTATAGATAATACCTGTTTTTGTATGACTGTAGCCTTTTGGCATTGACTGATGAGCTACGCATGTATGCTGTGTACACCTACACATAGCACCCCCAATAAAAGCCATTTGGGAGAAGGGTTTGGGGCGTTCCCCACTGGAAGGAATTGCCACCCCCTTTCCTGCGGGAACAGCAAGATTGTGTCTGGGACGACTCATTCACCATCTGCAGTGGACAAGAGGATTCTGCTGGCCGGAGTTCCTCCCACACCTTTACACGCAGCTGATGGCAAGACAGATTTCCCCTGATTCAGATTCCAGAGGAGCAATTGTTCCTTCTCTCAGCAGAGACTTACCGGTCGGGACTGGATTTCTTTGGCGTAGAGAGGTTGCAAGAATTCTGAGTCTCCTTCTAGCTTTAGACCTTTTTCTGTGATTCTCAAGTTTCCCATTCCATCCTGAAACAGAGGCAAAGAGATAACACGAAAAGTGCAATTAGTTGAAATTTCAAAACACCTCAGGTTTTCAAATATTGAAATGAAGATATTGACCTTTTTTTCAGAGAGTAGAATAAGGGGGTATGGGTTCACACAAATGCGTGAAATACTAGTAGCATTGTTCAGTGCAATTATGCACACTGCCCTCTTGCTCACTTATTCTAAGAAAATTCTACTCCAAGCCATCTGTAATGAATGACCCCAGTTGTTCACTTGCCCAGAAAAAGGAGGCCCTTTTGCAGAGAGAGTGGAGGTAGGAGGTGAGCGGGCACAGAGAAAAGGATGACTCTCCAGGTTAAAGTGACAGATCCTTTTTTCTGAAACTGGCAGTCTGTTGGGCAAACCCAGCCTTTGGACCTGGTGTGTTTGGCTCACAACATACTTAAGAAGTCAAGGGAATTGCTAACAATTTTGCTAATAGTGTATTATAGGAATATTAAAGTATATACAAAAGCAGAAAGAATAAGAAGCAAACATTTGTGCACTTATTATTTAATCTTCAAAAGTATCAATTTATGTCTACTGTCATCTCTTCCACCCACCAACCACATCGCCCCTCCCTTGTTTGAAGTTAACCATAACTCCATTGCCACGCCGAAGGAAATAACTCCTTAATAGCATCAACTACACAGTGTCACTGTTCAGATTTCATTACTATTTAGCTCGTTATTTTATTTATTTGCATCAAGTTCTACACTGCAATTTGTTGATACATAAAATACTAGGTCATTTCCCGATATCTCCTAAGTTAGTCAGTTTCTCTCTCATAAATAAACACACACACACTTGATTTGATAAACAAAACATAATTTTTCTAACAGCATTGCCCAAAGTTTAGATATTGCTGAACATTGCCATAATTTTATATAATGTGCTCCTTTGTGTCCCATATTTCCTGTAAATTAGCAGTTGAATTAAGAGGCTTGATCAGGTTCAAACTCAGTTCTCTGGAAAGAATACACCCTAGGAAATGGAATGATTCAGTTTTGTGTTGCTACCATTACAAATAGCCACAAACTCAGTGGCTGAAGACAACCCCAAAGTATCATCTTACAGTTCTGTATGTCAGAAGCCTGACCCAGCTCTCGAAAGACTAACAGCAAGGTGTCAGCAAGCTGCTGCATTTCTTTCTGGAAGCTCTAAGGGAGACTTCCTTTCTCCGCTTTTTCTAGCTTCTCAAGCCTGCGCACAACCTTGGGCTTGTGGCCCCTGCACCTTCAAAGCTGGCATCAGCTAGGTGAGTCTTTCTCACCTCCGGTCACTCTGACGAGTCTCCTGCCTCTCTCATCCACACCTGCATAATCCAGGATAATCTCCCTATTTTAAGATCACTTTATTAGCAAACAATTTCACCTGTAACTTAATCCCACCTTGTCACGTTATGTGCCATATTCACGGGTTCTGAGATTAGAACACGGACATTGTCAAAGTGCAAGGCATTTTCCTGCCTGCCGCAGGTGGCACTGCTCTCCTCAGAGGCACACAATGCTTCTTGCTTATTGTCGTCAGTCACCGGTGATCTTTGCCTAGGGGTCCAATTACGTCACAAGAGAGTTACAATTGATGATAAAATAGTTCTATCATTTCTCCTGAACGTGTTAGCTGGGATGTTCCATCAGGAGAAATTGCATGTCATCAGCTACATGTTTACCCTAAATTGTAATTTAGATAGGAACTTGATAGATGCTTGATTTTTCCTCCTTTATTTATTGATCTTCAAAATATTGACTCAGTTTCTTAATATCCTCCAAGGATGACTAATGATATTTTAATTTTATTTATTATTGACGAGAGAGAGAGAGACAGACAGACATTGATTTCTTGTTCTACTTATTGATGCACTCACTGGATGGTCCTTGTACATGTCCTGACTGGAGCTCGCACCCGCAACCCTGGCGTTTTGGGATGACATTCTAACCAACTGACGTGCCCAACCAGGGTGAGATTTCTGTTTTAATCTCACACACTGATGTTTGAACATCGCTGTGATTTTCATTTTCTTTCTGCTAAGCTCCAAGGGTCCTTCTTTCCGCTCTGGAACTTACTACTTTTACCCCTGTGACTTTCTAAGTAAATTTTCATTTATAAAAAATAAACAAACAAATAAATATCACTATGAGCATTTTGATTTGTTTCACTCCAGGACAGTTTTTATCCCTATCGATGGTCTCGCCGGCCTGTCCCTGCTCAGTGGGGGGTCTCTTCAGGTTGGCTAGGCCCTTCTCGTGTGCCCCGAAGCCCTCAGTTGGCCACAGCTTTTGGCACAGCAAGGCGTTCCAGGGCTATCTCGCACATGCGCCGCCCCCGGCCGGAAGGAAGCAGCCATTCCTGATAAAAAGGCGCTGATTCATTTTGGTGGGAACTGGAGTTTAGACATGACAAGCTGGGAGCTCTGGGCGTTCACTGCTATGGAATCAGCCCCTGTTTCAGCAGACAGAGCTAGAAAATAAGTTATGTTTTCAAACAGAAACACCATGAGTTCACACGAAACTTCACTTCAGACTCAGGACTTGAAGCTGGGAACCTCATGGATCTCACGGCGCCATTATTTCCCATGTTTCACACTGAAAATCCACATTCTTGTTAACCCCGCCATGATCACTCGCTCAATTTAGCCTGCGACATGCTCAGAACCGTTTCAGAACACAAGTGCCACCACCATATAAACACTGTGATTAAGAAAAATAATTTACAACGTGTCCTTTAAAATACTTAAAGTGCGTTCCACTGGGAAGTCGAGCCAAAGCCCTGGGTTTTGGAGTCACTGGTGGGAGCTGCGCCCCGTGCAGCCGCTCCACCAGCCCGGTGCCCAGGGCCAGGGGGGCGCACTCGTTTCTTCCCTTCCCCTTTCAATTTTTCATGACTGCTTTCTAAAGAATCTAGTTTGGCTTTATAGATTTCTACATTATTTATACAGCACCAAAGTTGAATCTACAAAACAAAATATATTCAGAGAAGTCTAGCATCTTTCCTTGTCCCTACACACGTCTCCTCTCTGTGTCCCGGTTCCCTGGAGAAAATGCACCAACAGGATGGATGTGTGTGTGTGGATGTACACGTACACACTCTCTCTCTCTCTCTCTCTCTCTCTCTCTCTCATTTATTTCCTGGGATTGACTTATGCAATTAAGGAGGCTGACAAGTCCCAAGGTCTGCAGGCAGCAGTCTGGAGACTCATCCTAAGAAAATAAATCTCATACACACTTTTAAAAAATCTACTCCTCCATTTTCCCAATACTATTAGGAAATTGAATGAATTGAATAAAAGCACCAGGTTTTCAGCTTCTCGGGAGGACGGGAATCCCTGGCAGGCCTGAGCCTGCCTTCTACCCTCAGCAGGAGGCACGCGGCAGCCACGCTGCCTGGACCCCGCTCTCCCCCCGCCGCCACAGCCTCCGCCCAGCCCCAGCCGTCTGCCCTGCTCAGCTCCCCCACTCAGCTCCGAGCGTCTCACTTGAACGTACCCGGCACTGCCGTGGGTTTTGGACCGCAGCACACTCAGCACAGACGCCGCGGGGGTGGGGTGGCGGTGAACGGCCCAGCAGAGAGCGGGTGCTTTCCCCAACCCTCCTTCGGAGCAGCACTTCGCTCAGCCCGCGGACGAGAACCCATCGCTCAGGGCGATGTTGCTCTTCCGTGGAGAGCCTGCCATCTGCATGCTGCCAGTTCTGGTATTTGAGGGCACAGCTTTGCCAAGCGGGCCCCAGGCCGTGCATTCAAACCCGGTGGGACAGTCGACAGGCTGAAGGGCATGTTCAGTTCACTCCAGCAGCAGGCAGAATCCACAACCAAAAGGAAAACATGGAAAGCAAATGCCCACCCAAATACCTCTCCTTCCCCTCTGACAGCACGTAGGTAGATCCCCATCCTTCACATCCACTGAGGACCAACTGCCAATGCTTTTCATACTTTATCTCATTTTCCTTATTACTACTGAAAACTGCCATGTTACTTCTTGACTTCAATCACAGCAAAACACTACATAAATGTTAAAATATTTGGCTATAGAGTTGTCAGTTATAGAAAACATGAAAACTTAGACACTGCCTTAAAGTTTCATGTTAAAAGGGCAGTTGAATACACTATAATAGAACCCTATGTAGCTCTTATAAAGAAACATTTGAGAACATGGGTAGATATTTATAATCAATCATTAAGGAAAATAATCAATTAAGTAAATAAAGGTATATTTTATGCCACATTTATATAACTATATATACACATTCATATATATACATATAATTATATGTGCACATAGCAGGAGAAAATATACTTAAAATTGATATTGAATATCTTTGTATGCCCAGGATATGAGTGCTTTCTATTTTTGCTTATCTGTAATTTCTGATTTTCTATAACTACCAATTATAATTTTAAAAACCCTTGTTATAAAAATTAAAGTTCTCATCGCCGATTTACGTTAAAAAACACTTGTTGAGAATCTTCGCCGCCTTACACGAAGTGCTGCATACACAGTCTCACGCCATCTCCTCAAAGACCCCGTGAGAGAGGCACTGACTTTCTTATTCTACCTGTGAGGAAACCTCATGAAGTCACATAGCTCATTAGTGACAGACTCAGGCATTTGAACCCAAGTCTCTCCACTGCCCCCCCAGACTACACACTCTCCGTTGTCATTCTCAGCTGGCTGAGTGTGCGCAAAAGCCATGTCTTCAAGCGATCCGCTAGATTTCCTAACGCCTCTTCGATTTCCACTTATTCGGTAAGTGTACTCAGCAATAGTAGAGAGGGCCATCCTCAACCTTAGGACTAACGCCACCCATTCTTACAATGAAACACCTTCATTCCACCTTCCCAGGAACAGGGGTGTCCAACCTGCGGCCCGCGGGCCCCACGCAGCCCAGGATGGCTGTGAATGCGGCCCAGCACAAGATTGTAAATTTGCTTAAAACATTATGAGATTTTTTTTGTGATTGCGTGTCAAAATGTTATTTACTGTGTGGCCCAAGACAACTCTTCTTCCAGCATGGCACAGAGATACCAAACGTTTGGACACCCTTGGTAGAGTCTCCTTAAAACAAACCAGCTGCCTCCCATGCCCAGGAACAGGAGCAGAATGAATTCTCTGCTGTTTCTGGGAAGCCTACTCTGTGCCTTGGTATCTGTGGGGAGTTGGTCACAGGCCCCCACGCCCCATGGGTACCAAAGCCACGCCCAAGTTCCTTATATAAAATGGAGCAGTATTTGCATATGACCCATGCTCCTCCTCCCGTGTCCTTTAATTCACCTCTAGATTTCTTATAGCACCTGATACAATGTAAGTGCCATGTAAATAGTTGTACTCTACTGCTCTGGGAATAATGACAAGAAAAAGCCTACACATGTTCAGTCAGGTGCAATCGTGGCAAGCCTAACTACACAGTACATATTAGCAATGACATAACATTCTTTTGCATATTTTCAATCCGTGGGTTGTTGAACCTGCAGATGCAGAACCCGCGGATGTTGAAGGCCACTGGCATGGTGTGCTGTGAGCCACGGAGTCACAAAAACACAGAGTCCCTCTCAGAGTGCACTCTGAGAAAGCTTCTATCACAGGTGGCACACAGCCAAAGAAGAACAGCAAAGGGGGCACCAGAATGGTTACCGTTCCAGAAACACTCACTGAATCCCACAGCCAGTTAACTCCTTTGTAGCAGGACCTTAGCCTTTGCTTAACTGATTGGTCAGAAAAGTCGCCGCACACCTGAGGAAGCTCTGTCAGTTCTTCCATCTGTACTTTCTTCCTGTTCCCGGGCGTCGTCACCTCATTTTTCCAGTCTCCTCCCCAGTCCTTCGTTCTGCCCATAGGTGTGCGGTGGAAAAGGCCCATCACCGTGAATTTTCATTCATGGCCTCCACTTCCAAAATATAATGCAGAGCAGATTAGAGAGCTGACGGATATGTTCCCACGCTACAGAGTCTCCTTTGTGGATTTGTAATAGGCAGACTGGATTTGATACACATCAAAACAGCTCGAGAACAGCCTCATTTAAACCATTTGACCTTTAACTGCATAAGAAGTTATGGGTATCACTGAGGTAGGGGTTTTAGGTCTGTTTTGAAGCAAAGCTTCCCTCCTCAGAAGATGCATTTAGAAGATTCACAGCTATTTCTAAAGTAATTTGAAAAAACGGGCCATTTCCCCCTTCTACTAATGCTAAAACTTCAGCAGTGTTTAACGCAGGCATGACAACTCTAGCAGCTGGAGAGCTGGATGTGGACTCAGCCCACACCAGCCTGTGAACAGCCCCAGAGTCTATGAAGGGCACTTGCCAGAGAAGTGGGAGGCCAGGGTCCCACTGCCATCCCGGTGAGGGCAGGGACTCTGCTGTCCTGTACATTGTAGTGTCACCAGTGCCTGCCCCCATGCCCAGCACATGGAGTTCTCACAAACACATGAGCGAATCACATTGTTTTCCCAGCCCAATTTAGGGTGGCCCCTGTAACGTCTTTTGGGGAGATCAGGCTGGAGAGCAAGGGCAGAAGATCAAAAGTGAAGACTCTCTCTCTGGGCTAGACCAAGAACTACATCATTTGCTCTTTATTCTTTATTTTGTTCAGGCGGGCCGGTTGAGTGTTTCAAATGGATGGTTTTCTACAAGGTGGGTCTAGAATGAATGAAGTGATTTCAGAGTGGCAGGACAATAGACTGAAATATTGTTCCTGTCTTCGTATCACTCATGCCAGCTCCTGGCTCTTTTCATACCATTTCAAACAGCTTCCCAGGCTTTGTAATTACGTGGCTTAGAGCTTTGAGAACAAAGAAGCAGAAGGAGCCTGAAAATAGGGGTGTTCTTACTTGTGGTAAAGGCAACTCTCATTGAACGGGTTGTGCCAGGTGTGCTGGGAAAGGAGGCAAGAGAGAGAAGAGGAGACATTTTCCAGCTGAGGGTTGGACAAGGGATCTTCAATTCCCATGAGTTCTAGAGACCACCTTCCCACCAGTGTCCCCAGGAGGGGTGAGGACCTCAGAGGGAAATGTTTCCCGTCCTCAGGAATGGCAGAGAGGTCTCTTCCCAGACATTGGAACCGTGGACTCTCAGCCACTGCTAATGAAAGGTGTGCCTGGTGTCCCCAGGAGCCTTCCCACTGGGACTGGGCAAAACACTGGGACATCCTGAAAACCCCGAGGGACGTGGAGTGCCCTGCTGGGGCCCGGGGGCTGAGGGCTGGGGGCTGGGAGTTAGTTTTACATTGATTTAAAGAAACCATTATTTCTTGCTCCTCTGATTTTCCTGCTGCATCAGCATGAAACAGGTTTTTTAATTCCGTCAGCACATTTGCAAGCTTGAAGGAATGCCAAGTCCTATTTTAGTAAGCTCTCTCTTGTGGGAGCGTTTTAATGGCAGGCATTACTTAGTTCTGATTAAAGAGGGAAACAATTTCGTCTGCACACAGGTCGCTGTAGAAGGTAGGCTTCTTGAGGGGCAGGGCTTTTGTTCGCTGTCATTTCACTTCCTAGAGCATTGCTTGGCTCCTAGTGTGTGAACAGCAGATACTGGCTAAGTGACAGAACTTCATTCTGAGTGGCTGCATTTTGAAGGTGTTGTGAGGATTACAAAAATGATACAGCCTAGGCCTATCTCTCAGGCAGATTCCAATACATTAGAGCATGCATCTCAACAAGTGTGATACAACTCCCAATAGGCAGACACTGGTGGCTGGGGGGATGGGGAGAAAACCCAACAACTGTACTCACGTTATGTCTAGAGTACAAGTGTACTCATGCAGAGAGCACATAGAAAGTATATCGATAGCATTAAAATTTCATAGGATGGAGCAATTATGATAAAAATGCTGAAAAATGCTCTCAGGAGAGGGGGAGGCAATAATTTTAAAAAGTTGGAAAATTCTGCATCAGAGTGTTAGAGATTTTGACCTGGTTCCAACTTCCCTCCCTTTCATGCATAAATAAATGGTCACTTCTGCTAGTCCCTTTCTGAGCCACTTTTGTAGCCCCTCAGCTTGTGGAATGGAATGGCAACAGCACAGGGAAACAGCAAACTCCGTAGCGAGGTGTTCAACACCTTCTTCACCTGGCCCCTTGCCTGCGTCCCGGGCCTTGCCTCTCGCCAGCCTCCCTTCACTCCGTCACAAAATATGCTAGCAATTTTCCCCAACTTTTTGTCTTTTCGGGTCTTTGTAAATGTCTCTCCTTCGGCCAGCGGTGCTCTCTCCAACCCTTATACTACTCTTTCCAGTCCTTTGGTTCTGGTTATATTCTTTTCTGCATCTGGGGTCCTACTCTGAGGTCCCCTCGTAGTCTGTGTGTATCGTTATCATAGCACTTGTCACATGGCACTGTGGCAATCCATTTACATCTACGTCCTTCCTCATCACATTTCTAATTCCTAGAAATGAAAGCTACTCTGTCACCCATTATTCAACCTTTGGACCCAGCACCCTGCCCCCATGCCTAAATTTGTGACTGTAAGAGCAAAAAAGGAATAAGCTAAACTAGAGATTGTTCAGAAAGTGCACATCCATGCAAATTTAAAATAATAATCAAAGCTACCATTTCCACATGCATTAAGAGAGCACTTCATCAACGTTATCCTCATTAATCCTCATTATATAGAGAGAGTAGGTACCGTTAGCTCCATTTCATACTTGAAAAAAAAAGCTGATGCTCAGACACCCTGAGAGTCTAACTCCAAAACCAAAGTCCTTCACTGCCACAACCTACGTTGCACAGTTAAGCTCTAACTGTGTGCCCAGCCCTGTGAGGAGCACTAAATGAGGCGGCCTGAAGACAGAGTCCCTCCCTCCTAGGAGCTGCTAGTCTAAAGGAAAAAGGACACACAATGGGAAACACACAATGCCCAGGATGTGGAGACACAGGAACCTCCTCATGGGTGGGTATATAACATGCTACAACATATGAGTATACAACATGGGTGGGCACACAACATGTGAGTGCACAATGTGGCACGACATGGGTGGGCACACAACGGGTGTGTATACAACATGGCACATGTGGGCATACAACATGGGTGGGTATGCAACATGTGGGTACACAACATGGGACAACATGTGGGTATACAACATGGGTGGGCATACAACATGTGGGTGTGCGACATGGTACAACATGGGTGGGTATGTAACATGTGGGTGTACAACATGGCGCAGGCACTTTGGAAAAGGGTTTGACTGTTAAAATTTAAATACCAAACATTCAGAAGAAGATGTAATACTGTCTGTCACAAACTCTCTCCCCGAATTCCCATAACCTAGCAGTTCACTCTTAGATATCTGTCCAAGAGAAATAAAAACCCATATTTACACAGTCTTCAACATAAATGTCCATGGCAGTAAAGTTTGCAACAGCCAGAAAGCAGAAATGGGGGGAAGCCCGAGATGGTGTGGGTGCAGGGGTGTTCAACCCATGGCCCATGGGCTGCATGCGGCCCAGGATGGCTATGAATGCGGCCCGATGTAAAATAGTAAATTTACTTAAAGCCTTTTTATGCTCATCAGTTTTTGTTAGTGTTTGTGTGTTTAATGTGTGGCCCAAGACAACTCTACTTTGTCCAGTGTGGCCCAAGGATGCCAAAATGTTGGACACCCTTGGGGGAGACCCTGAACTCACCTACTTCCATAGACAGACGGAATTTACAGCCACATATGGATTATTTCCCACCGAAAAAGTTCTGAAAACTAGATGCACTTCTTCTTCATGACAAAAGATAGGAGGAACACTTTGAGATGGGTAGGAGAGACAGGGGAATGCTCTCACCAAAAATTCCCTGCACCCACCCCTGCTGGAGCAACACAGGGTAGGGATCTCAGAGCAAAGGGCTCTTGCAGATTCAACGCAATCCCCATCAAAATTTGCAAGGCATTTTTCACAGAAGCAGAGCAAATAATTTCAAAATTTGTGTTTTGAAAGACCACAAAGAGCCAAAGCAATCTTGAGAAAGAAAAACAAAATGGAAGTATTCTCCCTGATTTCAAAATATACTACAAGGAGTGAGTAATCAAAAGTATGGTATTGAGACACCACACTGGTACAAAGTACCACATACTATGGTACAAAGACAGACACACAGATCAGTGGAACAGGATAGGCGGCCCAGAAAGTAACCCACACATATATGCTCAATTAATGTACAACAAAGGATCAAAGAATATGCAATGGGGAAAGGGCAGTCTCTTCGACAAATGGTGCTTGAAAAACTGGAAAGCTGCACGTTAAAATAATGAAACTGGAGCACTATCTCATGCAATACACAAACGGATTGAAGACATGAATGAAAGACCCGAAACCATAAAACTCCTAAAATAAAACATAGGCCGTACGCTCCTTGATATTGTTCTTAGCAATGTTTTCTTGGATTTGACTCCAAAGGTAAAGGCGACCAAAGCAAAAATGAGCAAACAGAACTATGTCAAACTGAAAAGCTTCTGTACAGCAAAGGAAACCATCCACAAAATAAAAGCACAGCATTTTGAATGGGAGAAGATATTTGCAAATCATATAGCTGATACGGTGTTACTATCCAAATATATAAAGGAGCCATACAATTCAATAACAAAAACAAACAATTCAATTGAAAAATGAGCAGAAGGTTTGAATTGTTATTTTTCCAAAGAAGACATACCCATGGTCAACAAGTATGTGAAAAAGTGCTCAACATCACTAATCATCATGGAAATGTAAATCAAAACCACAATAAGATAGCACTTCACATCCATCAGAATGGCTATTATCAAAAAGACAAGAAATAGTAAGTGTTGGCAAGGATGCATAGAAAAGGAACTGTGGGAGGGAATGTAAATTGGTACAGCCACCATGGAAAAAAGTATGGAGATTCTTCAAAAAAATTAAAAATAAAACCACCACATGATCCAGCAACCTTACTTCTGGATGTCCAATGAAAAGGAAAACACAAATCAAAAGGATATATGCACCCCTATGTCCACTGCAGCATTATTTAAAATGACCAAGATATGGCACCTGTCTCTCAGTGGATGAACAGATAAACGACACGTGGTACATGTATGATGGTGTACTACCCGGCCACAGAAAAGAGTGGCATCTTGTGGTTTTGAATATATGGATGGACCTGGACGATACTGTGCTAAGTGAAATAAGTCAGACAGAGAAAGACAAATGCCACGTAAATTTACTTCTGTGCAGAATCTAACAAACAAAACAAACAAGACTCAAAGATGCAGAGAACAGATTGATGGTTGCCAGAATAAACGGGGATCTAGAGGTACAAACTTCCAGATGTAAAATTAGTAAGTCATGAGAATATAACATACAACGTGGAGAATGTGGTTAATATGTGCGTTAACACTGTGTGATGACAGTAAGACTTATTTCGGTAATCATTTAGCAATGTTTACACATGTTGAATCACTGTGTTCTACACCTGAAACTAATATAATATTATATGTCAATTATACTTCAATAAAAACACAGAAACAACCCAAATTTCCCTCAACAGATTATCTAAAACAGTCTGTATTTGTGCAATGGAATACCACTAAGAATAAAAAGAAAATGAAATGCTGATACATGCCACAACATAGACAAACCTCAAAAACATTACACTACGTGAAAGAATCCAGACACAGAAGACCACACATTGTGTGATTTGGTTTATGTATAATGTCCCGTGAGGCCGGTTTATATAGACTGACAGTCGAGTAGTGGCCACCTGTACTGAGAAAGAGGAGTGACTGTTACACGGCTCGAGGAATTTCACTGCGGTGACACGGGATTGTGGTGGTAGTTGCCTAGCTCAATAAATTTCTAAAAATCATTGAAATCTACATTTGAAAGGATAAAGCTTATAATATGTAAATTTAACTTTAATAAGGTTGTTTAAAAAAAAAGAGTAACGGACTTGGGATGAAGTTTATAGAAAAGAGGAATCCAGTTCAGGAGACACATGCTTTGGAATTCCCCAAATCAATACAGAGAGCCAGTTCAGAGACGTGTGCTGGAGGGGGCGGGTGGGAGAGGACGCAGGTTACCGAGGGACTGGTGGGAGAACTCTCCTGCCTGCCTGAACCTGGAGAGGAGTTATTAAAGGAACGTGCTGGCCAGCTTTCTGTTCCCATCCAGGACCAAGCCTGGGGAAGGAGGAGGAGGGTGAAGGGGAGAAAGAGCTCAATTACGCAGTGTTTTGTGATCAAGGCAGTTAACTTGTGGGACAGTCTGCGAAGACAGCTAGTGACCTTTCTTTGCAGGGAGCATTAAACGTGGGACCATCAGTGCTGATGATGAACACAACAGCGGGAGAGATGACCCGGTGAGTCCTCAGTGTCCGGGGCGCAGCTTCTGATGCTCTGTGCCACTTGTCATATAATCTCAACCCCATTCACATTTTCTTTCTTTTACTGCTGATGCCAATTTATCACATTTCTTTCTCCTTATTCCCAGTTACCATGAAGCCAAAGCTCAGACACTGGTTAAACTGTGTGTGTGAGTGAGTGAGTGAGTGAGTGAGCGAGTGAGTGAGCGAGCATGTGGGGCGGGGGATGTAAGACATAGATTACTGTCCAATTGCTTTGACGCCGCAGTGAGTCGGCCTTGTGATTTCTCACTTAGGTTTTATAACATCTCATAAAATTGCTTTTAATGATTTATAGGCCCAAGGCCACAGGGCTGGAAGCTTTCTGTACTTCCTCGTTGCCAGTAGTAATATATGGGTGGGCATTCCTTGCTCTATACTTTTCCTGGGGGTGAGCCAGTTGGCCAAAGAGGAGGGATCCCTCCCACACACAGGCAATAAGCCTGATTCTCTTTATTTCCAAATTGCTTCATTTCTCCTTGTCCTTTAGGGCACACCTATCAGTTTCTTTGGAAAGCCTTCCTTGATCCCGCTCAGTGCTTTGGAAACCACCTTTCCTCAGTCACTGGCGCACACACGCTCAGAGCATTCTGGGATATTGGCTAAGAACAAGAGTTCTGAGATCAGACTACATGGGCTAAACGCTGGCGCCACCACTTAACTTGTTGATCATCTAACTTTACCTTAAATACTCAAGGTAATCACATGTTCAAAAGGGAGATAAATTAAAGGAATAAATTAGAAAATCCATTTGTATCAGTCAGAAGAGGTTAGGTTAAATATACACCACAATGACAACAACAAAATTCCGAATGGCTTCCAACCAGAAAGATTTAGTTCTCACTCAAGTTCATGTGTAGGGGGTTTAACAGTGAAGTCAGCCCGCAGCATGGCAGAGCAGCCACACTTTGAACACTTTGCTTCTCTCTCCGTCTTTGGGGACAAGCAGGATGTACTTCCCCACCCATGTACAAAGACTCTGGCCGTGAGGTGTGCTGCGGCTTGTGAAGTGGGAGCATAAATCAGTTCAGAGCAGATGCTGTAAAAGCCAGGCCGTGCTGGACCGCGCTCGCCTCTCTCCCTCCCTCTGTCTAGATTGAAAGCTTCTACAGACAAGGGCGATATCTTCCACGTCTTTTTATCCCAATCACCTCTCATAATCCCTGACACAGGGTGGACAGACAGTATATTTTGACTGCCTGCATGGAAAGTCTTCTGTCAGCCACACAGAACCGTGAGTGCAGCGCCTAAGGCAGCCGAGTCTGCCTGAAAAGTCAGCACTCCCTGGGTACCGCTTACCCAAACCAGCACTATGCTTGCTGGCCATTTGGAAAAACAGATCGACCTGGGGATGGATGTGCACCTCTAGACATCAGTGAAAGATTGCCCTTGTAGAATGTTTGTGAGGAAATGTGAGCACATCCCATGGAATCATGAGAAAAGTGTGGCACTTGGCGGCAGCCTCGAGCCTTCCGCCAGCTCCCAGTGCAAAGCTGGACAAGCCCCGCTGCTCTGCGTCTGCTTCCTCTCACCCCATAGTGCAGTGGCACAGTAGGAACGTTAAGGTCTTTTCCACTGAAATAAAGTCCTGTGATGTGCAGGAATGGGCTGATCTCTGGACAACAACAAATCACAGCTGCCGTGGGGTACCAGTGCCCACAGATCAGAAACACTGCAATGAGGCAGTTTTGCAAAAAAACACAAAAAAAACCCCACAAAACAACCCCCCCCCCAAACAACCAGCCAAGAAACCAAACAAAAAACACCAACTCTAAAAACCACTGCAAATGCACACCCAGATTCAGGGAGGATTGAGGTGTAAAAGCTGCAGCACATCGTTCTAAAAGAGAAACTTGTAAGCAACCTTTAAAGAGACATTGGTGGAGGATGTATTGATTGTGGGAGGGGAAGAAAATGAGAGATGGGTAGCAAAGAGCAACTGGTTGCGTCCCCTGTCCCAGGTGAAAAATGTGATCTTATGAATCCTGAGCTACAGTTGATAAAGGTGGGGACTCGTTTATATTAAGCCGACACAAAAGAAAATAAGTGAAATACGATTAGGCCTATGCCAAGTGTTCAGATTAAATTCCTGCGGTGCCATTGTGTTGCTCGGTGAACATTTTTTTTTTTTTTTTTTTTACCAGTGCAAAGCCTGATTAACAGCTGGCCTCAGTGATATTAAAAATGCACACTTTGAAAATGCCCCCCAAAATAGATTCTTTCTCTGGGGTATACACCCCGAGGAGCTACCTGTCCCGTCTTCTATTTTCATTAGGAAAAGTTGTCAGTTGTACACGACAGTGTCTTTTATGAGACTTGAAGTCATAGCGTCAAAGGGTCTTTCTGATGCTGGTGAGAAACATTCGAGGGATCAGTTCAGAAACAGGAAGGCTAGTACGTGGACTCCCAGCAGTAGAGCCGTCTTGGCTATTAATTTGGCCCTTCTGTTCAAGTTTTGATGTCCGAATTGGCCTGCCAAAGGTTGGTATTAGTTATATCTCAGTCCTATAGATGTGTTGCAAGTTTCCATGACTATCTTTAACCTTAAAGGGATGGGAAGAAGCAGTGTTCCATACGTGATATCTATCGCCACTTCCCTGGCGTGCATCTCTGAGGCCTAATATTCGTCCCATGTTACATGCACATGTTCTTGAAGCAGTGGGACCATGGGGTGCGGCACAGGGGATCATTAAACCTTCTGCAAGGTGAGCACGGGCACGCACTGCCTTTTTAATGCAGCATTACACAGCCAGAGCTATTAGGCACTGTGGAGGAGAATGAGGCAGCACCAGAGGGGCAGGCGTGAGGAGGGAGGGCAGGGTACACTTCATGGTCCAAGAAAGTGTCTCTGGGCAGAAACCCAAAAGAAGGGAGGGAGTCAGCCACGGGAAGATCCGGGGAAAGGGGCAATGAGTCTGGCGTATTTAAGGGACACCGACAAGACCACTGTGACTACAGTGAAGCCACACTTACCCCTGTGTAAGACAGAGAACAGTAGATGAGTTCAGAATGGAAAGGACCAGATAGAGCATCCTGGAGAAGATGCTGTGGCAGAGTCTGGATTTGTATTGCACATGTGATCAACACCAACGGAACATGCTAAGGATGGAATGATGGGAACTGGTTTACATTTTAATTTAGATAAATTCCAACAGGACTTCCATGAAAGTACCGAACAAAACTCGGATAAACTTGACTACCTTAGAATTAATTCCAAAAGTAATTTTCTAGTAAAAAGTTGGTGATAGCAGATTCTACAATTTTGTTCAGCTTAAATAAGTTACTGGACTGTGCTCCCCACTTCCTTCGCCCAGCCTAACTCATAGAGCACAATGATCAGGACCATACATTGTGAAATCGGACCCCATTTGGGGTCCAGGTCCCCTCACTTACTAGCCATTGAACCTTCCTTGAACCTTCTCTATCTGTCAAACAGGGATCGTGGTGTCCTTCTTTGAGGAGTGCATGAGTGTGCAAGTGCACACTTGACCCGCTCAGTAGGGTGCCTGGCGCACGTGAATACCCAACAGAACCCTATACCGAACCATCCGTCACCCGCTCCCCCAGCTCCCACACCCATCGCCTTGTTCCCTCCCTTTCTGATCACCTTCTCTCCTCTCCGGCAGTCACACTCCGCCACACTCAGTTTAGCCCTTAGTTGATTTGATGAGCTCTGAGAGGCCTGAGTAAGAGGAAGGAGAAGAGGGTCGATCACAGCTGCCGATGACAAGAGGATGGAGGAGGGAGAGAAGGGGCAGGTATGAAGGAGCAGAAAGGAGTCTGCCATTAAATTTGTCTCAGACGTTTTCTAAGAGAAAGTGAAGGGATGAGGACTCACTCGATATCTAAAAGCTTGCAATTCAGGAGGACAGGAAAGGAGAAGGGCTGTTTTAGGGTTTGCAGAAGTTGAGGCTGCCTTCCTCTCTGGACAAGAGAGTAATTTATTTTAAATTGCATAGAATCAAATCATCAACTATTAAGAGACTGAAACTGGTTAATGGGATTCCATTTACCTTTTATGCATGTTTAATCGCTGTGCCGGAGAGTACCCACACCCTCTACCCACTCCTTAAGAAGGGAATCTTGCCCTGGCCTGGTAGCCCAGTTGGTTGGAGAACTGTCCTGATTTGCCAAGGTTGTGGGTTTGATCTCTGGGCAGGGCACATACAAGAGCCAGCTGGTGAGTGTGTAACTAAGTGGAACAACATATCTGTCTGTCTGCCTGTCTCTCTCCTTTCCTTTCCTTTCTCTCTCTAAAATCAATCAATAAAAGTTAATTAAAAAGGGAATCTTTAACAGTCTGAGCAATTTTAAGAGACCCAGAACTGAGCAATTCTCTGAGCAGGGAGATCAGACAGCATAGGAGATTAAGAATACACAGCAAACCAAATTGAATCACAACCTTTTTTTAAACTCTGAGATCATAATTGTGATGTTAATTTTAAGTGTCAATGTAACTGGGCCTTAAAAATTCCAGTGACCCAGTTTGGACAAACATCATTCTGGGGGTGCTGGTGAGTGTTTCTGGGTAAGACTGACATTTGAGCCGGTGGACCCAGTAAAGCAGATGCCCTGCATAACATGGGTGGGCCTCGTCCAATCAGTTGAAGGCCTGCCCAGCACTAAGAGGCTGACCCTCTATTGAGTAAGGGGGATTTTTCCAGATTCAAACTGAAACATCGGCTCTTTCTGATTTGCCAGCCTGCTGGCCTTCGTCCTATAATGTAAACACCAGTGCTCTTGGTTCCCAAGCCTCAGCACTCGGACTAGAACATCACCAGCTCTCCTGAGTCTCTGCCTTGCTGACTGTAGATCTGGAGACTGGTCAGTCTCCATAACCACATGGGCCAATGCCTTGTAATGAACGTGTCTTCACGTGCACACTTGCCCACGTGTGATATCCTGCTGGTTCTGTTTCTCGGGGGACATGGACTGATACAGTGGTTGTCTCTACCACTGTGGTGGTTTATTCCCACATCTGGTTTACAGAAAGAGAAGTATATCAAAAAAGCAAGAGAACCTGACTTTGAATTAAAAGAAACCTTCATAAAGGGTTCACGCATGTTACACAATCACAACCACACCTTACTCCTTAAAGATGTGAACAAACCATTCTCTGGGAGAGGACATAAGATTTCCGTAGCATTTGAATCAGAACTGTGGTCACCACTGTCATAGCCTGTTAGTCACTTCTTCCCATGACAGAAACCCCATTATGTCACAGTATCGGGGTTCTCAAGCACTGAGTTAGAACTTCTCCTTGGATGTCTGCCTGAATAGGATGTTGGCCTTAAGTTTACAGTGTGACCATGTAAGAATGAGCTATGTAATGACTACTGAGAGCTTAGGATCGCCTTGACTTTGCTGGGAAGGGAGACTACCACAGCTACTAAGAAATTAACTGCTTATGCTTAATACACATGAACTTGTTGGGTGATTTGGTAAGCAAGGCAACTGGAACTTGGAGGTAGGGTGCTTCTTGTGAGGTCTGTATTCCACGTGCTTATAGAAGGGTTTTGAGAGCATTGCCTTTATTTTATTAATGGCTCTCTCTGTATAATTTGTGTATAAGGAAGATCTAGTGAGGAATCAAAAGATGTAAGAGAAGGAGCCACATAAAAGGAGAAGAAAGAAAACAGTCCCTCAGGCCACTAAGAGGCATGGCCGAGGAGACGTCGAGTTAATGAGAAAACGTTCCTCCGAGGAGCGCCTCTGCTCTTCAGGAAGGTCGGATATATGCATTATGGTGACAACTTCTCACACTTGTAAAACTTCATATTAAAAACAAGACAAACTCGTCCCCGAAGGTTGCACGGCACATCTCCCTCATTTACTTTACTAGCACTTTCAATTTGGGTTCAAATCCTGTTATTCAGGAGATATGAATTGGCCAGTGGGAACATTTCCAGCTACAAGATTTCAGAATTAAAATCTAATTTAACCAGGATGACCCCAGGAAATTACCAAGCTCAGGTAAAAGGAAACTCTTTAACATAAACAGCCATGTGTTATTCATTCCACCCAGAGTGTGCTGGGAAAAGTGTCCAATCGTTTTTTATCATTGAAGCTGCCTTTCTCATCACACAATGCCTTGTAATGGGCAAGCTGTAAAAAGAACCGCACGTCGCCATAACTGATACACGTGCGAGAACGAGACCGGGTCCGGGAAACACAAAACAGCCATTTCAGAGCGACTGAGTAACAGGGGAGTAGGAATAGCTTTAAAAAATGCACAGTTTAGTAAGTGATTATTCAATGAAGACATTAGCTTAGGGAATAACCCAATACTTTCAGATTTCAAACTTTTTTTTTTTAATACAGAGCAGTAAAATAGCAGCTTTATTATCCAAAGACCCATTCTCATATGTCAGCTCTCTCTTTATTCCCTATGTGACTTTGGGCAAGTCACTTAATATTTTGCACCTCAGTTTCCTCTTCTATAAAATACAAACAATCAGTCTTGGTGGATGGGGGTGTTTAATGTGTTGGTCACCTGGCATAGAAAGTGGCAAGCTGTGGGTACTATATAAGTATTTCCTTTTTTTAGTTAAAAGTGGAAAGAGATTTAGCCTTAACGTGCTCTGTCATTTTAGGGGGGAGGGGAAGGCTTCTGTTAAAGGTAGAGATTCTTGAGACTAGGGCGATTTCAGGGTTACTCCTTCTTTCCTAATAACGTCGGGTACGAGAGAATGAGTTCTCCAGTGGATCGGACTGAAGCTCTGAAGTTATTTCCCTGAGGTCCAGGCCCGGCACGGGGGACCCACCGAGTCCATTTCTGGATATTGGAAAGGCCAGGTTTCTGGGCTGGCAATTTCAGACTAGCGGGAGCAGTCCCAAAGTGTCTTTCTGCTGCTGTAGGTTTAAACTTCAAATCCTGAAACACATCGCACCCAGGCTTAGAACCCCATTCTAACCGGCACCAGGCGACTGACGCCCTCTCTCACGGAGACTTGGCTCCCAAAGTCTAGGTTACAGTGCAATGAGACTCACCCTGAGCTCTGTCCCCACATTAAGAACGTTAGTAGAGATGCCTCAAAGCTGTCTCTAATCTCCTGGACGATGCCAACTTTGCAAACTTGACAAAGGAAACTATCATGAATAGCAGGGTTTTATTGGAACTCAGTACCTAGAAATGTGCTTGCTGTGTTGACTATTCAAGAAACAAAAGTCACATCAAAACAAGACATTTTAAACAAACTGGCTGGACTATCAGGCAGACAAGGGTGCCCTGGCCGGGTGGCTCAGTGGTTGGAACCTCGTCCCATAATGTTGAGGGTTCGATAACTGGTCGGGTGCGCAACCAATCAATGTTTCCTTCTCTCAAATCAATAAACATATCCTTGGGTCAGGATTAAAAAAATAAAAATAAAAAGGTAAATGGATATGGTGGCATACAGCTCATTTTAAGGGTCACGACAACGTCCTTTACTCTCCACATGGCATGTACAAGACAACAGACTAGCTGTGCAGCTACTGCCCTCAGTGAGGGGTTACAGGACACGCAGGGAGAGAAGGAGCCTGGATTTCCCCCGGGGCTGACTCCCCCCACAAAGGAAGCTGGGGCACCCCAGCCTTCCTTCTCCTTTTGGTTGCTCATGAACAGAGACTAAAAGGAGGTAACGTGTGAAAAAACGGCGAGTGCAGCCGGGGTCAGGAGGCAGTTAAGACGACACACTGTGTCAGCTGCCGTCTGTATCAATTCTCTGCTCTTCGACCTCAGGGTGAACGCCCTCCCTCACAGTCAGACATCTAATATTTGTTGTCTTCTCAAAATGTCAGTCTGACTCCTGTTAAATATCAAGCATGTGCATAAGAAAAGGAAAGTTTCTGTCTAAGCCACGTCCACAATCATGGGGGCTCGGGGGAGGGACACAGCCCCATTCCAGCCACCCTGGCCTTCTCCCTGGCCCTCCGAGGCACCAAACAGGTCCAGCCTCTGGGCCTTCGCCTCTGCTGTTTCCTCCGGCTGGAGTGCTCTTCCCCAAGCTCTCTGCACAGCTGGTCTTGTCACTTAATCCAAGTCTTTGCTCCAATATTATCTCCTTCATGAAGCCTTCCTCTGACCACACTATCTGAGGTGGCGCCCTCTGTCCATCTGTGCTGGTGCACTACTCAATGCGGAACATCCCACTCTTAACGTACTTGAGGGTGGTGGGTACCCCACCGGAACTCGCCTCCATGGAAAGAGGGACACTGCTCTGTTTACTGCTGGAATAATGCCTGACTTACAGCAGGAGGTCAATACCTAATATTTAAAAATAAATGCGTTACCTTTGCTAAATCGCTAAAGCTAAGTCATTTTTTTTCTCATTGATCAATTGTAATAATGATATCTAACACCCTTAAGGTTGGCACGGAAGTTAAACTACTTTGAAAAACTTCTCAATAAACCTTAAAATTCACAATTAGTGATTGCTTTTGTCATCTTTACTGTTAACTAGCTCTTCTATCAGAGGGCCAGGTAGCGATGGATTTTGAAGCTTTGTTTTGATTTATAAACTTGACAAAGAGTGGGTGAGCTGCTTGAAAGTAGTGATCATACTTTATTTTATTTTTCTTTAGGCCTGACTTAAAGTAGACACAGTAAATTCTCCGTGAATGGCAGATGGATAAATGGGTGGAGGGCGTAAATAAGATGCCTCAGCAGAGATGTGAAAGGAAAGGAGATGGGGCCATGAGTACAGCTCAGACTCAGGGAGCTGGGAATTAAGACAAAACACTAGATATGATAGCAGGCCAGGTAACTCCCAAACCAGGCACTCTGGAAAGTATCTGGATTGAGCCCGGTCCAGAGGCCCAAGCTGAATCACTGCTCAAAAAAATCAATGAAAAAGTGTCATGATTAATCAAATACTCATCAACTACAGGTCATACATGAGTCATGAATCCACTCTGTTAAATGACAATGGATACAAGGCCCTCGAGAGAGACAGGAATTTCTGTACCTAAGGGCACGGCCAGCCCGAGGCCCGAAAGCAACGGCAGGGGCATTTCACTGGAGGGAAAAGAAAGTAGCTGATGTGACTGGTGTACCAGTGCGTGGTCAGAAATGACAATGGGTTCAGTCCTGGGTGGGTCTGGGAAGTGGCGATCTCATTCAATAAAACGACATTCTCTCTAATCACATTTACTCCTTACATTTTATCAGATCCATAGCAAACGCAGGAGATCTACTCATGCCAGCAATGTATTGTCTGTGGTTCTGGTTCATGAAGACAGATGAGACCAGAATCAACTGAATGTGTATGTAGATATAGCACTAAAGAATTTTAGAGCAAGAGGAAACCTTGAAGACTGTGTAATCCAGTCTTGCCATTTAACAGAAAAGAAGCCGGGGCTCAGGGCTCTGGGGTAACTTGCCCACAGCCACACAGGTAAGCAGCAGCAGGACTGAAGACAGATTTCGATCTCCTGACTGCTGGCCCAGAGTTCTCTCCACTTTACCTTTCGTTCATACTGAAGGATGCCCGAATCAGTCAGACCTTCTGAAAGTGACCATGGAACAGGACAATTCAAAACGTCAGGCAATGAATTAAAACGGGGCCCTGACCTTACTTCAGAGTTGTTTGTAGAATCCAAGAACTTTAAGTCATCAGGAAGAATGTCCCAGATATACAAAACTAGCAACATTCTGTCCATTCTTTAGAATTTATTTTTGAGCCAGAAGAACCCTTAGTGATCATTAAATACAACTCCCTAATGTTACAGAGGATGAAATGGAATTCAGAGAGGTTACTTTCCCAGTACCATATGGCTGGTTAAAATGGAAACCCATTGATCAAATCAAATTACTTTTGCACTGTTATATACAGCTGTCTGGTTATATGAGTCATGGAGATGCTTTGAAAAAATTCCTTTTCATTCTAACCAAACCAAATGGACCTTCTAGGGGGAAAAATGATACCGTGAAAGCCAAGGGCATCTAGCATCTAGGAAAAACACTCTAGAGGTGATGCCATTTTCTCTGTAACACCTAAAAAACAATTCTATTTTTTATCCAACATGTGAAACACACCTAAGCCAGTGTTTAATGTGGGGCTCATAGAACTGGGTGAACTTGCCCATGGCCTGACCTAGAGTGGACAGTTTAGTAAGTTTTTGTTGGATGGACTGAAGGGTAAGTGGGTGAACAGAGTAAATAAAAGGCTTATGGTAGACATTAAAAGGAAAGGAAATATATTCTACATTTACCGCACATCTCGATGTGGACACACCACATTTCAAGCTCTCTATTGCTTTATATGTGGCCGATGGCTACCATATTAGAGTAACACAGATTTAAGCCTTTTCTACCCTTTGCCTTTTTCCCCCAGAATTTAAATTTTTGAAAACTTCCAGCGAGAGCCCCAAACACTTTGATCATCCAGGCTGCAGTGATCTGCACAGTCTCTTTCACCCAACAGCACTAGAATCTCACACTTGATCCCTTGGATTTGGCCTTAGCCTTGGCTCGAGGACGCTGTTTGAGTCCCAGCTGCTGCCTTGCTTCCACCAACCCAACATCTCTTTAAAACCTCAATAGTCAGACCGAGGCGGCCAAGCATGGAAGTGGGAAGGGAAAGGAAGAGTTTCTCCTTGGAGGGGCTTGGGACTAGATGGCCTCTCTGTGGGTTGTGCTGGTTCCAGTGGCCCCAGCAGGTGACGTGGGATACATCAGGATTAATGAGGCAAAAGGAAGCCTAGGCCTCTTCCCAGACTTGCTGGCAGAGGCCAAGAGGAGTGAGAAAACTGATCTTGCATCCCCACCATTGCTTCTGTTCCCAGGTAGATACACCCCTTGTCTCAGGGGTTTTTATGAGATACACCTCTTTAACATTCTCTTTTTATAACCTGCCTTTGAATTGAACCTGAAACTCGGGATAGAAACATTCCTATTTTTTTCTTCTTCCTCAAATTCCTGTGGGGGCAGATACTATTATTACCTACCTTTTCTGACAGATTTGGATAGAAAACCCCAGGCTTGTGGGGATGAAGAGACACCCTGGCAGAAGTTTCAAACTAGGGGCCTGTGGGCTATTTTGGGCCAGCAGATGTGGGTTTTTTTGTTTTTTGGCGGGGGGGCGGGGCAGGGAGTGGATGGTGGGTGGACCTAGTGTTTTAAATATAAAAATAAAACTAAATGAAACTAAGACATTTGAATTGGGGATTTCTTTTAATATCATAAGACTTAGCAAGAGGCCTAAATTCTTACATGATTAAAATTGGCCCAGAATGAGTAGCCATTCCCCTGTCCATGGTCAGGGGCTCAGGGTCCAGAGCATCACCGCCCTCCTACCCCCAACAGCCTCTCTCTCTGTCTCTCATTTGCTACTGGCTAGTCCTCAGAGGTTTTTGAGTTGGAAGCCTTCGCTTAATGCATTAGACTGTGAACATACATAAAACTTCTACATGGAGAAAACCGTAGGCTACAGGTCCACGGTGGAATTTCAAACACCAATAGTCTAGGTAAGAGCAAAATACTTGTATTTTTTATGGAACTTCTCTATGCTTCGATGCCATATTTATTATCCTACACTTCTCTCAACATTACAGAATCCACCCTATTATTATGTTCTCGATTTGTCAGGTGACAAAACCAATGATCGGAGAGATTTAGAGATGTGTTCACACCATGCTCATGGAAAAATGTTAGTGGATGGGCTGCAAATAGCTTCCCGAGTCATCTTTGTGTTACATTATGGTGTTCCTCTCATTCAGTTCTCGGAATATTATGCTCTTTTACATATACAGTGTTCTGTAGGTATGGCTTTTGAAAGCAATAAAGTCTAAGTGTTAATACCTAATCGGCCTCTTAAAAACTTGATCAAGTTCTTTAATCTCCTGAGAGTTAAATAGCTTTCAGAATTTTCTAAAAAGCACAGCTGGTTTTCAGTAGTGGAAATTGCAAGGTGAGTAGAGTATCCAACATTATTCCTGGAGGAGAGCAGAGTGTCAGAAAATGTGGACCCCTCCCTGCCCTCGTCCAAATCTGGTTAACTAACCAAGCTATTAGAATAGTCACTATAATTGCCCACCCACCATGTATGGTAGCAGCCACACCATTTGGGTAGAACTGACTCCTCTCCTAGCTCCCAGGGAAGACCCTGAAGGACACAAAGCCTTTGGGGTAATCTGATTCCCCAAAAAATAGTGATTGCCCTGGGCTGAGCATGAGAAAGTAGTTGGTCTAATCAGAGTGAAGGCCAAGGATTATATGCCAGGTGGAGGGAAGAAGAGAAGCTCTGTCATGCCCAGGATATGCTCTGGTATGCAAATGTGATGCCTGGAGCAGCTGCTGCTGTTTTGCTATCCTGAATAAAACCATTGGAGGAAGCCAAATACATTCTCTCTAACGCAGGCACAGCCCTTAGGTTCGGTTGAAAGCACTCCACAGGTAAGTCCAAAAGAATGATTGTCAGACAACCCTCAGGACAAGGAAGCACGCTCACCAATGTACTTGCGTACTTGGCTCCTAGAGCATTTGTGCCAGCCCCTTGTCTTGCTGCTGCCTGGGCCATCCCACTGCGGGTGGAGGAGAGGCGAGGCAAGGCGACCACCCACAGGGGCTCCTCCTGGACACCACACCTGCGCCAAGGCACTACCAGTGGTGTCTGCTTTCGTTCGAAGTTGTGCAACCTCATGCATTTGGGTCAAAGCAGGCTACTTCTTCATGGAAAGTGTTGAGACAACCCGGAGACCAGATTCTGGCACGTGCCATTTTAGTGAGTGACCTAGCAGTGGGTGGCTTGTGTCCATGGCACCCTTTTCTATCTTCCCTACCCTTACGGCATTGTATTGGGGTGCAAAGGGAGCTGCGGGTGTTCTCGGAGTTGCGAGCGTGGGAAAACACCACAGTGGGTATGAGCAAAAGGCGGGGTCCTCCTCAGGTCTTAGAGAGTCAAGGCAAGAGCCGCACACTGGAGCCCAAGGAGGCTGATTGGAGTGAAGTGGACACCCGGGGAGAGGTCTGCAGAGTGCAGACCCTGGCAGGAATGTGGCTGCTCAGCTCCAGTCAAACGTTTTTGACAAAAACATTGAAATCTGTTTTTTTAATGTAAAATTGCCTTAATTTTAAAACTTCATTTTTTTCCTCCCCACTCCGAGATGATCAAATGAAACACTTGAGTGGGTGCATTTGGCTGAGGCTAAAGACAACAGAGGGATCTGGCTGCCTTATGGAAAGAAGTAAGAGGCGGCAGCTTTTCGGCTCCCAGTACTGTAAGTGGAGAGTGGCTGAGGGGGGAGGGGGAAGGCGGGGGTGGGGGGTGGAGGTGGCGCCCTGAGCGGCCTGAACAAGGCGCCTCTGGGCGTAGAGCTTCCCACGGTAGGGGCTACACAGATTCCTGTCGGGACTGAAAGGGCACTCAGCAGTCTCAGGGGCGTCCACAACGATTCCTGTGGCTGGGAGAGGCCGGGAGGGATCAGAGCTGCCCCCATAGCTACTGGCTCTCAAAAGGACCTTGCTGGAAGGGGGCTGGCATTGCCTGTCACCACCATCGCAGTCTCAGGCCGAGGCTGTCTCCCGGCGTGGGGAGGGGAGCCCACTCAAATTCCTGATGCAGGCTTCTCATCTGTCCCAGCAATTAGGCTGCTAACTAAGGAAAACAAGGACACCTGACATGCTGTGGAGTAGTCATCACGGTTTCAGTAGGAACTGCTATTCCACTTGACAGATGGGGTAAGAATCAGAAGCTACACAACACTCAAAGTTCACAGAGCTGGTAAAAGACAACATTTGAACTTGAACTCTAGGTTCTCGTCTCAAGTCCCCAGGGATCCACTCTCAAGTCCCCAGGGATCCACGCTGCCTTTTCAAGTGCTCTTCCTGTAGTTCCTCCTTCGTTCCTACCTTATTTTTCACATTACCTGGATGGTGGTGGTATTTTGTATCAACTTCTAGAATTTTGATACCATATTCTAAAAGTATCAGAATAAAATATCATTTTTTCCCTACTATCTGTTCGCTGTCTGTGGGCTGAGTATTCTGGAGAACGTAGTGAGAGAAATGCTGCATTATGCACCTAATGACATAGAAAATAAGTGATTTAAAGGTAAATTTTTACTGCCCATTTTACCTCCATCACTGTTAGTTCAGTTCATTAACACAAAATTTAGATAAAGCGTCTACGGCTGGGATAGCACATTTTTTGGTTGGCCTTAAATAATTTTAAGCTGTTGGCTGTAAGATTCTGGGGCCAGTTACTGTGTAATCAGAGACACTTTCTAGCAAATGCTTTTCAAATTGTGAGATACCATGGGTTCTGAAATGTGTGCCAAGGGGGTTTTAATTTATAGAGATGACTGAGTGGTCATATGGAGAGGCCAATGCTGTTGAAAGAAGAAATTATTTACTTCTCCCAAGAGCAGACAGGGCTGCATGGAGAAGCACTGGGTTTGGCCATGCAGAAAGAGTAAGGGTGGGGGGCTGGAGCAGAGATTATTGGGTTTTCCCCAGGAAAGGCTAGGTAAGACAGAGCAACCCATTTAGGACTGGCTGGTTTGAACAGTTCTGGTGGACTCTGTGCTATCGGGTAGTCTCCAGTTGTCTGGTAAGTGGTCTTGGCATGATTTCAGGTCAGGGTGAGGGGTAGTGTGGGAAGGGAAATGGAGCTGGTATGTGAGGGTTAGAAAAGGAGATTGTGGAGACCTTAGACCTGACAGGGATTGACCTGCATACGAAGGGTGAACTAGGCAAGCTGTGATCTTTTAAAATTAGAAGGCACAGTCTCTCTAGGTCTGTAATGCTTCCAAATGGCAGAGCATCGAGAACAGAGAAAGGAGCAAACAACATGAGCTGGCGAGGATGTGGAGAAAAGGGAGCCCTCGTGCACGGTTGGTGGGAACGCAGACTGGTGCAGCCGCTGTGGACAGCAGCGTGGAGGTTCCTCAAAAAATTAAAAGTGGAACTGCCTTTTCATCCAGTGGTTCCACTTCTGGGTACATATCCAAAGAGACCCAAAACACTGATTTGAAAGAATATATGCACCCCTCCGTTCACTGCAGCATTATTTACAAAAGCCAAGATATGAAAGCAGCCCCAGCTCATCAAAAGATGAGTGGTTAAAAAAGGTGTGGTAAATTTATACACTAGATTATTTGGCCATTAAAAAAATGAAATCTTACTTTTTATAAGAGCATGGATGGACCTAGAGGGTAACACGTTGAGTGAAATAAGTCAGACAAGTACCATATGATTTCACTTATATGTGGAGTCTAAATAAAATGAACAAACAAGCAAAACGGAAACAGACTCCCAGACACAGAGAGCAGACGGGCCGTGGGCAGAGGGGAGGGATGTCGGGGGACTGGGTGAAAAGGTGAGGGTACTGAGAAGTGCGCACTGATAGTTACAGACTCGTCACACAGATGTGGATCACAGCACAGGGGACATAGTCAATAAAATCATAAGAACTATGAATGGGGCCAGGTGGGTATTGGAAACATAGCGGTGGGGGGGTACCTAACAGGCATGATTCTCTAACCATTATGCTGTACATCTGAAACTAATATAGAATAGAATTGAATGTAAACAGTAACTGAAAAATAAAATAAAAAGACTAGAGAAAATAAGAATATATAAAGTAACTGGTCTTGTGATAAATGGATGTCAAATAGACAAATACAAAAATCTATAAAACTACGCCCCTAAAAACCACAGCAACCCCCCAGAAGGATGCCGCATCAGTGTCGGGAGAGCCCCACAAAGTCCTAAGGGAGCCCGTTCCCTTAACAGAGGGCGAGTGCAGAGGACGCTGGCACCAGCTATAGCACCACCAGTCAAGGAAGGCGTCTCTGCCCCTTTTCCTCTTCTCCCTGGAACCACTGAAATGAGCTGCTTCCATGACTCTGACTGTGCAGAGGACCCTTCGCTATCTGGGAGTGACCGGAAAAGTCACCGGGTCTGCCGCACATCCACCCAAGAACAGGGCGACGCAGGGCGCGTGGAATGTGTTATAATGGGTTTCACTGTGTTTGGGAGAACGCCCTTGTTGTCTGAACGCAACTTACGAGCCTCACTTGCTCAATGTACCGGTTCCACGGCAGCATTGTATAAAAACACACACATACTAAACAAATGCCTTATTATGTCGGTGCCATTGTACTCAATGGGGCTCAACAATACTAAAGGATTCCAAAAGTAAAAACAGAATATAGAAAGAATTGAGACTAAAATGTTCTTTCAAACTACTTTTCAGTTCATTTAGCACTGACAATTGTATTGGTTTTCCTTCTTTTCCCCCCTTTTTTTCCTACTTAAGTTCACTGCATTAACACGTCTAAAATCGCTGTTGCTTGCAGTTCAAGGATATTGTGAGATCCAACAAAGCTTTTTGTAGGCCCATAAAATATCTTTCTTTAAAAAAAAATCCCTGCTGAGCTCATAGTGCTGAGATCTATTTTGGGACAAACCTGTTACTCAGATGGGTGATGCCAGCTGGTCTGGATGTGTGTTTTCAAAAGGAGAGGATTCGGTTTACTTGATTAGGATTCCCACAGCCATGTTTATAACTAGAGCAGCCTGGATGGGCCCCTCCCGTGGGCGATCATTTTCTTCTACGACGATCCTGCTAAGAAGTTCGGGATTTAGCATCCTCTGCGAGTTGACTCCTCTGGGTGCATCGTTTAGCTGCGGAAGCATCATTGCCCTATGCCCTGTTTTCTTGCAGGTGTCTTTTTTTCCCCTCCAGGTCCAGAGATGGTTCTTCTGTGTCCTGATCTCAAAATTAATTTCAAATGCCTCCCTTTAAAAGTTTTAAACTTTAAGTCTGTTTATGGCTATATTTGAACAAAATAATTACACTAGAATTTAGTCTTTCTGGATGTTAGGGGTGAAAAATGATGACTGACGTTTTTTGTTTTTTCTCTTTTAATCTCTTCTAATCCATTCTTTTCCTCAGCTCGTCTATCAAATTAATTTTGCTCCCACTGTGGTTACTCCCACCTCTGCACACCCAATTTGTATCTGGAATGCTTTCTTTTTTACTTACCTAAGGATTTTTACTAACATTTCAAAGATTAACTGAAAGCACAGCTTTTTTTTTTTTTTTTTGCTAGGTTGAAATGCAGGCCCCTGGGCTTGAACTGAAGGGCACCAACAGGTCTGAAGATCCTGCAAATCCCCATGCCATCCTCTCACACCCCAAGTTCAAGTAGCAGCCACATAGGGGACTACTCAAAAGTCACCAGGTTCTTGGCTTGGTTTGCTGATAAGGCACATGGAGGCCTGGGCTAACCAGGCCTGCTGGGGCTTCAGTGATGAGGACGAGGTGACAGCTGACTGTGGCCTTCAGCCAGGGTGACTCACATGCAGATGGGTTGCCCCTCTCTCTGATTCCTCGTTCTGGGACCCTGGGGAACTTCACTGTCAAGCCCCCATGCATCTTATTACAACAACAAAAAAAATGGGCTGCCTCTCCTGCATGTCTTTCTTTTCTCCTTCTTTCTGCCCTCCTCAGGTTTGGCCACTCCCTCCA
This sequence comes from Trachops cirrhosus, assembly GCA_028533065.1. Classification (NCBI taxonomy): domain Eukaryota; kingdom Metazoa; phylum Chordata; class Mammalia; order Chiroptera; family Phyllostomidae; genus Trachops; species Trachops cirrhosus. The sequence goes on from CM052546.1 coordinate 14,329,706, forward strand.
GCGGCTTCATTGCTCCTCTTTCTGGGGCCCTGCCCCTACCCCTAGGACTCTAACAGGCTCAGTTGGGTGCCTGAGGCTGCTGCAGAAACACATACTTCCGCAGGGCCCTCCAGGAGTTACATGCAGCCGTGCTGTGTTTGGGAGTGTCTGCCTTGTCACAGCGGGACTTGCTAAAAGTGTTGGCTTGAGGGAGGAAATGGAAGAAAATGGGAGTCACAGACTATCTTGTCTCCTCCTATGCTTTGGGTGGATCGAAGTCCCTCTGGGGAGACAGTTGAGAGGAAAAAGCTGATAGGACTAGTCAGCACAGGTTCCTAAATACAAGATGAGCTTGCTGGTGGCCCACAAGACAAAAAGGCACAGAAATGCAAGAAGATTTTTCTTCCTCTTCTGCACGGATGACGTGCTGACCTCTCCCAATCCCACCAGTCTCGGGAGAACCCACAGCCTAAATCACCACCATGAACTTGGCCTTTCAGAAGACATTCCATGGCAGAGAGGGGCTGGGGAAGTCAGTTCAGGTGAGAAGGAATGGAGTTGGGGGCAAGGGTAGCCACAGCTGAAAGACTGACTTATTGGAGAAGAGAGGGACCCCTTGGCGGATGGCCAAAATAATGGATGGGGATACCTGGAAGAGAAGCTAACTTGCAGTAATTGTAGCAGAGAGGAGGGCTTACTGTATCATCAGAGGTTGGTGGAGCCTGGCACGTTTTACAGCCTGGAATATTTTACATGTTAATGGTGCATGAAAATAATAGCTAAGAGCTATCATTTATTTAGCACTTACTGCATGCCAATCACTACACTACAATCTCTCTTTACACGAGTTAGTTCTTTTAATCTTTATAACAACACTATAGTATTGGTATAATTATCACCATTTTGTAGTCAGGGAAACTAAGGCTGAGAGCACTTTGTTAAATTCCTGAGATCACACAGCCAAATCGCTGAGCCACTGAGATCCAATGCATAAGTATCAAGTCAATGTCACCCTTAACAGCACAACAAAACTAGGCCAAATGGACCCTGGGCACACACACAGAGCATCCATCCTACCTTATATTCTGACTTATGAGATTTCCTTTCCCCTGTTACCCCAATTACCCTTTTAAAAATCCCAAATCAGAGATGGCACATCTCTAAACTGGTTTGTGCTTCAATCAGAATCCAAATTAAATCTGTTTCCCTTCCAACCCAGCTGGCTGCTCTTTCCATGACCAGCTGGAGCCTCTCCCACCTCACCAAGGAGCGCTGTCAGTAAGGCTGGGGTAGCCCCTGCTCGGGCTCCCTGGCCCGCTGCTGGCAGCTGTGGCATTGAAGAAATGAGACCAGCTGCCATGGGAGCGCTGAGGAGGCAGCTCAAGCTGCCTGCAGGGAAGAACGTCGCAGCCCGGCCTGGGGCTTAGAGCCAGGATGAGTGTGCACAAGCATCAGTGCAGCCGCCAGAGTGTTTGGGGAGCTCCTGACACATGGTGCTTACACAAGGCTGAGTCATTTCGAAGAGGACCTGGGCTCACTGATTTCCACTGTGACTACCCCATGGTTTCTGGACCTGGCGCTGCTGATGGTTGGGGCCCGAGCGCCCTTTACTGTGAGGGTTGTCCTGTGTGTGCCCTGTATGGAGGCCACTTGGCTTCTTGGAGTGGTGACCAAAAATATCTTCTGATGTTGCCTAATGTCCCTTGAAGGACAAAATCACCCTCATTGGACAACCACAGCACTTTCCCATCTTGATAAAGCCGTGGTGTGCCAGGGAAACTGGGTTAGGTCAGGAGTCAGGACACAGGCGTTCCAAAGGAGAGGAACAGCTCTCTCCAGCTCCAGGATCTTGGGAAAGCCCCCGTTGTTCTCTGGGCCTGTTTCTACGTCTGCAAAACGAAGAGGCTGGGAAAAGTGATCTTTGCATTTAGGGCCCCTTCCTGGAATGGTTTTGAAGTTTCTAATGGCATCAAACACAGCGAAAACTGGTATCTGGGTAATTCTCACACATCTAGGCTATTGAGAAAGGGGTTTATTTCTTGGCATAAGGCACTCAAGCCTTGTGGGTATACGGAAATGATTCAAAGACGATGTAGATCAGTGTTCCCTAAAAGGTGGGCAGTAGGGAATCACCTGGAATCCACCTTAGAAACACAGATTGCTCGGCTCAGTGCCAAAGCTAACAAACTGTTCGAGCTGCAGGAGGAGGCCTGAGAATCTGGACTTCGATAAGCTCCCTGGGTACTTCTGTGCCTAGTACAGTTGGAGAGCCACTGATGTAGATGACGCTTCCAAGGAGTTTACAGTTCTTTGAAGACACAGTCAACAATTTTAAGGATGTGAAAAACCACACGTCTTTAAATAAAGGTGGTAATGGCTGCAAAGTTGCCGAAAGGACAGGAATGGCTGAAATACTCACAGCCCAATCTTCCGTGAGACTTTAGTGGGACCTTCCTACTCGGAGGTATCTAATTTAGGCACTGGGTAAGTAGAGTACATAAGGTTAGATGACTTTATTTGAATCCTCCCAGGCATTTTACTCTCTTTTTTCTTACCAGAACATTTATATACCATCAAATGCACACACTGTAAGTTTGTAATTTAATGTGTCTTGATGGCCATGCACACTCATGAAACTGTCATTTCAATTAACACTCTCACTCCCCAAAGTCCCCTAGTTCCCCTTTTAGTCGGTTCCTGCTTTCTGCAGATAAACACTCTTTGATTTCTATCACATACATTAGTCTTGCCTTTTAAAAAACTCATAGAAACAGAGTCGCACAGTATGTACTGTTTTGTGTCTGGTTTCTATCATTCAACATAGTATTTTTTTAGGTTTGTCTTCATTGTCGTGTGTTAGTGGTCCTGTATTTTTTATAGCTGAGTATAAATATACTTCAACTTACACACCCCTCCTGTTGATGAATATTTGATTATTTCCATTTTTTTCGGTGATTATGAAAGGGCTTCTGTAAATATCTTTTAGAAAATATCCTCCTGGGCATTTATTTTTATTTCTCTTAGCTACTTAGGAGTAAAATTGTTGGGTCAGAAAGTAGGTATGCTTAACTTTATAGGAAAACACAAAGCAATTCTACTATGTGCTTGTAATGCTTACATTCTCAGCAACATCATAGGTGAGTTCCAGTTACTCCACATCCTTAATATTTGGTGTAGTCAATCTTCTATTTTGAATCATTCTAGGATGTGTGGAATACTGTCTTATTGGTGTTTTTTTTAAGACTTTATTTGTTTATTTTTAGAGAGAAAGGAAAGGAGGGAGAAAGAGAGAGAGAGAAACATCAATGTGTGGTTGCCTCTCGCGCGCCCCCTACTGGGGACCTGGCCTGCAGCCCCGGCCTGTGCCCTGACTGGGTATCAAACTGGCGACACTTTGGTTCACAGCCCACACTCAATCCACTGAGCTACACCAGCCAGGGAGTCATTGCTGTTTTAACCTGGAATTCCCTAATGACTTTTGAGGACCTTTTCATATGCTTATTGGACATTCAAAAATCTTCTTTTGTGTATTGCTTAAGTCTTTTGCTCACTTTTTAAATTGTTGATTGTGGGAACTTTTTATATATTACTGATGTAAGTGTTTTGTCAAATAAATGTATTACAAATTTTAAGTTTCTTGCTTGCCCTTTCATTTTCTTGATGGTGCCTTTTGATGGGTACTGGTGTGTATTTTGATGAAATCCAGCCAATCATTTATTCTCTTATGTTCAGTGCTTCCTATGTTCTAAGAAATCTTTCTCTATCCCAAACTCATGAACATAATCTTATATGTTTTCTGATAGAAGTTTAATAGTTTTAGCTTTAAGTTTAGCCTGTGATCCATTTCAAATTAATTTTGTTGAGTACTGTGAGGTAGGTGTTGAAGTTCCTCTTTTAAAAAAGTACATTTACTTGCTTTTTCCAGCACCATTTGTAAAAAGATACTCTCTCCTTCCCAAATTGCCTTGGCGCTCTTATAAAAAATGGGTTGACTATACAAGCATTGACTATATATGGTGAGTCAACTTCTGGACATTCTATTCTGTTCTATCATTCAATCTGTCAATTCATTTGTCAATATCATACTATTTTGATTCCATAACTTCGGACTAAATTTGGTAGTGTAAGCCCCTCAACCTTTTTCATTTTCAAGATTATCTTGGCTATTCTTGCTCCTTTACATTTTTCTGTGATTGTATTAAAGCTATAGATCAATTTGAGGAGACATGGGGAACTGGCATTACAATAATATTGAGATCTCCAGTCCACGACTATGTTATATCTGTCTATTTAATTACATAGTTTTAAATTTCTCTTCTAAAGAATCATCTCTCCTCGATCCTGTGCAGGCCCGTTGTGTTTGTCTAGCACACTGATACTCATCCATTAGCAATGGGTGACTGGTTATCCAGTTAATAGCGCCCAATTAATTCCCTATTTTAGGAATTTAAATTTGAGGAGGTGAACTCTTCAGATTCAGCACCAACAACACATGGCTTTTGGCTAAGCTCCCCAGCGATGCTCTAGCTCCTGTATTTCTCTAGACTGTACTTGTTAAGCTTTTCTTTTAATTTAGTGAGTTACCCAATATCCTTTCAAACATCTCCTTAAGTAAGTCAAACTATTGCTTATGACCAAGAACCTATTACACAGCATTTAGCAGTATTACAGATGAACAATTCAAATCAAATTAATTCTTATTACAATTACTTTTGAGATACTCTGTGTTGGTTCATGTTGACATGTTTTGATACAGTACAAATTTTTAACTTGACAAACATACCTTTTTGAAAAAATTCAGAGCAAAATAAATGAGAGAAAAATTTCAAAACATCAGCCACTTCATGAGTTGCATAGTAATCACTCACTGTTAATTAGAAGCATAGCCTACGTAATAATTCTCTTAATATTCTTCTGCGATGATATCCCAGGAGTGAGCCGAGAAAGCATTTTCATATTTTCTCTTTCTTCCAATGTGCTCAAGAAACAAATGAATTTGAATTTGGAGAGAGTGTAGTGTGTTCACCTCCAGAAAGAGGCTACTTTGCCACGGAAGCCAGCTTCTTTCCCCAAGGCTCTTGGCTCCCTAGCATGGTTTGGAAGAATCGTGTGTACTGTCTAGGTAACTGCCTGGTAGAAGCTGATTGTTTCAGAAAATGTGCCTCTCTCAATGACCACCATACTGTATGAATTTATTAAACCAGTGTGAACTTGGGAGACCCCGGAACTAGCAGCACCACAGTCTTCTGCTTGACCTGCCACGTCTGTGATCCTCTGGGTGTGTATTTTCACAGCTCTGGTCCTCACATTATCTCTCCTAAAAATTGCTTCTGTTTTTTTGCAGCTGTGTTCAGTCCCCATCAAATGGAGGTCTAGGTGTCACTAGATACGAACCCATGCAAGAATGATTTCAATCAAGAAACCAGGCATAATTGTGGATTAACCAGGGGTGGTAAGGATTAAGTGCCATAATACACGCAAATTACTCTTTAGAAAAGTACCTGAAAAACGGTAAACATATATTAGCTATTTCATTTTATTTTTTTACCATGGTAATCATTTCCCAGAATCATTAAGAAATGAGTTGTTCACTTATATTGATTTTCCAAAGCACTGAAATTCATACCTTTAGATTAATTTAATCCTTTACATGAAAATTGGTCTGTTCAATATCTGGAAATCTCACTAAAATATATTACTATACATCCTTGGGCATCTCATTGAATACAGTTACTAATTTAAGGGAACAAGTTCTCGATAGCTTGGATTACCAACAGAAGCAATTATAACACAGGCTACAATAGGCATCCTGAAAGTACATGTACTGTTTCTCTCGTGACATGCTTTGTACAGCCTTTTGGGCCGTAGATCTCTCTGAGAATTGGATGAAAGCATGAACCTTTATTCCAGAAAAATGCACATATGGACAAAAAATGTTTAAAGCTCTCATATAGACAGTTTTAAGAGAATTCATGTGTCTCTAAGGGGACCCCAAAACCTCATGCCTCACACTAAGCAATGATCGTGAGGATGAGGAAGGGCAATAAGCCTTTACAATACACTGCATTTTTTACTACTGCAGGGACTATGCTAGGCTTTGCATGCATTTTCATATTTAATATTCCCATCTGCCTCATGAGGTATATTCGATTTATACCCACTTTAACCCATTTTCCAGATGTGGTAACTCAAGATCAGAAACATGTGCAGCTACAACACCCCTAACACCTTTCAGGTCCTCCCTTCTGTTATTTCCCCAGCAGTAATCACTCCTACCTCTTCATAGGAGTTAAAATGCAACCATTTACTGGGCACTTACTTCGCATTCATCAATGATATAGGGCCTCTACATGTAAAATGTTATTTAACCCTCTCGGTTGCAATGTACGATGGATAAATAAGTTTTCTTGACCCCACTTGATCGTCACAAAATTGAGACATAAATTAGACCCATGTCACACCATAAAGTGACTGAGTAGCAGACCTAGATTTGAGTCTAAATTTGCTCCGAAAGGCTATGGACTTTGCCTTTCCTTCTATTTTTTACAGCTACCACTATTTTATATGCACTCTCACCCAGTTGAGCCCTTTTTTTCCTAGGCCAAAACCGATGAGAACTGAAGTGTGGGCTTCAGGTGCCTTCCCTCTCCAGCCAGGGGCACCCCCTCCATGCATGGGCTCATGCTCACCTCGCCAGGGGCTCAGAGTTCTTCATTATAAGCTGAGGCTTAATCTTTGGGAAGATCTTCCTGTCCCTCCAACATAATTATTAAATATTCTCTCTCGCGTAGAAACTGCCTCGCCTGCCAAAGCAACACAGGGAGAAAACTTCCACCTGCTTCAAACTACAAAGGAAGGCTGCAGAGCACGCCCAGGTGTGCTGGCAGGTGCAGGCGCTGTTCCTGCATGTGTGCAAATGCGGATGTAACTCCTTAATTGAGACTGTCTGCTTTTATGAGTGTTTGAGTTTTCCATACAAGGGGGTCTCTGGGAACACCGTGGCGTGGCCACACTGCTTTGTTATCTTGTGTTCGACTTCTCTCTTCAGTGCAGTGAAGAAAACTGCGACGGCTTGTCCGAACTATGTGAATCTTGAATAACTGAGACCTTAGTGGGGTCCTTACATCTGGCTATCTTGAATACTCCCCAATATATCACTCATCTTTCCCCACCTGCTTGCTTGCCTGGGGATATCTCATAGAAAACTGAATGGAACAATTATAATTCTTTTTATTAGTATCAATAATAAAAGCACTAGCTTAAGTCAGGAGTCAGCAAACTGAGGTCTGTGAATGAAATCCAGCCTGCTGTCTGCTGTTGTAAATAAAGTTTTATTAGAACACAGCCATGCCCATTTGTTTACATTTTATCTATGGGTGCTTCAGCTACAACGGCAGAGCTGTGTGCTCACAACACAACCGAGCCCATCTGGCCTGCAGAGGCTGAAATGCTTCCAGTCTGGCCCTTTGCAGAGAATGTTTGCCACCCGCAACATGCTTTCCTCAAAAGCTTGTTGGGAAGTGCCGGTCGTTTTCATAAGTGATTTGTACACATCCAGGACCCACTGCGACTTTTGGGTGGTCCTGGGTACTTCTGCCTCTGTGCCCTCTTTCTCCATAATCAATTATTCAAAATTTTATGATTACATTTCTATAAACATAGATGTATTACATACTAAAACATTTTCTTTGACTTTAATACTCATTTTTTAAAATCCAATTTTAAATGAAATTAAAAACATTTTTTGTTTTGGGGCTCCAAAAGCGTCGTGGGCACTGTACCCAATACCCTGCCTACGTCCTTGTAGAGGCTGTAGGACTTGTCAGCAGCCCCGTCGCAGAGATGGGGAAACCAAGTCAGGACATCAGGAGTCCTCGGTGCGAGCCCAGCAGCCGGTAAGAAGTTAGACTCAGTCCCGCCTGCGCCCGAGCGTGAACTGCCTGCCTTGCCCTGTGCTGACGTGACTGTGGGGAGAGTCCGGTAAACGACTCAGGACCCAGCAGAAACAGGAGAGAGAGCTCTTCCATTACAGCACTTGGGCTAATTGAGTGCCTTTTGCTCCTCATTATTCTTAAAGCTAGTAGTCGGCTTCATTAGTGTTTGTGAAGTGGTTTTGAAAATACATAGTTGTGGACAAGGGTTAAATACATTCATTTCTTAGGATGGTCTTTCTCCCTCGAGTCTTTACCAAGAGTGGAGGTGACATTACTTCTTGTCACCTAGTCCTTCCCTACAGTTCCCCAGTTAAGGAAACACTGAATTTTTACAGTGGCATCTACTCACTAAAATATATGATGGCGGTTTCACTCTCACTGTACATTGAAAAATCATTTAAGCTGCCTGTCGGTGTTATCTACAACTTGTCCAGGACATTGATGGCTGGAGAGAAAGCTCGGGAGGCTGCACGGAAATGAGACATTTGGAAGATGCTGTCCTGAAGGGGAAAGAATAAGTGTATTGCTTTCTTTTTCTTTGCAAACACATACCGACTAAGAACTGCTGAGAAAAAAAAGCCCCTGTTGGTTGGCATGGAAACCTGGGGGTCTAGAGTAGCAGGGATGGTCTGCCAAGTAGAGAGCACAACCGCTCCCACAACCGCCGAGAGCTGCAAACTGTAACCAACGTCTGTGTGGCATCACCTCTGCTCCCGGATTTCTCCATCCAGCTGCCCTGAGTCATTTGCTTTTGCATCAAGGCTTTCCGTTAATTAGACTGGCACCATCTCTAGGGTAAGGTTGTGAGAGTGTGAAGCAGACCACGGTTAACTTTTGATGGGGGTTAGAGGGAGAGAAAAGAGGGAGACATCTTCTTGGAGATATGGGGCCATGTGGGAAGGCGAAAAGATGTTCTCAGAGGCCTCTGGGGTTGGGGAGTGGGGGACCAGCTTGAACACTTAATGATTCAGGAAATATGAGTTACAAAGGGAAAGATGACAGTGGGTTCCATGTTTGTATTTAAGGAGATGTCTATACTTAAATTTTGCTAATTTCACAGTGTTCCTGTGAGCCTTACCACAAAGAATTATAGCAAGTTGACCAAGATTTTTTTTTCCCTAAGTTGACATGCTGCACCATTTCCTTCCAATAGGACTCAGAAGTGTCCTTTACTGTCTTGGTCCTCAAAACACAGTTGGTAGACCAGCAGTATCGGTATCCCTGGTTCTGGCTCCGCCCCAGGCCTACTGCGTTTGAATCTGCATTGTCACTCGCTCTCAAGTGGCTGATACGCACAATAGCTTGGGGAACACTGTCTAAGGACCCACTTGAAGCACTGACCTCCTAAGAGGCAGGCGGGCCGTTTCCTGGAGGAGACCCTGGAGGAGACCCTGGAGGAGTATGTTTACCTGACACCCTTGAGTACACATACTCCTCCATGGGCAGCTAGGACAAGTGGCAGCTGAGACACTGCGGACTTCTCATCAAACACGGTCCTTAGCAAATCTAAAATGTGCAGAATGACCTTATCCTACGTAGCATTTCAGTTCAGCTGCAGAACAATGCTGTAATTAATGTTAGTGCCAGAGAACTGGAGTTTTGACTTTAAAAAAAATCAATAGCTCTCCAAAGCCTTTCAATTATGTGGGGGCCAAAACACTTCTGCTACACTCTGCCCACTCCTAAATGTCATTACATTATTTGACAAACATAATACGGAACATTCATGAACTGTGGTGTGTTGGACAAGCCCTATTTGCTCAGCAGGAAAAACATAGCTGGAGGAGGAAGTTAAAGCATTATTTCCAGTTAGCTTCCAAAAAGAAATCTGGTAAATCAAGTACCCTTACTGGCCACTGCTCTGACTTCAGTAAGAGTATTTGAGAGTGCTACAAAGAAAAAGAAAAAATTTTTGGTATTTCTGTATGTCTGTTCTCAAAATACTTTCATATACAACATGGTGGTTAGGAGCACAGATTCCCATCTGGTTCTTCCACTTACTAGTGCTATGATTTGGGGGTAAATGATATAAATTTTCTTAGTCTGTTTCCTTATCTGTAAAGTGAGTATCACCGTGGTAGCTATTTCATAGACTGTTGGAAGTTTTAAATAAAATAGTGCATATAAAGTGTTTAGTACAGTACCTGGCACACAGTAAATGAAGTTAAAATTTATGCATGTATGTATGTATGTATCTGTCATTATCTGGACATTTTTATTGCCCTTCTTTTGAGTGGAAAAAGTAAAACACAGAGAATTTCAGTGACTCATGCAAAACCAAATGTTTTTGGGACGAGGAAAACAAAAACCTTCTCGTTTCTTCCGTTTGTTCGCACACGGACGGCAGTGCCCACCAAGACATCTCCACGCACACTCATCCAAACGGATGTACAGTGCAGGCTACAACGGTGCCTCCAAGGCTTACTGCCACGGAACTCTGCCGCAAATCATCATTTGCTTGAGAAAACAAGAATTGTACACCTGCGCCTTAAAGAAGGTATTTTTGAGAAAAAGTTGACACCTTTCCTTTGCTGCTATTAGTACACGTTTTACCCTGATGGTCCCCAGGGCTGGTCACTTCCTTCCAAAGCGTCATGACAATCTTTCCAAGTGCCAGGATGCATTTGAAAGAAGAGACATGGGCTCACTTCAGGGCTCACTTTTCTCGAAAACAATAAACTCAGTGGATCAAAACATAACTAATACGAATTTTTATTAATCATAACTGTCTATTCTTCACTATCCTGAATAAGCTCATAAGCCAAAAAGTTACATTAGAACCTTCTTCTCTTTGGGACATTGCTGTGAAAATAAAGAAACATGTCTGTATTCTAAACGCCCATGTTTTATTTATAAGAGAACACATTCCTCATTACTGTCTCTGTTGTCATCTCTACTCCGTCACCCCAAGCCCACTGAATCTGACTTTACACAAAAGTCTAACAAGGTTGGTATCTGTGTTTCTAAACACAGCGGAAAAGACACTACATTAGCACTAAGGAGACAAAAATTCTACCTACCCTCCCCAAATTCAGTAAACAAGCTCAATCATCTCCTCGCTTTGGGTCTGCATTTCCTCAACAGTACGTAAGGATGGTTAAACAAACAATCTCTTTGGTTTCCTTTAGTTATAAAGTTATAACTAGTAATCCTAGAGATTTCAGTAGAGGGCACCTTAAGAAATAGGCATTGGAACTGAGCAGATAAGGTGAAAATAAAATATACACACACATACAGTTTAGTTAACGCTGAAATTTTCTTAAATTGCCCCTTAAAGCTAAGAGCCAGACTCCCAAACATGAACGTTCAGAATAAGCTTTCTTAAATGTGTGTCGTCCTTGCATGTTGGCTGTGGCTTCCTGGTCCCCGGGGCTACGAAGGCCCGGGTCTCATCTGAACAGCAGGAAGAACACAGAATATCTGCTCACTTCCCCCTGCTCACCCCCTGACCCTCCGTGCTCGCATTATACAGTTGAAACTTGACTATAAAAAATTCGTGTATGACACTATTTTATTATATGCAGCTTTTCACCTATTTTTTACTTCACTCAAAGTTCTAAATATGGCCTGAAAATGTAATATTTTTAAGAATGAAATGGGCGGGAAGCTCAAAGTCTCAGGTACGGTTAGGACCCAAACTTCCTTGATTTAATATAGAGCTTGAAGGACGATGTGAAATTGATTTGTCTGGGAAGGAAGGACATAAGAAGTGTACTTACTTGGTCAATCATAAAGGATATTAAGGAGAAGAAATTCAAACAAGGAAGTGTGGGAGTCTCCAAAACTACCTCCCTCTTAATTGAAACCCAAAGGTTTATTGCTCCTTGAGCATATTATAATAAAGGTGCCTTCAGATTTAATTACTTAAAATGAGATTGTGAAAATTAACTGCAGAGTAGAATCCCTATCTTTTATAAAATGTAAAAGGGCCAAGAAAAAAGGAGTAAAAAATCATGGAAACTATGAATTTCCTAACACTATCTTATGTAATTTATAAGGATGGAGGCTTTTTTCCCAAAGAAAACTGGATTTTATTATAGCTGCCTTAAGTCAAGAATTAAAATTGCTTTATTTCAGTCAATTGTTGTCATATTAAAGTTTACTCTCATTTAATAGTAATAGAAATTTCTCCTCACTTTTTTCTTCCAGTATTTCTGGTAATACCGTGCTGTTACAGAAAACATGAGAACAGGGTGTTTATTTTGACATTTGTTGGATTAACTAGACAAGAAAGACCAGGTGCATCAAGTTGTTTAACAATATAATTTTTTTTTACCATTAGGAAAAAATACATTTTTGAGAATGCAATGTGTATGTCATGCCACATATTCTGACATTTGCATAGGCTTCTTAGCATTGACGTTATGAAGGGGAAGAGTCATCATAAGCAATGAATAATCTGGACATAGGTGGAATCTCACCCTGAAGGGTACTTGTAATATTTGGTAAAAGCCTAAAAGAAAAAGCCTGTATTTTGTTTTTGTTTGTTTGTTTTGTGAGCACTTCCCAAAGTATGCCCTGGAAACATTTTCTCTATAAAAGGCCTTAGAAAAATAAAATATCTATCTATCTATCTATCTATCTATCTATCTATCTAATACATCTGACCTTTCAGCATATGTGTTTAACTAAAATTATTTATTGGTCCAAATAATCTTGGGAAATGCTATATACTCTATTAACTTCTTAGAGAATGACAATGTATAGCAGTCTGCTCAGCGTTCTGAGAAGCCTGCTATAAAAGTGTGACCTGTTGAACTTTATTCACCCCAGTGTTTTGCAACTTACTTGTGTACAGAACTCCTTTTAATGAACCATCTTTTATTATCCTATAGAGGATAATGGTAGTATCCTAGGTAATGGTAATGGTAATAAATACCATTGCCACAGGAAATGGTATGATGACAAATACCATTACCTATTACCTATTTATTACCTAGGTGTAGGTAATGGTAATAAATACCATTACCACAGGAAATGGAATGATGACAGAACTCATATTTTGGAAATCTGGGTTATAATGCCCTAGACTGAGCAATCCCTTCAGGGGTGTCCAATCTGTGGCCTGAGGGCCCCATATGGCTCAGGATGGCCGTGAATGCAGCCCAACACAAAATCGTAAATTTACTTAAAACGTTATGATGTTTTTTGTGATTAGGTGTTGCACCATATCTAATGTGTGGCCCAGAGATGCCAAAAGGTCGGACACCTGGCCTTGGCTCAAGCGTTTCAGGCTTGAGTGAACGGGCTTACACCCAGTCGTGACACTCAGAACAGCTGTCCATCACTCAGGCACCCAGCAGCGCTGTCGTCACACACTCTGTCAAGACTCCCCTTAACTTTCCTGTTCTTCAGAGTCCGGATCAAATCTCACTTCCTCATCCACGGCACTGCCTACCTATGATCCAGTGGCTCGGTCCCTTCTTCAGACTCCAAAAGCATTTAACGCAGCCACAATGATGATGATGCTTTCTAAACCTTTTCCTGTCTCTAGGTCTTGATTTGATGCCTAAAATTTCTAAGCTCTTAAAAGGCAGGGATTGTAATATTTCCTCTATTTTAGGCTCCCAGACCCAACTCAGTCTTCGTCCAGTAAATCAGTGTGCACTTGAAACAGGCGGCCACACCTCTGGCCTTACACCTTATGTCATCCTGGACCGCCCACACTGAGAGCGGTTGTCCCCTCCCCGGAATATAGTGATGGATACTGCATTTCCAAGCCTGTGTTTGTAAACAGGAAATTAACTGCCTTCCATTTTTGTTCTCGCTGACCTTTGGCTTGGGTTTCAAAGGAAAGACCTCAGTCAAACAAGAAGCCTTATTGATGATTATCAATGCATTAGTGGTGCCTTCGGTTTCATTGTAATGGTGCCACTTGCAATAAAGAAAACATTTCAGAAGTCTGGGGGGAGGGGATCTCCAAAAAGTTTCCCTACAAAAGAGCAGAGAACCTTGCAGGCCAATAGTTTTCTCATGCTTGACTTCAAACCTCCAGGGAAGACAGGAAATCCTAGCTGACTTACAAAGGGAAACAGAAGTAGGTAGATGAATGCTATCCAGTTGAAGATAGGCCTTTCCAGATCAGTTTCATTAATCCCTAAAAACTGCCTCACTGAAAAAACTGTCAAGGTGTTAACTGGTCTTTTAAATTTTCCAGTGCAGTGACAGAGTATTAAATGCATTATGTCTGCTTCTTTGAACCACCAAGCACTCGTGGAAGGGTTGATGAATATTTACTTACTAACAATGCTTTGGAACAGATACCGCTGAAGGAAGACAGGATGCACTACGGGCTTTTAGTTTCTTTCTATGTAAAATCGGGCCACTGAGCGGAGGGTTCCCGGGGCCCAGAGAAGCGAGAGCGTTCCTCCAAGGCCACACAGACAAGAAGAAACAGCTGCCCCATCTCTTGACTCCCTCAGTCTAATGTTTCCCAAATGAAGAGACTGTACCTTTAAACAAGTCCTCCACGGGATCCTCACGCACACTGACATTTGAGAAGCGTTGTTTTAAGGAAGTACAATGACTGGAATAGAAAAACTGACTATGAATTCCCCACTTAGACCATGAGCTCCCAGTTCTCTTCCAGAAAAGAGAACACTTGAGTGCAGGGAACCTGTCTTCTGACTGGATGTCTAGCCATTCAGAACAGTGTGAGCCCTGTCCTATGCACACAATTATATGCTTATAAAGTGGCGGGGGGAAGACAGAAGAGTGAAAGAAAGGGCAAAGAAGAGTATTTCGTTCAAGGTCTTAGGGTTGATTTTTTCTCCTGGGGTGTGGCATCCCATTGAGAGTTCCCTCACTATGATATACTGTCTTTTGAATGAAAAATAAGGTCATCTCAATATTTTTAAAATTACTTCTATTCTTCATTATTCAGGTTTAATGTCTTTAAAAACATGCCCCTATCTTTAGCCTCTAATGACCTCCTGCTAAAATGGGCATCTTCCTAAATGGCTTCAATTTTTGAGGGAAAGGAAGAAATTAAAATTTATTAATGTACTATGTGCCACTCACAGGGTAAAACACCTTACCAAGGCTTGACCATGGGATACTCGTAATATACCCTGGAGGTTAAATCAGCACCGTCCCTGTTACACAAACCACAAGTACAGAATCCAGAGTGGGGCACAAGTAGGTTTACAGTTGTTTATATGGAAAATCATGCAATAATTAATAAATAATAATACAAGAACACACTTTTTCACATACTCGCAATGGAAAAGCTACCTCTGTCCAACCTGTATATTTTTGTTTGTACATACATATACAAACATTTTAAGCTGTGAAATGTTTATACATGTGCGTATTCAAGGCACCACAAGTCGCCCAGCCAGGCTGCAGAGCAGCCCGGCCTGGACTCCGGTCCCACTCCGTCACTTGCACTCGTCCTCCGAAGGAGAAAACGAGGCTGAGGGACGTCAATGGCCTTCCAGCTCCCAAACGGGGAATGCAAGCCCCCCAACCAGCCAGGGAGCAGGGCATGAGGGCCATGTGCCCCTCCCTGTCCTAAAGTAGGAGTCCAGGGAAAGGGTTCTGCTGTGACATCTTTGGAGATGACTGTGTGGGCTCCAGGCCCAGATGTCACCAGGCAGGGGGCTTTGACATGACAGACAGATTAAGATAAAAAAATTATTTTGCTCCTGTGTTTCCCTTAGTGGGAGCCAAAACAAGGGTATAAATTTGGTGCCTTGGTGAACACCCAAGAATGCCTACAGCCCCCTTCAGGAATGTGATATATTTGATGCATTTTTGGATGACTGTGTCAAATATTGACTGTTTGGGGCTTTTTATTTAAAGGATTCCTTTAAAACTTTTAAAGTCATAGAAGAAATTAAAATCTGTGAATAACTGCTACATATTTAATCAGTAAACATCAAGCCAGGCTTTGCATACACTGAATTCATTTCAGGGAACCAAAGGTACCAACAGCCACAGTGACCAGCCTGGAAGGACAAAGCAGGGACAATTTAGCTATTTTCAAAACCACTGTATGATTAAAGAGACATAAGGTGTTCATATTATAATCTTTACTATTTTGAATAAATGCCACTTCTGAAGGGGCATTTAACAGTTAAACACAGATTTTCACACATGGGGAAGCAAATAAGAACGCAGAACAAATGTGATTTCGCTCTGTGCTCCAGTTAAACACAGATAACCGAACAATGTAAAAACCCAGAAGCTGAAGATATGTCCTCAGGCGGAGGCTCCAATGAAGATGTGTTCGCCGAGACCCAATTACTTTTGCATTAATGTCATTTTTGTTATAATATATAAAACAAAATTGTGTCTATATCCTAACCACCAAAGCAAATGCAATTACTAAATGTGTTCCAATTCAAAATTTGAATTAATGAATAAAACTTGCCGAGTATATTCGTTTCCCAGGGCTGCCGTCACAAAGGAACCACAGACTGGGGGCCTTAACACAGGAGAAAGGCGTTGTCTCACAGTCGTGGAGGCTTCAAGTCCAAGACCGAGGTGTCAGCAGGACCACGTCCCCCTGCAGCCTCTGGGAGACAATCCTCTCTGGCCCCTTCCGGCTTCCAGCCATCCCAGCAGCTCTCTTTTTCTTAGCAATCCTTTCCTCATTTAGTTCCTTTTGCATTTTACACTAAGCAGCAAAGAGGAGCCTGGCTGCTCCTTCCACGCTTTGCTTGGAAATTTTTTCACCTAATATGTATTCAGGTTCCTCGCTTTTATGTTCCACTTTCCTGCCAACGGCAGAATGTAATTCAGTCAAGTTCTCTACCACTTTTTAACAAGGGTCTTCTTTCCTCCATGTCTAGTAACGTGTCCCTTATTTCTGAGACCTCACCAGAAGCCCCTTCAGGGCTCACATGCCTAGCAGCGCTCTGCTCGCGACACTGCAGTCACTCCCCAAGACAACAGAATGTTCTCTGCAGCTCTTCTCCCTCCTTTCTGGGCCCTCGCCGGAGTCATGTTCAACGTCCGTGTCTCTACCAGCAGTTTCTTCAAACCAGTCTAGGCTTTTTCTATCCAGTGCCTCAAAACTCTTCCCACCTCCTGCCCGCTTCCCAATTCCAAGGCCAACTCCGCAGTTTTAGGTGTTCGTCACAGTGGCACTTATTGCTTTCCTAGGGCGGCCACAACAAATGCATGCGGACGGGGTGGTTCAAAACAATGGTTCATTTTCACAGCCCTGGAGTCCAGAATCGAAAATTGAAGTGCCAGCCGGGCCAGGTTCCCTCCGAGCTCCCAGCAGAACCCTCCCAGGGCTCCAGTGAGGCCTCAGTCCTGGGCCTTCCTTGGTCTGCATGTGCATCCGTCCGACCTCTGCCTCTGTTGTCACGTGCTGTCCTTCCTGCACGTCTGTCCTCACGCAGTTTTTGCTTCTTATAAGGACACCAGTCACATTGGATTAGGGCCCACCCTAATGACCTCATCTGAGTTTCATTATATCCACAAAGACCCAATTTCCAAATAAGGTTCCAGCCACAGGTACTGGCGGTTAGGAGTTCAACATACCTTTGTGGCAGTGGGGGGGGCGGTGCTATACACAATTAAACCCATAACAATAAGTGCATCAAATGTAGACAATTAATAGTCTCAACTCCATATTCAGCCTTCAATACATGCTCTTTAATAATGGCTGGAATTTCTTTAAGCATCCCTCCTTCACAGTGAAGATGATGCTGTGTTTTTCCCTGGAGGGACACAGCAGGAGGACCCTCTGCCCTTTCTGCCCCCTGAGTAGGGGCTACCACTGTGGTTGGAAGACTTGCAGGGCAGCTCTGAGCCAGCCACACTCCCAGAGCGCCCCGTCCCTTGGCCACTCTGCGGCCCCTACCTGGCCTGACAATGTCCCATCAGTAGCGGCTCTCTGGACAGGGACACCAAATGCTCCAGGTCGCCCGCCCTCACAGACCTGATTCTCTCTGTAGGCCCATACTTAGCTCTCTTGCCACCAGGGAGGTCCCCAGTCTTGTCCTCACTCCCTCGGCAGGCACGGGCATGGCTGACAGGTGCCCTGTCTGGAACCCCCTCTCTCTGGGTACTCACACCACTAGCTGCTCATCTGCTACACTCTGCACCCAAGATGGTCACTGGCCTCTGGGCAGTGACTGCAGACCAGCTGTGGTCTGGACCACCAAGCAGACTTCTCTGCTATCCAGTGGGCTGAACCACACCTTCTCTGACCAAGCCTGAACCATAACCTTGGGGACAGCGTCCCCTTCCCAGTCTGGCCTTCCTGGGTCTCTCCCTCAACCCTTAACCCTAGTGTATACCATATAGAGTTTCCATGTCTTAGAGTTACTCTCCCATCAGAATTTATTTTGTTTTTTCAAATATGTTTATTGACTTTAGAGAGAGAGAGGGGAAGAAGAGAGAGAGAGATACAGACAGACAGACACTGATTGGTTGCCTCTCATAAGCACCCTGACTGGGATCAAACCTACAACCTAGGAATGTGTCCTAATCAGAATTGAACCCTCATCCTTTTGGTTTATGGGACGATGCTCCAACCAACTGAGCCACACCAGCCAGGGTTTCCATCAGAATTTAAAAACTCTACCTTAAACTTCCCCTTTTCAACTTCCTGTGTGGTCCACACCACAACTGGATCCATACTGATACAACAAGCTTTTATACCATCCACTAGACTGGCAATACAAGGGGCCCAAAGAATAAAACAACAGCATCTTGGAGCTGGGAAGTGAAGTAGAAGATCTTCAGTGCAGTTGCTTTTAAGGTGATATGTCCTATTTTTAAAACAATTTTTATTGAGGTATGACTTACATACAGTCAGGTGCATTTTTTAAAACACGCAGTTCAGTGAGTTTTGACAGCTGATACAAATATTTGTTACGGCAGCACTTATTAATTTCCTAGGGCGGCCACAACAACTAATACGAACCAGGTGGTTCAAAACAAGAGAAGTCTATTTTCACAGTCCTGGAGTCCAGAAATCCAGACTCGGGGTCAGCAGGGCCAGGCTCCCTCTGAGACTGAGCAGAGTCCCCGAAAGAAACCACAGTCAAGACACAGGACAGCTCTGTGCTCAACACATTTTTGGTGACCCTTCGTAGTCCATTCCCTCCCAACGCCCTGGGTCCCAGGCAACCACTGATCTGCTTCTAGTTACTGTAGATTAGTTTTCGTTTTCTAGAATTTTGTGGGAATGGAATAGTGCAACGTGTATCGTGGTGTGTCTGTCTGCGCTCGCACAGTGTAACGGTTCTGAGAATCATCCCTGTTGCTGCACACGTGCATCAGCAGTCTGTTACTTTGTATTGCCGAGAAACACCATGTGGACGTACTGCCGTTTGTTTATTCCAGGGGTTCTTACCCTTGGCGCTACGGCCGTTTGGGCCTCCGAACCATAGGATGTTTAGCAGCATCCCTAGTCTCAAACCAATGGATGCCCAAAGCACTTAATTTCCCCATTGTGACAAACAAATAACATCTCTCCAGACATTGCCAAATGGGCGCTGGAGAGCAAAGCTACCTCTGCTTGAGGACTGCTCGTTGATGGACATTTAGGATGTTGGCAGTTTTCAGCTACACTGAACGAAGCTATTGTGAACATTTTCTGTTCAAGACTAAATGTCCTTTTATAGCATCCATGATATCCAATTTTCCAGTCTCTGAACAATTTTGATGATGGGGTGCTCACTACTTTGCAAAACAACGAGTTCTGTGACTGGACACTGCAATGTGGCTCCCTGCACGTCCTCTGTAGGAAGGGGAAGTCCATCCATTTGCTCCGCAGGTTCCTCCTCTGAGTGACAGTGCTTGAGTATCAGACTGCCGCATTCCTCTGATGTTTCCTCTCCGTGATAACGGTGTAGTTTCCTCAGCTCCCCACCATGTGCCAGAGTGTTTATAGTTGTGCCGTTCGGTTTGCCTTCTCCAGGTCACACTTCCATTTGGCGATGATACTTTTAGAATGTGGTATTCAAGATGGAAGCAAAAGCTCCAAATATACCCTAGCCGGGTAGCTCAGTTGGTTAGAATATCATCCAGATATGCCAAGGTTGTGGGTTCGATCCCCAGTCAGGGCACATACAAGAATCAACAGTAGGTGGAACAATAAATCAGTGTTTCTCTCTCTCTCAAACCAATAAATTTAAAATTAAATAGTTAATTAAAAAATACATTATTAGTTTTAAAGAGCTCTGAATACTACTTAATAGTACAAATTAAATGATCAATTTTCATAGCCATTAATCAAAACTATTCTACTGCATGTAGATTAGGATTGAATTGGTTCACAGTATAATATGGTTAAGTCAGTCTATCTTCAATCTTTTTCACATAAACTTCGGTTAATTAGAGTCCCCCTTACCCTATTCTTGTACAACTATTTTAGACTCAGCACAAGTGTAAGATTTCACATATCTCTGTTACTGTCACCTGATGCTATGAACCAACATTTCAACAAGTCAGAGCTCACTTGAATCTTGATTGCCATTCAATGCAGCATCTTAGCTTTGCAGCACCCAGAAATTTATTTCGAATAACTTCTAACTCTTCTGTATGTGTAAAACCAAATGCTGAAGATGAAAGCCAAAGGCCCTGCTGGCTTTTGATGATCTGGAATGTTTTCTAAAAACTCCAGTGGCTATAGAAAAAAGCTGTTATCAGGGTCACCTAGGAAGTACCACAGAACCTTTGGTTTCTACAGAATTGGGGAGCTTTTTTCCATGGAAAACCCAAAGAAGTAACTTTGTTTCTCCCTGCCAAAAAGTTAGTGGCCTGAAAAGCATGCTAACCATGATAGCACAACCTGAGCAACCGGTGGGTGAGCGGAGAATGTGGTCAGAGAAAGAAGAGCTCAGAGCTGCAACTTGCGCTATGTAGCGAGACCGCACTGGGTGAGCACAAAACTCCACAGAAAAACGTGATGAGACTGTACCTACAGCGTGACTTGTGAAGACCTGCAGGGAGCATAAGCTTTCAGCCGGGAGGATGAAAAACTGTTAGAAAGAAGCAGACACTGGAACTCAGAGGGTCATGAGACTAGCCTCCAGCCTTGGAAACCCAGGTGAACAACAGTGGGAAAGGCAGGGTATGGAAGTTAAGGAAAGGCGTTCTGAAGTCACACTGCCTGGTTTCAAATCCCTGCTGTACCTTGTACCAGCTGTGTGACCTCTGGCAAGATAAGTAGCCTTTCTCTGGTTACTTTATTAATCTCTAAGTCCAGAATAACTACACCATGAGGTTGCAAGAAGAATAAATAAATCACATAAAGCCTTTAGCAGTGCCTGGTACAGATTAAAAGCTCAATAAAGGTCAACTGTTTTATTATCCACCAAGTAACTAGGGAGGGACATCCCCATGGGCCACACCTAGCTGAAAGTGTCAATGACTCCTCTGTGCAGATAAAATGGGATACAAATAATCACCTTGTTTCGTGTTGCAGTTTGATGTTCTGGTTTACCGTCAGGTTAACTATTTAGTTAACTTGGTTCACTCAGAAGGAATTCAGCTAATTTTCCCATTGCTTGCCTTCTCAATAAAATCTTTAGTTATAACCCCCCCCCACATTTTGCACCAAATCACAGCAACCTCCACAGCAATTGTGGCTGTGATTACATCCCCAGCAGTTTCAAGCCCACCGGCTCCATTTCTATGATTCCATTCTTAGAAGACCACTCCATCATTGGTTAATAGACTCTGATTGAGAACTGCTGTCAAGATTTTGATATTTGGAGTGAGCAGATCAGCAGTTCTTAAAAAAAATCTTTAATAAGGTGTATTCCGAGGTAGTCTCTGAACATAATATCTGCTAAGCATACCTGTCCTAACACCACTGGGACCTACCTCCCTGCTGGTTGACATCTATTAATCAAAGTGCTCTGGGCAGAAGGAACTCTTCAGCCAGCTGTGAACTCACCTAATTGCCCCGACATCCAGACCATGTTTCTCCATCTTGTCCACAAGTCCGTAATAAGACGCTTTGTCACATGCCTCACTGAGCCTAGACTGGAACCATCTATGGCATTAAGCTGATGTACGACTAACCAAACCCATTGATTCTCAGCTGAAAAAGGTATTGGGAAATAGTATGATCACACTTAAAAAAAACTGAATTTAAATAAAGAAAAAAAGGAAAGAAGAAGAAAGAAAGTAGATTATAGCAAACTGCCTATGTCTGGGAAGATGGAAAATAAAAGGTTAATTTCATGAATGGAATTCTGAGTAATTTTTTATTTATTTAGCTTTTGCCTACCATACTTTTCTACAATATTTTTTTACCTTAATAGTAGAAAAGAGGGTCCCCTCTGAATCCTAAATGGATAGCATTAATTAGTTTCTAGCATTGATTTCAGTTCTAGCTACACTTCTCTTAATTAGCTTTAATTTAAAAGGTAATTGAAATCCTATATAGTATTAAAATTATATGATTTGAAAACAAATGCCAGTGCTTTGTGAGCAGTGGGATTCCCTTATCTCCTCAAATAATAATAGAAAATAACTAGCATACTGATTTTTACTAATCTCTTAATCTAGAATACAAGAATTCTTTCTAATTCTTTGGTCAATGTCTGGCTTCTGTATATTATCCTTACTATATGACTTACGTACATTTGCAGGAAAAATGGAGTGGGTTCTGGGTGACGTTTTGATACTGGTTTAAGAACTCTCCTTCTGAATGAAATGTCCTGCCTCCGGCCACTGTATTCCCGTCAGGCCTTCCTACCCAGTGTGCAGAGAGTGGTGTGCAAGAGCCCGGCAGGCTTTAAACACCTGTCCACATCTCCTGGCTCTGCACCTGGCTCCCACTGATGGTGTGGACATGAGAAATGGACTCTGCTGGGCGGCCACAGCAGCAAGCTGCCAGCAAAGGTGGCAAATTGAAGCCCCAGGAAAAATGGCAACCCAACTTGCAGCCCACAGAAGCATTCAGAGAGGAGGAAGAAGACAGATCAACGCTGAAATACAGTAGCAACTCTTAATGGGGCTCATCCAACCAGCTGCCAGGGTGCGCAGGGGCGTGGAAAGAGGTGCTCACAATACGTTTGTTCCAGGTGCTCTCATCCTCCCCTGCATCTGGAGGACACATGCTTTCAGAACCTAAAAATAAATATAACCGTCCAACTTGCCAAATTTAAACAACCCAGCCGTGCATATAGGGTTCAGAGCAGGCCCATCTTTGGAGGACTTCTGAAGTTAGTCATGTTTCTTTTGTTCCCTTCATCTTATTTCCCTTTTCTTGGTGGATTCTCAGACCATTTCCTTTGACTTACCTTGCCTAAGTCTCCCTTCTTTCCCTCCTTCCCTTCTTTCCCTTCCTTCCTTCCTTCCATCCTTCCTTCCTTCCTTCCCTCCTTCTTTCCCTCCTTCCGTTTTCAAACTTATATCGAATGTGCCAGGTGTTATACTAGTGACTAGAGACTCAGTGGTGAGGAAGTTCAGGCTTAGTTCTGCCCTTACGAAGCCTATGGTCTAGTGTGAAGTAAACATGATCCAAATTATCTGAAAAATGAATCAGAAACTGAGAAGAAATAAAGAAACCAGTCTCGTTTAGAAAATAAACTTATCTGACCACAGAACCCTTTTTAGAGTACAGCCTACTCAATACTATTGCACTGATCTTTTGGACACACTATTAGGAAGTGAGGACGATCGTGAATAAGGGACGCAGCAGCTGTTTTGAGTGTTTTGGTAAGGTCCTTACAGAAAAGCCAAGTAGGGCCTTAAGGACTTGACACCTCCTGTACCCTTCCTGCAAAGGAGCCCGTTCTCACCCAATCACATTGCCAGGGGCAGTTGCCTGTCCCAGAATGGGCAACTGCCAAGACTGACTTTGTGTTTGCGTAGAAATGTCCTGAAAACTACTTCCCGGGCACTGCGAGGCTATTTTAAGGATGTCTTTCCAGCTCACGCTGCTGAACTCTGTGAAGAGAAGGGATTGCCAATAGTGTCCCGTGGAGAGCTTGCTGCTGTTTAGTGCTGTGCCGTAGACCACACTAATAAAGAAATTAAATAACTGCTTTCTGCCGTCACGCTCTGATTGAGGGATCAATATAATTCATCCCCAATAGAGGGCTCTAATTAACGTGATCGCATTTTCCTTTGTGCAGACTCAGGCAGGTGGTCAAACTGAGGCTGATGGCCTGTGTGACAAGTACAGTACAGAGCTTAGTCAACGCACAGAGCTGGAACGTCCACGAGAGGCACTTGCGGGTGCGAAATTAGGGCCAACTTTGAACAGCTGGAACCATTCAATGACAGTTGTGCTGCAGAAAGTCCTGAGTTCCAGTCGTCGGGGGGACTTATAACAGGGAAAGAGGACTAACACGGAAGGTGCTGTCGGTTGGGATCTTACAAAGGTAGAACAGAGTGGACATCGGAAGCACACACTTCAGACAGACCTGGGTTTGGATTCTAACTCCTGGGTTTGAAATCTGGTTTGACCTTGAGCAAAATTTCCTAATCTCACTGACTCTCATTTTCCTTTCTGCCAAAATGGAGATTATAAACAGTGTCTAAGAAAAACACCAGATTTAAAAATGAACCAAAGACCTTAACATACACCTTACCTAAGAGATACACAGATGGTAAATAAGCATATGAAAAGATGGTCCACATCATGTCATCAGGGAAATGCAATTAATACAATGAGATGCTACTGAGCACCTACTCGAATGGCCCAAATCCAGAACACTGACAACACCAAATGCTGATGAGGATGTGGAGCAACAGGCACTCTCAGTCACTGCCGGTGGGCACGCACTGTACAGCCGCTTTGGAAAACAGCTTGGCGGTTTCTTACAAATCTAAACATACTCTTACTGTATGATCCAGCAATGGGGCTTCATAGTATTTACCCAAAGGAGTTGCAACTTTATGTCCACACCAAAAAAAAAAAACCCTGCTCATGGATGTTTACAGCAGCTGTATTCATAATTGTCAAAACTGGTAATCAACTGAGAAAAACATGGAGGAACCTCACATGTATATTGCTAAGGGAAGGACTCTCAGCAGAAAATGCTATATATGGTATGATTCCAACCCATGTGATATTTTGGAAAAGGCAAAACTAAGAAGACAGTAAAAGTATGGCTGCTATGGTTTTGAGGTAGAAAGAGGGGAGGGATGAATAAGAGGAACACAGGGGCTTTTTAGGGCAGTGAAAATAGCTTGTCAGATACCACAGTTATGGATACATGTATTATATGTTCACCAAACCCGCAGAATTGTAGTACAGCAAGAATGGACCCTAACAGAACTAGGGGCTTCGGGTGATTGCGATGTATCGATGTAGGTTCATCAAAACCAATACACCGGGTGGAGGGTGTTGATAGTGGGGAAGGGCTATTCATGGGTGGAGGCAGGGAGTTAATGTGAAATATCTGTGCCTTCCCCTCATTTTTTCTGTGAATCTTAAATGTCTCTGAACAAATCAAGTCTTAAAAAATCAATATTTACACCTAATAGGACATTAATACAAATTAAATATAACAGTGTAGATCAAGCATTCTGCATGGTAACTGACATACGGTAAGTAAGTATTCAGTAACAAGTAGTGATTCTATATTACTTGAAATTTAAAAAGTAAGTTTACTTTTTTATAACATCTAGGTTGCCCGTTAGGGTACCTGCATTCTAAGGGGCATGCCAAGATCATAGGAAAGATGAATTTCAGTTAAGGCACCCTGACCACAGCAGGACTGGCAAATCTGGTTAGGGAAATCAGGAAGCATGAATTATTCCTGGCCACACGGCTGTGTTCTCAGAAGATTAAATAAGTGCTCATTTGTTTGTTATATTGCATTAGGTTGAACATTACGGAAATTTCCACTGCAGTGTGTCCAAAACAGTCAGATACTGATGATTTTATACGGTCCTTCCTACCTGGTGACAGGACACCCAAATCATACCTTCCCACCCTATGTTTTAAGGAAAGATTTGATGGTGGGTAGAAGTAGTATACATTAACCTCACTAATCTCTGTATTTATCTCTGTAATTCTACAGGGTTCCCAATGAAGCCTGAAATTCTCTGTGGACTGTTTAAAAAGTTACTTGATGCCAGCTCAAGAGCACTATCTATACCTGTTCAGTCCCCCTCTTGTGTTCTGGGCCCAATTCTGGGCACAGTACATAGGGTCTCTGCCTTGCAGATGGGGAGACCTCGGCTGAAATCCTAGGTCTGCCACTATTTGATGTGTAACCTTAGGACACGTGCTTACCTTACTTGGGCCTCAGTTTCCCCATCTATAAAGTAAAGGAGTAGGAGTGTCAGTCTTCTCGATCTTTTCCAACTCAAGAATTCCATGATTCCATAGTGAGGCTCTAGTGTGACCAGCCTGAAATTCACATTCTTTCCCACATTGTCTCGCCCTCACAAAATCAGTCCATTCTGGGAATTTTACCGAGGGCTAATCTGCACAACAATTATTCCTACCCAGCCAGCTTCTTCCTCGGCCAGCTCTTTGGACCAAGGGAAGGAGGTGGAGTGCTGGCCATCTGTCCCTTTCTACTGCAGGCCATGTTTCTGAATGGTTGCCCTAAGATAAATTTAATTAGGAAAGTAACCCTGTTGGGAGAAATCACAAATACATGGCGATACCAGAAAATAAAAGGGACTTTTGAATAAGATTTGTTTTCCTCTACAATCCTGATGAGTGAAATGTCAGGGCTTTTCCTTCTTTTTCACTTTATGATAATAATTGCCCTGTCTCAGTTGTCTTCGGCCATCAGATTGCTCCCCATACCTTAAGGTCCAGCAGAATTTTCCCTTCCACAAGTTTTCCTGACCCCCACCCCATGGCTACTGCCTTTGTGACTGTCCTAAGACAGTGACCATTCCCAAACCCCTTAACTCTTCCTGTGTCCGTAGAGGACGCTGATTTTTGCATCCAAACACCTATTCTGCCTTTTTTTCTTTGTGGACAATGTCTCCTGTTTCTGTGTTTCTGGGGGCCCTGGAGGTGCAACTTAGGACCCTGGTGGACCCAGTTCTTCTATTCAGTAAGTCTCTCTTTCAGCACCAACCATGTGACAGGCACTGCGGATACTGAGCTAGAATGACAAGGATTTTGGGAACTTCTATTGGTAGAAGAACTTCTAGAGACTGAAGACTGTGTTTTTACATTTTTCCATCCTTAGCGATAGCATAATGGCACACAGTACCTAACCCTCCAAAAAAAATCTGGTTAAGGAATTAGTGAGTAAAATTATCTCAAGAGCATGTGATGGTTAAAACAATGTGTGAGTGCGTGCACACACACGTGACATTATCGAGCTATCAATCCTTGCTAGGACTGGTCCCACAGTTTCACATGGATGAATCCATTCACTCCTTACAGCAACCCTATGTGATCAATACTGTGATGATGACAGTGTGCAGAGAAGGAAACCAAAACACAGAGAGATTAAGGGGCTTGTCCAAGGTCACAGGAGCAGTGGGCAGGAGAGAGAGGGTTGGAACCCTGCAGCCCAGCTCCTTAGACCTCACTGAAATCGTGCTGCGATGCTGTCCCCTTCTCACCCAGAGACACTGGCCGGAGGGCAGTGGCAATACAAGAGAGGTGGGGCATTATACTTTTACTTCTTCCTTCTCATCTGGAAGGTGGTATTTTATATTTTACGTAGTTTTCTCACCCTCAACTCAACCAAATACACTTCAGAAAAAAATCCCTATTTTGTAATCATTTTGACTTTATGGTTCTTCTTTTACCAGCAAGATGGAAGGTCAAGATCTATACATGTGCACTTTGGGCCAAATACAGTGATACCAATAAAAACACAAAAGAAACGACCACACTGGAGATTAAAATACATCCAAGCATAACATACATCCACTTATACACATGACACGATGAAACGGAGACGTCTGCCACCTCTCTTTGGTGCCCCACCGGGTCTTCCCCCCACCCTCTGGATCCGAGAAGTCCAGGGCAGGGCCTGGGCCCCGGCTGACTTTCTAGGGCAACCTGTTAAGTTCAGACCTGTCAGAGGCATGGGAAACCCATCAGGTGGCATTCCACGGAGCCCTGCTTACGGTCTGCAGCAGCATTCATCGGGCTGTTATAAAGAATGCTAATGCTCTCAATTACACCTAAATTAAGATAAAGCAGTAACCTAGTTACTATAAAAGTGGCTTTATTTATAGACAGCAATTTAATCTTTAATATGTAACCACCATCTGTAAAACTACTTAGCCCCATCTATCCCATTTATGTCTTTATTATCTTCTTATAAAAACACACGGAGCATTCTTAGTTATAGATGCGAAATGAGCTCTTTCTGTAACACTCTTTTAACCTTAAAAAAGTTGCTGTAATTGCAGGGGATGGATGCATTCTTGTGCCGCATGTTCTTCGTCCATTATATACTGTAATGAAATTAGCCACAATCTGCAGAAACGAAAAGGGGTTTATGATAGCGGAAGACGAGGACCATCTCCCTCTCGTAACAGAAGCATTTGTTTGGGTGGCAGGGATGTTGGGAGGTGAGAGCGGAGAAGGGGAGGGAGGCACAGAGAGGCTCCTGTGCTCGGACAGCCACCCCTTTCAACTCAGTCTGTCAGGAGGGAGGAAGCAAGCCTCTGTGCACCCGGAGCCAGCCGAGCTTCTTGCGCTGGACTTGCTGGAGGCTCAGCTTTCGAAGTGCAAACTGTCCCCTGAGTCCAGACACACCGGTAAGCCTAACCAGCTTCTAAGCTAAGCATTTCAGCAGAGGAAGCCTGTCTATCCCAAAGGACAGAATTATTTTCTGAGTGGGGTTCCCAGGCTCTTGAGGGGCTGACAGTTACAGTGCTACCTTTAATGACAATTAGTTGATGGCTAGAAGGAAGCACACACACGCATATGGACATGTGTACACACACACACAAACAAAACATTTCGAAAACCTGGTGGGAAGTCCAAAATGAGCAAGTACCTGCTTTGTTCAGACTGATCTTTAGAATGCAGAAAATGTCCATTAACTGAGATTCCTCTAGAAGGGCAGGAGAACTTTGAAGTTAGAGGAAGAACTAGAAAGATAATATAATTTGGGGTCAGCAAATACAAGCGAAGGGTGCCACACCTTCCCCTCTCTCTCCCTTGCCCATGGCAGAAATAATCAGCTATGGCATTCTTTGTCACTGGGCCCCAACCCAGTGCACCACGCCACCCCTGGCACAGGGGATAAAACTTAGACGCCACTGGATGCCAAGTCATCCCCTCACTTTCAAAGCTGATGAACTGAATGTCAGAGGAGTTCTGTCCCTCTCAATGACACACAGCAGGTTAGTGCCAGAGACTGGAATGGATCCCAAGTGTCCCTCCTTCCTGGTCTTGAAATCTTTACATGTCACAATGCCGTCATGTACACACACACACACAATCAGCAGTCACCCAGGGTGTAGTAAAATATGAACCTACGAATCAAACTGCAAAAGATGCCCCGTGTGAAGCCTTCAACCAGCCCACCCCATCTTCTAACGCTCACAGTCCCAGACAACGGGGCGGAGACTCCGTCTAATAACTCCCGGCGCGGGCCCAAGAGCCGCACACTGCTGTGGTAGACTCACGTTGGCAAAACTCTTTCCAACAAGTTTAGCCAGGCATTTAACCAACAGCCAGTTAAATTGTTACTATCCTCTGCAATATTAGTCTCAAATCTGAGCATATGTTAAAAGCAAATTGTCCACATGCAGGTGGAAAAGAAGGCTACCTGCATGAAAACACACACCCCCTCTAACGTCGGTCCTCTCCTCTGTCGGTCCATCCCAGCCGTGTTTCCTTCAAAAACACCAGCAACACTGAAGTTACTTTGTTTTCTTGTTTGTTGTTTCCCACATAAGACCACAAGCCACACAAGGGTAGAAACCTTTTCTTATTCTCTAGCATATCTCCCATACCTTGTATGATACCTGATTCCCTTTTAAGGTAAGTGCTCAAACTGTTTATTAATTTAAGTAATGAGTAAAATTCAGGACATTAATAATAGAAGACAAAGGGCTTTTACCTAGATGAACAGCGAGGGAATGAGGGTTTATTAGGCAAGATTATAAATGAGAGTTAGAAAGATGACTTGAAAACTGCGGCCACCGCTCACAATAAGTCATGGGAAGAGAAAGCAGCAGGCTACAAAACTGCCTGTATACTGTGGTTGAAATATACTCTTGTACCTTCGAATTTTATCCTGGGGTGTGCATTCATTGCTTTTGAAAAATAAAATAATTTAACCACCAGCATATTTTTTTTCACTCCAATCTTCCCACTGTAGTCAATAAAACAAACCGACTTCCAGAAACAAGGGGGCAACCAAAAGGCCTGGAGGTGGGGAGCAGTACGGCTGAGGGTTCCTGATTCCATTTCCACGCTTTCTGCTCTACGGGCCTGACTCCTGGGGCGAGCAGTGTCTTTGGAGTCCTGACTGCTTAACTCAGCCACACCTGCCCAACACCCTCAACCAATCTGGATGTATTTCATTAGCTCAGAGGACGGACAAAAACAAGGCACAGCTTCATAGCGGAACTCCAAGCAACCACTCCCTGCCCCCACAAAAACCACCCAGCTGCCACTTTCAGAGCTAAATCTACCATCTCCTCCAACTGAATCCTGCTCAGTTGTTCCTGCTACCCAAGAAAGTGCACCATTATTTGGGGCCAACGTGGAATGTCAGCATTAGAAGCTTCCAACTCTCAAACACAACCTGCTACTCTTCGTCACTGGATAAGAAACTCCAGTTAGCAAAGCACTCTTATGACAGTGCACAGAGTCACGAGTCATTCATTCTTTCCACCCAAATCTGCCACTTCTACCGGGAGTGACTGAGAGCAGTTTCCCCAGGTGGAGCACTCAGGGACTGCGGGAAACTACCCCCCAGGTCTGATGACGTCATAAGGTAAACTGCAGGGAGCCGAGGCGAGGAAACCGCCTTGGCCGGATTCCACACACCTTCCCAGGGGCACTTTCCTTGCACTTACACATCCACTACCAGGCCTTTCATGTTTAAACCCATGAGGAAAAGACAGCTGAGCTGCATGGCAATGGCCCATTTTGACTGCAAATGCAAAAAAAAAAAAGGTTTTATCTGTGCGGTCATCTTTCCATCAGTCATACTAAGAGAAGAACCGTTGCATAGATAATACAGAACCACTGAATGTGGAAATGATCATTTGTACCACATGTAGTGATTAGTAAAGAATAAAGTAATAATTGTTACTAATATAGTTCATGATAAAATTTATCAAGCATGTACTGTGTACCACATACTGGATTAAGCTATTTATAAAATGTCCTCATGAAGGAGAATCATCAGCCTCCCTTTACAGAATAAGAAAAGTAAGAGAGGTTTCACTGATTTGCTCGAGGACACACAGCTAGCCAGTAAGTAGTGGATTCAAAGTCAGACCTCTCTGCCTTCAAAGCCGTCCCCTAGACCGACGTGCTATGCTTGGGTGACATTCATCTTCTGTGAGCGCAGAGTGGCTTCACAATGCCCAGAGTAGGTGGCTGCTAGGTCAGCTTGAAGATGTGGCTGCCAGTGACTCCTACCAAAGCTATTCCTGACCCATCCCACCCCAGGCCTGAAGTCACAAGATTAAAGCTGCAATACTTTAGTTAAGGGTTTAATAATTGGAAGAAGCCAATGAAAATGCCAGTGCATCTTACATATAATACCAAAAGTGCAAGCAACAACCACCAAAAAATCAATGATTTGGATTTCAGCAACATGAAAAGTTACTGCGCATCGAAGCACACTATCAAGAAAGTCAAACGGCAACTCACGGAATGGGAGAAAGTATTTGTAAATAGTATATCTGATGAGGGTATCCAGAATATTTAAGGAACCCTTATGGTAATAAAAATACAAATAGCATGATTTTTTTAAAAAGGGGATGGTGGTGGTGGTGGTGAGGATTTGAACACACGTTTCTCTGAAGAAGATCATCAAATGGCCAATAAGCACATGATATGCTGCTCAGTATCATCCGTCATGAGGTAAATGGAAATCAAAACCACAGTGAGGTACCGCTTCGCACCTGGAAGGATGATCATAATAAAAAGGATGAACGATGAGTGTTGGTGAGGATGTAGGAAAACGCTAACCTGCTCACACAGCTGGTGGGAAACCGTACGGCACAGCCTCTGCGGACGAGAATGTGGCAGTTCCTCAAAACGTTAAACCTAAAATGACCAGATGATCTAGCAATTCACCCGTCACCCAAGAGAGCCGAAAACATATGGCCACACAAAAATCTGTAAACAAATCATTCATAACTGCATTCTATCTAATAGCCAAAAACTGGAAACAGCCCATATGTCCATCAACCGATTAAAAGATGAAACGTGGCGTGAGCCATAAGAAGTAATGTTATCTAGTTGCAAAAAACAGTGCAGTACTGATATGTCCTACCACGTGGGTCAAACATCACGCTGCATTAAAAGCCAGGCACAAAAGGTTACTTACCATATGATTCCATTTATATGAACTCTTTATAAAAGGTAAGTAAATCCATAAACACGGATGCAGACTGGTGTTTCCAAGGGTTGGGGGGATGGGGAGTGACTGTTTAACGGGAACACGGTTTCCTTTGGGGGTGATGAAATGTTTTGGAACTAGACAGAGATGACAGTTACACAACATTTTGAACATACTAAATGCCACTGAATTGTTCCCTTGAAAAGGGCTATTTTAGATTACGTGAATTTTGTCTTTAAAAAGAAAGCCTGTAGGATGGATCGCCTTTGATTCTGGGCCTCAAAAGATCGCATGGGA
Organism: Trachops cirrhosus; assembly: GCA_028533065.1. NCBI lineage: Eukaryota > Metazoa > Chordata > Mammalia > Chiroptera > Phyllostomidae > Trachops > Trachops cirrhosus. The sequence goes on from CM052546.1 coordinate 14,362,314, forward strand.
GGCACAGAAGGTAAATCTTGCTCACTTCCACTCTCTCAGAGCCATCTGGTACAACCTGGCAGTGCTTTCAGGAAGGGCGCAAGCAGACAGGATTCCTAGCTCACTGACCGGGGCGTCCTGCACAGGGAGCTCTTGGTTTAATCAAACTTTTACTCTGCATTGCTTTTTTCAGAGCTCATGCCAAACAGCTGAAAAATGGGGGACTAGAAAGACTCACTTATGTATTCTCTTTGGGGCAGTATTGAATATCACCCCCAACAGGATGAAAACTGGTCCTTGGCAGCTAATGTTTCATTTTTCATGCATAAAGCAAAGGTGGACATGTAGCATGTAAACAGATATAGTATGCACCTATGGTATCAGCACTTCCCGGTGCGTGCTGGGGGGTGATTATAAAGAAACATACCAAACAGGCTCCGTAGGGGAGAGACCGTGAACAAAGCACTGAGAAACGCTTCGTTAGATAAATAAGGAAATGAGGAGCATCAATTTCTCTTGAGGAACAAGTGAAGTTCCCCCAGGGAGGGATCCTCAAGTGAGTAATATTTGTTTACTACCCAGGTAGGTATCAAGTATGTCCTGAGGACGAAGTGGTGACAGTGGTTGAGAAAACGGGGTCCCCAGCCGCATGACATTAAACAACCAATAACCTCTGTGAACCTAGGTTTCCTCCAACGGACGAGGAGGCTCAAGAGCACCCGCCCCCAGTTGGGTTCTCACATTCAAAGGGACTATACCCTCGGGTACTTGGATCACTGCCTGGGGCAGTTTAACTTCTCGGTCAAGGCCGGCTGCCTTTCCTTCCTCTTCCCTACCTGAGGACAGACGGCCAAGGGTAAGAAGGGGGGCGGGCTGTGCACACAGATGGACTGGGTTTGAGTAATCTCTCGTACTTTGGGCAACTTATTTAACATTTCTGTTTTCTGTGCCCCTCAAATGAGGGAAATGAACCAATGAAAGTTGTTCAGAGATTAAACAGGGAGTCCACTCCTGGAAAAGTTAAACAGTGTGCGCTAAAACACATTCAATAAATGTAAGTTGTTATGACTGGTGTTATTAGCATAATTACTATTGCAGCTATCATTAGCCTCTCTGGCTGTCATCATTAGACCAAGGGTTAAAAAGGGTACAGAAGCCTTTTAACAATGTAGAAGACAGAACACCACGCGGACTGGGAAACGGGGGAAAAAAGAGACGGTAGAAATGACTAATTGCTAAGCACTGCAGTGGAGATTGTAGGTACTCCACAGTCACAGAAACGGGCTTCCTGGGGGAGGTGGGGTGGAGGTGAGCGCTCCTTCCTGTCATTTGGAACTAGAAATGCCTCTCTCGAGCTGTGGTCTCTGTGCTGCTGCATTCGAAACAATGTTCTGAAAAAGATCTTTCCATCTTTACTTCACTTCCCACAGGTCCCCTGTCTTGCAGCAAATTGCCCACCTGAAAGGGCATAGAAATTGAAGCCAGAGTCCACCTCGCAGGACAACAGGTCCTTGAGCTGCAGCGACTGCCAGAAAATGCCAGCTCTCCGAACGGGAGCATATGGTGAAAACTGCCGGAAAGGCCGTGGTAATTCTTACAGCAGGTTATTACAACGAACCTCCTTTGAGAGGCCAATTCACAGCTTGTCCTGAACACTACATTAACTCATTTATGGTTTTCCAAAAATGCTCGATTTCCCACTGTCCCTAAATCTGACAAATATGCTCTCCTAATTTAAAACTCCCGTCAGGAGATCCTTAAACTCCCAGTCGAGTGTGGCACCTTTTTGAGGTTGCACATCCAGCCTTTGCAAAGCGTCCTCTGGGTAGCAAGCTTACGTGTAAACCTTCCGTCCCTCTAAATGTAATTTTCCTTAGGCCGCCAGGATTCTCATAGCTTCTCTGCTTCAGTACTCATTCAAACACCCCCTTGTAACCAGTCCAAAGTGGTAATTCCAAAACTTGAACTTGCATATAATTTCCAAAAGTTAAAGAAAGGTAGCCCTGAGTGTCAGCCGTGCCCCGAAAGGTCATGGGTTCAATTCCCAGTCAGGGCACACACCTAGGTTATGGGATCGATCCCCGATCAGGGCATATGTGAGAGGCAACCAATCAATGTTTCTCTCTGGCATCTTTCTCCCTGGCATCTTTCTCCCTCTCTCTCTCCCCACTCCTGTCTAAAATCAATAAACATATTCTTGAGTGAAGATTAAAAACAACAGATATATGTATATTTCCAAAAGAGTGACATTAGCTACCTATCTCCTCTTCCTTTCCCCTGAATTGGCATCTCCCTCTCTGGTCCAGATTTAAATAAAAGCCTTCAGTTTGGGATTCTCCTTTGTTGCTAGATAAATATCAATCATTTCCATGTGTTACCAGGACTCTGTTTTCTTGAAAATTATGTCAAATTCAGATGCTAATGCAACACCATTTTCATTGTTTAATCACAGTAATGAAACAGCCTTTATATGCTATAAAATTTTCCAGACATACAAAGAAATTTTAATTTCTGCCTTAGTAATCTTTATGACATCTTAATTCCTGAAAAATAACTAAATAGCTCTGGACATATTACTACAGAAGACGATCCAAAGCGCCTTACCAGAGACAGTACTGCGGAGCAGCTGTCCCCGACGTGTTGGCCCCAGGGACTGGTTTCCTGGAAGACAATTTTTCCGTGGCTAGGGTGGCATGAGCGGGGAGCAGCGGAGGAGGGGGGGGAGGGAAGACAGGGAGATAGGAGGCGGAGCTCCAGTGGTAATGCCAGCAAAGCTTCCCTAGCTAGCTCACTGCTCACCTCCGGCTGTGTGGCTTGGTTCCTAACAGGCCACAGACCAGTATTGGTCCATTGCCCCAGGGTTTGGGGACCCCTGCTACAGAGGACTTAAGAGAATGCTAGGATAGAATTGTTATTTTTATCTCAATTAGAACATAAACATTTTTTCAAAAGTTTATGAATACCCTCCTTTGGGGTATAATGGGAAGATCATAGAATCTAACTAAAATAATGAGGAAGTTGTAACTCACACCATGATATACATACCACTGATTATACAAGGTCCGTCTGGAAAACATCCAGCCATTGCTAATATAACTAGAACAGTTTGTGTGACATTGATGTAACCTGGCAGCCAAGGAGAATGGACTGGAATGAGCATGGGTGAACAATGATGACTTCTCTGTCCTAGTCAGTGGGGGCAGTAGATGTCATTGAGTGAGCCTGTGTACTGTGTGTCTGTGACATTCAAAATGACTGAGCAAGGAGAGCAAGGAGTCTGCATCAAATTTTGCATTAAGCTTGAACATTCGTCCACAAAAACTATGCAGATGATTCGGGAGGACGCAGCCATGGGCAAATGGTGATTGGCAGCTTCATCACGACAACGGGCCCACTCATGAATCACATCTCGTGCAGAGTTTTTTGGCAAACCATCAAATCACCCAGGTGACTCAGTCCCCCTACAGCACAGATTTGATGCTCTTTGACTTCTGGCTTTTCCCCAACCTAAAATCACCATTGAAAGGGAGGAGATTTCAGACCACTGATGAGGTTCAGGAAAATATGACGGGACAGCTGATGGTGACTAGAACTGTTTGAGGTCCCAAGGTGACTACCTTGAAGAGGACGAAGGCATCATTATCCCATGTACGATGTTTCTTGTATCTTGTATCTTCTTCAACAAATGTCTCTACTTTTCACATTACATGGCTGGATACCTTCTGGACAGACCTTGTATATGAGATGACTTAATGGTACAAGAATGGCATTTAAAACAATATTTTAAACATATTAGAAAACAACCGGCACATCAGACCCATGTTTCCATGTTATTACTCTTCAAGATGAATCAGTGTTTTATTAAAAGTTCATTGGAAGGACAATGTTTGGTATTCAAATACAGCAGAAATTGCGAGGACTGAATGCAGACGCCTGAAAGACGAAACGCAGTGGACCACATGGTAGGGGGGTCTCTCAAGCCATGAGGTGCTCTGACTCTTTGAGGCTGGACGTCTTCGTTGCTTGCTGCAGCCTGAAATCATCAGCACCCTTTGGTGAGAACCTCTCCACGAGTTAGACCTGGCTGAGTTGCTCAGGTACAGGGAGGAGTGTCTAGGAGGGATGGACTGTAATTATCTAGAAACTATCAAAAATTAGATTCATTTCTAATTCTTTTTTTTTTACTTTATTTTTATTGTATTTTTTCCATTACTATTTAGTCCCCTTATACCCGCTTCCCCACACCACCCGCAAACCCCACACCATTGTCCATGTCCATGAGCCCTTTTTCCTTCTTGCTCAATAAAATGGGAGAGGGTTTGGACCTTTCCTTAAGAGGTTCTACAGCAAGAATGGCTTTTCTCCTCTACCGGGTACACTGCAGCAGTGGGCGCCCAGTGGAACAGGAAAGGCGAGGGCTCGTGTGGATGTGTGGGTTCTGATTCAGTCTCTGCCGTTAATGTGCTTATGACACAGGCACATTTCTTTCCATCTGGCCATCTCAGCCATGAGGACCCTTCTGATTTCCAATTTTTCTTTAAACCTCTGCAGTATCAGAGATGGGAAATGGAATCCTGTACCAGCAATGCTGTAAGTCAAGGCTTTATGAATATTCTTGCTACTTGATCTAAGTACTCAGTACTCTCACGACTGGAATTCATTTACTCATGCACTCATTCATTCCATGAGTGCCTACTGACTACTTCATGTGCTTGTCCATTCTTCAGGGAGTTGAGAGGGTATAAGAATGTTTCCAGACTTTACAGCATATAAAAATCACCTGCGAAATTTGTAAAATCCACTTTATATGTCTTCCCCGTGAGTAAGTCTGGGAACAGTCAACAAATTTGAATTTTTAATAAACAAGCAGGTGATTTTGATGTTGGTGGCTCCTGGACCACGTTTTGGGAAACAGAATGAGGGAGACAGGTTATCAAGCTGACTACTTTGCATCCACGTGACAGGTGCCATGGGAATGCAGGCTGACGGAGCTGGGGTGAGCACACTGAGGGGTCCTTGGTTGGTGTGGAAGGCAGGGATGGCTATTTAGAGGAAAGAATATTCAAACAAGCACTGGACGATGTGAATTCTACCAGCTCAAGATGTGGATGAAAGGCATTTTGGATGGAAAATCGCTCAGGCTAATGTTGGGAGTCAAGTCTCCCTCCCACCCCCGAGAGAAGTCTCCAACAGCCTAAACTGAACAACATTTCCCGCTTCAAACTCCTCTGCAGAAGGATTTGCAGGGTTAATAAATTTGGATGGCTGAAAGGACAAATTAATTTATTAACTGTTGAATAGCCCATGGATGTTAGCATACTTGGACTTTGGTGACATATACCGATAACAAGATTCACAACTTGCGCCGGAATGCCTGTATCTCCACAGAAAATAATTTTAGTACTTGACGTAGCAAGAGCTGATAACTAAATGGTCCCCTTACTTCCTGAATTCTCACAGGTACAATTTCATGCAAGAAATAAACGGTCAAATTGTATTTGTTCATCATATGGATTTTTCATTTTCTTCACAGTTACAAGTACAGCTGATCATAATCTTCCCAGATAAATGTTTCCCTGTGAAAAAGAAGTCTGAGAGTGTCCTTAGCTTAGGGACACAGGCGGGAAATATCCGTTACAATTCTTCACAAGTTACGCTCCGCTGACTACTCCAGAAGTTGTGTGTCAAAAGCACACAGCTAGGCTCTGCAGACCGGAGCAAGTGATAGAGCCTCTTGGTGCCTCCTTTTCCTTCTTGTAAACAGAAGAGCATGCCTTAGATAATCCTTGAGAACTGCTTCTTCGCTGGTAGGCCATGCATCAAAGTAAAAGAACATTTCTAGAGGAATTAATTAATCCTCTGGGGATAAAATGAGATAAGCTTTTGCTTTTATTCAACATTGCTCTGCAGATGATCTCCCCTTTACAATAATCAGATCGGAAGAAAAAAGGACCACGTGACACGCTTCAGTGCAACCGGACCGTTTTCTACGAGATACAGTAAATTGAGCGGCGAGGACTTGCTTGGCAGCTACAATTTTACCTCCTCAACGACAGAGCCAATTTTCTCCTCCAGCTCTCTCACACACCTTTAATGAATACATGTTTCTTTGATTAAATTAACATTTTTGTCTAGCTAATTAGCCTGAAAAACCTATGCTGAACCGATCAGTGTAGCAACTTCATTACCGCTCATCGGCGCGTGTGTGCGACCAATCACTGTCAGCTCAATCGCCTAATGATTAGGGGAACATTAAGTTTGGCTAATTTGGCTTTCTGCGGCCATCACCATGTTCCCAGTGATGAGCCAATCCCCGCCCGGAGTCGACCCTGCTTGACAGTGACAGATGTTTTAATCACAGGGTTTCCATTCATTAGTGTCCGTCAGCACTGCTGGCCCGACTTGCGGCAAATACCTTGATTTGAAACCAAAACCAATTAAATGTTATCTGTGTAATTACCTTCGATAGTTACCTTTCCCTAAGCGGGCCAGTATGACGAGGGCTGAAAAATAAAGCTCTAAATGGGGCTGGGGAGGGGGGCGGTGCCTGCAATGCTGAATTGCACTCTTGTCTGAACGCTCCGTAAACGGTGTGAGTCTGTGGGGAGCTGTCCCATCCCGCTAAATGCAATGCAGAGAAGTCCGCACCAGTTCCACCTGTTACACGCCAGCCAGGTGGTGGAACACGCCGCTTCCTCAGATCTACGAGGTTTTAATGAGATTACTTTATGCACATGCAGCGTTGAGAGGATGCCACTGAATTTTCATTACCGATGTTATCACCCTTCTTCCGGTGTGAGCCACTTGGAGGTGATTACTGCCTGTCTAAGTGGTTCAGATGGTAGTGGTTCCACTTCACCTACACGCCTGGTGTGTGGTCCTGGCATAGCCAATGAGCATTGGGTGCCTCCCGGTAACAGTGGTTGGTTTGTGGCCAGGCGTGTTACCTAACTGAGGCCCATCCCAGGCAATGAGACTGAATTCTGGGGCTCTCAGTTTGAGCTAAGTAAAACACTGTCCCTGTCTTTCCTGATGTGTGTGACACTCAGAGACAGCAAGGGCAAGGCAGCCATTTTATATCCACAAGGGGGGACCCTTTGAGAAAGGGGCTTACAAGGAAGATGGAGCCTGGAACCTGGCCAGGGAGAAAGCAAGTGGCGGTGACATCGTTTCGGGCCTTTCATCCATCTGCCTATGTTAACCGACCGATCCTGGAGTTCTCAGTTTTATGCCTTGATAAAAGACCTTTTATGCCAAAAGACACATTCAAGTAAGGGAGCGGTATCTCACATAAGCCCTATTAACTATTGAAAATACTTCTACATTTGCTAGCCTATATGACCTCCACAGTAACACTGCCAAAGTGGGAGGGTGGAAATCGTGAGCTTCACTTCAGAACCAAAGGGGCTGAGGCTCAAAGAGACAGGAGGTTGCAAAGGCTCGCCAAGCCAGCGCTGACCTCAGTCCGCCAACCCGACCCTTGGTTCTGTCTGCTTCGTGGTGACTTGCTTCCAGGACCTGGTTCTCCCGGGGTCACCCTCAGAATAGTGTTTTGGGGAATGGGAGCAGAACACATGGAAGAGCTATGGCTCTGGCACCTGCTTGGTTCAAATCCCAGCTCCACCATTTACTAGTCACGTGACATTTGGCAAGTCTAACAACTGTAACGTTAGTGTGAATAATGTAGGCAGAGTACTTAGCACGTTGTGAGTAGGTCATCTTTCTCAACCAGAAAAAATATCAGAAGAGACATCATTTATTTTCTAAACTGACTGCAATGTAGGAATTAACCCAACTTGATATTTGTTATCATAAAAATTTTAGTTTTTCCTGTCTGTGCTTCGAATCGCCCATCACCTAAGCAGTTTAAGAAAATGTATCACTTGCTCATGACAGTAGCCATGGATACACCTTCTACTTGTGTGAGTTTAATTACTCAAGGTTATTTCCAGAAACTGCTTCCAAATAAGAAAGTAACAGGTCAGATTATTTTCAGCAAAGAAAGAGATGGTGATTAAATTTTGTGTGACTAATGACTGGGGGTGAGCCTAAATTGCCAGCAGAGAGAATGTCAATTTTAGAAGGCACTTTTAAGAAAGAGACCGCTTTCTAGGAAGTCTGGGGTACGTCCTGGCTCTTTCTCTTTTGAGTTCTGCGACCTGGGCAAATTCCTTAACTTCTCTAAGCCTCAATTTCCTCATTGTAAAGACAGACAAAGTGGACATTGTATCGTCCACTTTCCTGCCATTGTGTGCTCCGAGACAATGAAAATAAACGCGCAGGAAAGAAGGACACCGTGGTCCTGACTGCCGCCCTTCGAAAGGACAGCTGACAAGGTGGCCCTTGGTTGGCATCTGGGGATCCGAAAAGGCGCAGGGTCCCCAACCGTTCCCACGGCGCACTGGTCCTTCCCTGTTGCACAGACATTATGGTTTATGCTGAACATCTGCTTTCCTCCTGCAGTTGTGCTACATCCCAGGCACGGGCTGCCCCGGTGGCCAGGCCCCGTAAAAGCCCTGGACCCTGAACCTCTAATGAGTGTCCCTGCTTGGCAACAGCAGACAGGGGTCATGGCTCACTGCTGGGAGAAGGGAGTGTGCTTGGTCCCACCGCACTGAGAGGACCCTGGGCGCTTGCTCTGGTTCCCTCTGGATGTGGCCCCCCTGCACCTTCTCCTCTGCTGATTGTACCCAGCCTTTTGCGGAGGTAAAACAGCTGTGAGTGTGAGGACATGCTGAGTCCTGTGAGGTCTCCTACCAAACCTGGGGGCAGTCCTGGGGACACCACCACATAAAACATCTAGTGTGGTGTCGAGGGTACGAAAACCACGCGAGAAACCATGCATCTTTAATCACTGCATCCTCTTCCCACGTTGACATGACTGCTGTGACTGAAACCTCAGGCTGCAGTGATGCCCATGGAGCAAGACTGAAATCCGGGGCGCGCTCCTATTTCTGCTTCCGTCTGACAGAAATGTGTGAACAGTGTACGTCCCCAGTACATCCTCCATTATTATGGAGACTGGGAGGTCACTGTGTTCTCATCGCTGTGAGCATTAAAGGGGGAATGTGTCGATGGGTATCATCCACCATCACGTGCCTGCAAAGCAGGACAGGAAGGAGCAGAGACAGGCTGAGCAAACAGGAGGAAGAAAAAGTCACATACTACAGCGCAATATCACTTATGGAAATTGTCAGTGCATACAAAACAATATGCATTACGTAAGAACACAGGCAAAAATAAGTACATTAACTACATCAGACTGCATTGGAATGATTTTCCATACGGCAGGGGGGAGAGGGATGAATGTGGGGTATGAGAAGGAGAAGAAGCAAATATGTAAAAGCTGAAGAGTGGTACCTTGCCACAATTCTTAATAAAAATGTGTCGTAATCAGAAGAGCATGATTGACTCAACTTGGGATCCAAAACACATCTATTTCACACTTTAACTGTAAGTCAGTGATAACGATGACAGCTATAATCCTATTAACTAACTATAATTGAGCATCCATCGGGTACCATGTACCTACTTCTTGTATAATATTTTATTCATTCCTCAACAAAAGTTGAGGAATATTTTATTTTATTTATTCCTCAAAAAGTTCATACAAGGATGCCGAGAGGTAGCCCATGCCTATGTGACCACTGGGTTTGGAGCTATTTTTGAGAGGTTGTCCTTCCTCCATTTTCCTCTTAGTAACTTTTTTTTAGCATATACAAAGTGCCAGGTATTATTCCAGAAGGACAGAGATAAAATTCTCATAATCCAAATTGTTACATTAAAAAAATGATGTAAGACTACGTACAACTTCACATTCAAGGTGCCTGGGACTCTAGCAAACCTGTACTCTTTGCCAATTTAATGCTTCCTGGTTCAACTGTTTCTAAGGGCGCTTGTGAAATGGACTTGTGTACTTCTGTTAAAACTAATCCCTCATTGTGAGCCTGGTGTCTGAACAAATCAATCAGTTTGTGAGCAAACACTGCCGGCCTCCCAGGACTCACAACCTGCAGGTTTCTGGTCTCACCATGCGCACAATCTTCTTTAATCTCCCAGCAACCTACAGAGGGACAACAAGCCTCACTTCATTCACATCACTTGTTTTCAAGTGGGGTGAGGGAGGAGTGTGTCATATGGGGACATGTGGCAGAGTCTGAAGACAGTTTGGTTACCATAGTTGGGTAGGTGGTGCATTCCTGACTTTAAACTGGGTGGAAGCTCAGGATGCTGCTCACATCCTGCAAGGCCCAGGACAGTCCCTACCGCAAAGAGTTATCTGGCCCCAAGTGTTAGGAACGCTGCTGTTGACATACTCTGCTTTCTGCATGAGAAAACTGAAGACATTATGTACGACGCTATTCGTGAATTTGGGGAGTTGAGAATGTTATCAGGTTATCTTGCTCATGAGTATCAAGGATCGAGCTGCATGTTCATTCAGTGACCCCCTTTCTATTTCAAGGGTAGAGTCCTCTAGAAGGCTGCCGTCATCAGTTACGTTTGAGCGGGAGGTGGGAAAAGAAAAAGAGAATCTGCTTGGCAGATGCTCGTTCAAAAACAGGCTTTCCTTTGATGCCTGAGAAAGAGGAATCAAAGACAGAAGAAAAAAAAATTGGAGCTTTGTCGTGGCATCACGTTGTTCTGCTCGAAATGGATGGGTCGGGTTCCACACTTGGGGGGCAAACTGCAATATTGTTCTGGAACATTTGTGCCTGCCTTCCACAGCTGGATTTTCAGTTTGACTGAGGTTCCTGCTCCCTGCAAACCGTCCCCTCAAGCAAGCAGTTCTAAGTCCTGGAAAAGCAATCGGAATGGGAAAAAGAGGCTGAGTGATAAGATCAAGATATGAACTATCAACCTCCGCTACAGGCTGATAAGTTTAACTTTCTGACCTTCATCAGAAACCACACTGGTGAAGTGCTGATAAAACACTTGGAGCTGGTGGGGGGAAGGTGGTTGTTTCCAAAAGCACTTTGTGGCCTCCCTGGCCCTGCATAATATGAGGCTGCGGTCATCTCTTTCATTTCCGGAGGGCACACTCTGTCATTTCACATTTATCCCGAGTGCTGGGCCTGGTAAAGCCTCACTTATTGGGCATTAGGAGTTACCCTGAAATCAGAGCCCAACCAGAAAACTTTCCAAAGGCCAAAAGGAGTACGTAAAGCAGTTTCCCAGGCTTTATGAGCAGCGCCTGTGATTCTGTGAGGGGTCTCTTCAGGTCACAGCTGAGAAACTCAAGGACTGCGGAAGGCTCTCATTTACTTAAGCGCCACTGTAGCAATTCATACTTGATGGCTATCGAGACGTGACCTACCTGCCTGCTCTTGTCCTCACCCCCTTTCCCCTCTCAACTTACGTCCTTTCTACTACCGCTACACTTAAGAGGCTATTGTACAGGCAGGAAGACGACGCGGAGGGACTATAAAATGGCACGTGCGGCTGAGTGTCCTTTGTTGCAGGGACCGTCCTGCTGGCCTGTGTCGGTGACGTGTACTGGCTGCTGTGAAGAAAGCTGTCAGTGCTGGTGGCATAAGACAAAGATAACTCAATTGTCCAGAGTGCTAGACACCCAGAGCAATAAACGGGAAAGGGAGTGAAATGTTACTTCAACAACAGGTACCAGAATTCCTCTAGACAAGATGGATAGCTGTAGTACATACTTGGCAGGCTGCTCGGGGTGGTAGGTAAGGCCCCCTGCACTTGCGCTGAGGGGGCGGGGCTTAACAACATGGGCTGACCCTGCAGAGGAACAACATAGGCAGACTGCAGAGAAACAAAGCTGGACAGAAATTACTGGTGGGCTACAGCCAAAGGGCTTCTCACAAGAAAAGAGAGATGTCTAAATTTTAAATAATTCATGCTGTAAACTACAACCCACAGCCTTGTGTTGGTAAAAACTTGGGGACTGATGGTTCGAAATGTGTCTAGTGTACAGAACAGGGACTGGGCGGGTTTATTAGTGAGAAAGAACATCTATAAATCACACTATTATAGCAAAGCAAGAATTCAGAGCCAGAAGTGGAAAAAAATAAAGTAAGTCTCTCTTCTCCAAAACTCCTGAAGATACTGAAAGAGATGCCGAATTACTCCATAAATACGTCCTAAGCGGTTTACATTTACTGAACTTATGTAAATGAGGTAACCGGCAGTTGGCCTCAGCGGACACCTGGGATGCAATAATACCAGACCATGGTTAAGTCTTATTAGAGGACATGGCCTGATCTTTGTAGTTTTGTTTTTTCCTCTGAATCCCCAATGATTTACGCAGTGTCGGGCACAGAGCAGAGACTCAGTAAAAAGAGAGGAAAACCTTCCTTAATCTAACAGCACTGCCCCCAATTTACTAACCCCCCGGCACAAAAAAAGACACGCAATGCCCATACGAGATTGGCAACTTAGCCACGTCGCGGAGCTCACAGTTTCGGAGGCGGGATGCAGAAGTGCTGCCCTTCCTGCCGAACCACCGAAGGCTCTGCAGCCTGACTGGTAGGGCGCTTTGACGAGCGGACCCAGTAGAAACTCCTTGAACAAGCTACGTAATTCAGTCTGCGTGAGTCCCATCTTTGTTAGTAACAGTTTAGAAGGCAGGAGAGCCATTAGGCCATTCCCCTTGTCACCCCTTCCCCTGGGCATGTACTTTCTTGTGCCTTTTTATAACAGTTTTCTGTTATGTGTCCCATTGCGACCATTTGGAGTTAAGGTTTTTTTCTTTTTCCTTTTTTTGGGGGGCTCTGCTGAACTCAGCATTTGATTTAGGGGAAGTAACAGGTTTGAAAGAAAGACGTCTGGAAACTTAAACATAACAGATGCTTGTTTACAGACACCTGATTGAGCTGGATTGAAAGCCCCGTCTGGATTCTAAAAAGCCGTAAATGTCAGCTGACTAGCATGGAAGCATCGCCACTCTGAAGCATGGATCACCAAAAGATGCCCATTTCGGAATCCTAACATCCAAAGTGGCTCTTCATCTTGTCAACACGACCGAGGAGTGACATAATTCTTAAGTGGGAAGGAGCAGTCGTCTCTCAGAGATAGTTACTGTCGCTTGCGGCTAATTGTCTTGGCAATTACACAGCAAAGAATGCCTTTGTAAAAAGCCATGATGAAAATACCACAATGATCTCCTATCTCTGCAAAAACCTGAACATGGTGAGAAGAGGCAGGATACATTTCTTTGTAAGAAATTAAAAATTAGAAGCTGGTTTCAGTGTCGATAGATTTTTATGTAAACTGTAGAGAAATATCAGGCCAAGAAATTCACAGCCCTGTGAAATTCACACAAAGTTAGTAACTTGAGTTATTTGGTGCATTATAGAGCATTCTCCCAGTGTTCTCTAAGCTCCTAACAGTATGAGCTTAGTGAAAATGCCCAGGAAAAAATTCATTTGGTAATTCCCTCATGCTTTGTGTGTATGTATTACATGCTTCATCTTTGAAACAGCTTCCGTTACATTCATGATACACTAAGCATTTTCATGTGCAAAATCACACAGTATGAATTAAATGGGCACTTTTAACCAGACTGTATTCAACCATAATGATTGGTCCATTAGTACCCTGGACTCAAACTGAAATAGTATATAAGAACACTTACAGAAGAAAGACATGGGTGTTGTGAAGAGCAAATATGATGAAGTTGAGGGCAAAGTCAAAGTAAATATTTTTGCAATGTTACCATGGGAAGAGGTTGAGAAAGCCAAAGCAAGATATAGCAGGGCCAATGGGCAGTAGGCAAGGCAGTATTTGGTAGGTGTAGAGCGAGGTGGAGGACAGGGGTAAAGCCAAGTTGTAAGAGTTCTGCTATCATGATAGAACCCAGAGTTCTGCTCTCTACTGGTACAAAGTTGCCCTGGGCAAGAATAAAGAAAAATATCTCACTGTATTAACATACAAGTTTATTGTCATTGCTTAATGCACACTCACACAGACATACACTCACCTGGGTAACTATCATTTACAAGGTCTGTCCAGAAAAAGTCGAGCCATTGTTAAAATAATGAGAACAGTTTGTGTCACATCAGTGCAATCTGGCAACCAAGCAGGGTGAACCAGAATGAGCATGCATGAACAATGACGACTTCACTGCCCTTGTCAGTGGGGGTGCTAGATGCCGTCGAGTGAGCATGTGCACTGTGTAGCCATCGCATTCGAAATGACGGAGCAAGTAGAGTGATGAATCTGCATCAAATTTTATGTGAAGCTTGAACATCCCTCTGCAGAGAGATGCTATACGATGCAAATGGCCACAGCTATGGGCAACTGGTGATTGGCAGCTTCATCAGAACAACACGCCCGCTCATGCATCATGTCTCGTGCAGAGTTTTTTTTTGCAAAACATCAAATCACCCAGGTGACTCAGACCCCCTCTAGAGCCCAGATTTGGTGCCCTGTGATTTCTACCTTTTCCCAAAACTAAAATCACCATTGAAAGGGAAGAGATTTCAGACCATTGATGAGATTCAGGAAAATACGACAGAGCAGCTGAAGGCGACTGGGAGAACTGTATGAGGTCCCAAGGTGCCTACTTTGAAGGGGACTGAGGCGTCACTGTCCTGTGTACAATGTTTCTTGTACTTTCTTCAATAAATGTCTCTATTTTTCACATTACATGGCTGGATACCTTCTGGACAGACTTCGTACAGACATGGGAAGATTATTCTGTTGTGTGCCCATGGAAATGGGTCTAGGTGTTTTCCAGAAAGATGTTCAAAAAATGTTTCAGTAAAATATCAAGAACATAGATCATGACAGTCTCTGTTTTCTCTTGTCTTCTCATGAAATAAGCAAATATTGCAAATGACAGCCACCAATCCCTACCTCCCCTTGCTTCTCGAGGACCACCCAGGTGCTGACTGCCCCTACATAACCCTTAGTGCTTGCCAGTGACTTTGAAGGATAGTTTTTATCACACACTTATGCATGGAGAGTGGTCAGATGCCATTCTGAGTGGCAGCATTGCTGTTTCACAAAAATGATATTTCTGATCCTAAAAAAAGAAAGTGATGGAGGTGCTGGTGTCAGGGACTCAATAAAGAGCCACATGTTTTCTCACCAACAGAACATCAGTTGCTGAACCTCCCTTTGTGGCCACGCTCTGGGGGACAGACGATGGCCATAGGCTATACAGCAGAGGAATGACACTGCAAATTCTCTGCAGACACACAATCTGGGACTATAATGTTGCTGTTAATAAACTCATTCTTTTTGTCACGATAAATACATCTCTTGCTGTTTATGTGGCAAGTAACTGAGACTGTTACTACTATTTTAGTCAAATCCACAAGTGAGCCAACGTGGTCAAATACTCAGATGGGTTCATCATTTCTTGGTAGTCAGATCCTGCATGATAAATTGGCTTGAATTCTGTAGAAGGTTTGGAAAACACTCCTGAGAGTGCACTGAGCGAGGCCTCTTCCTTGTAGGAAGCTAATGAAGTAGGATGATGAAGTTCACAGAGACGCCCAAGTTGCTATGCATCTCTGCAACCACAATGAGAACAGAAAGCTGACATCAACCTATGCAAAAGAAGAGAATTCAGCACTAGGTTTCATTCTGAATGGAAATGAATGCAACCTAAATGGCAATGCCAAACACTCATTATTGCAGCAGTGGACCGGAGGGGTCCCCGGAAAGCTGAAATATGAAACTCCCTGAGCACAAACCATGTTCAGTGGTAGGAGTTCTTGGGCTCCAGACTGGGGCAGGTAGCAGTTTTGTTTTGTTTTGTTTTGTTTTTTTGGCTACCCTGCACCTAAGCACATTCTATTTTGGAGTCTCTCCCATCTATTCTATATGTAGAGGTAGGGCCCATGTTCCCTTATGGAAGACGTGGGGGCCAGAGCCTGCCTTTTCAGTCCCTTTTCATGTGTTATGAGCTCCCTACAGACAAAACACTTGTTCTAATTCACACCAGGCGATGGTGGGAGAGGCCATGCCCCAGCAGCAGTGACAGTGTCCTGTAAATGACCCCAGAGGGACTTCCACTCTGTGGCTGTTACCGTTATGTAGGACCCTGTCCAGTCACCAAACCAACTCCACCACTCACTCTTGCTAATCCTGTGAACGCCCGATATTCTTTCGATTAGGATCAGAGTCAAATTTATGTATTTTGCAACCGCAAATATCCTAACTAGAACAGACTTATCCCATGAAGTTGCAACTCATTTGAAAGTACAATCACATCCACTACGACACTGAGCACCGTGATGGATATCAGAAGACATCCAGGATCACACCAGTGACTGATCGTCAGAACGACTTATGGTAACACTTTTCATCTGTCCGAATCTCAGTTTCGCCACCTGAAAACCCGGGTTTAAAGTTTGGTCTGGCTGGTTTCTGAGATCTGTGAGTCAACCATCTTGTTTGACCCTCATAACTGAGTTTTATGTTGATGGGTCAATAGAAGGAAGCCTCTCAACTCCTGGCTTGAATTTTCCCTTCCATTCCACACTTCTCAGAGGGAAGAAAGTCAGTAGCACTTCGGATGCTTATGGGACAACTATGACAAAAGGTGAGCGCAATTAAGCATATTGTGAAATCTACAAGGGAACCCTGGATCAGCAATCGTCCAGCTTCTGTGTATATACTGCCATGAATTATGTCCCTCCCAAATTTACGTGCTGTAGCCCAAAGCCCTCCCCCCCGCCCACATTGGAAAGAGGGTATTATTAAAGGAGGTGACGAAGATTATATGAGGTCATAAGCATGGAGCTCTGATACTATAAAACTGGTACCCCTGGGGAGAAGTTAAAAAAAGGACCAGAGCTCTCTGCCCCTCCCCTAGGATGTGAGGAGAAAGTGAGAAGGCGGGAACCAAGTCCTCACAAGAAACCAAATCCTGCTGGACCTTGATCTTGGACTTCCAGCCTCCAGAACCACGAGAAAATAAGTTTCTGTTGTTTCAGCCACCCGGTGAGTGGTGTTTCGTTATGGCCACCCAAGCAGAGGAAGACAACACTCCAGGCGTCTCTGAAAACTGTTTGCAATATTAAGCAAGCTTCAAATAATTCATTGGCTTCCCCCATTTCCCTGTGAGGTATTCTTGTCATCATTATCCCAATGTATTTATATAGTGTTCTGCATTTTGAAGTGCTTATGATCATTTACTAATGACTAGAAGAGGTGTGTTAGAGACTTATGGCTTGGGGTAATACCTCCAAGAGTGAAACAGGGATGGACGTAAACATGGGCCGTTTGGAACAAGGGTAAACACAGAGAAATTGAGGGCTTTCCTCGGGGAACGAGATGCAGTAACTCAATCGAGACATTTCAAGTATCGCTGCATATCAATGTGCAATGTGTTGTAGAAGCAGTTTTCTCAAATAGTTTTCTTCCCTAAAATGAGTTTCTAAAAAAGCATTGTTCTCTCCTGCCCTTTCTTCTACTTCCTGCCACTATAAAATAATCTTCTTAGCAAAGAAAATCTGAGAACATGAGATGGAATTGAAAGTGCATTTGACTTAGAGCCAAAACTGTGCATTCTTCAAACTCACTGATACTGTTTAGAAGAAAAAAATAAAACAACCACATGCTTTTTGTTTGTTTGTTTTTTGTTTTTACTCACTGAAATGACTAAAATTTTAAAGGGGACCCAAAGCCCTGGCTGGTGAGACAGCAATGTCATCAGCGCACTCTAAGACTGCAGACAGCATTGCAAATTGGCTTAAAACTTTTGGAAAGCAATTTGACAATATGGATTCCCAGGACCTGCCAGAGGCTGAGAATGTCCTTTAAATGATTTCTCATGAGGTGAACTGGACAAGGGAGACCGGAGACATGCAGGAGCTTGCCCAAGATCACAAGACAAGTGAGTGACTCCTATATTCCCAGCACATAGCACAGGGCTTACCATATTGTGGGACCCTATTAAATGTGTGAATAAATGAATCAGTAAATGCAGGTGCTAAAGTACATTATTTCCCTCCTAGACAATTCTCCAGATTAGTTAAGAGGAGGAAACACTTGCATGCCCAGTGATGTTTACTGGAGAGTTCGTTCTAACTGTGAAGATACAATGGAATAATTTTAATTTCTCCAAAGTAGGAAAATGATTTAATTAATTTTTCCTAGCCACTTGATGAACCACTGGACACATGCTCACTAAATATATGTTTGCCAACCCATGACTCTGTACTTGAAAATGCAAATTCTATTTTAGTTGAAACTTAAAGAGACTTTTCTCCAATTAGGAGTAAGTTAGAAACCATAGCTTCGCTTCATCTGACTGCCTTTTGAAATCCACTGACATCAGACTTCACTGGTACAGAAATATTACGAGGTGAGGGAAGTGCTTGGCTTGGAATTCTAGAGTTGAACAGATACCTCACAGTTGAGTTTCTGCTCTCCTTTTCATTAAAATAAGCTTGACCTGGGCTACACATTAATTTTCTTGATCCGTCAACTGAACCTGGACAATGAATCTCAAATGTGGACTATGTTCATTCATTTCATCTTAAGACCAGTCAAGCATTTAAAGCTTATGAAGCACTCTGTCCGATCAACAGTCGAATCCTGAAATCAGAGAACGGCAGGATTGCAGAGACCCCCAGTCTGTCCATTCCGACCACTGACGCCGTGCGCAAACCCTGCCTTCAGTGTGGGCAGCAGGCAGGAGAGAGAACCACGTGGAACCCATGTTCAGACCACCGCCGTTTCCTTTCAGTTGTGCTTATGAATGCTACAGAAGAGAAAAAAGGAAGGGCACCTTCTAATCTAGGGTAACATCATGCAGAGGAAGGCCAAGCTCTGATAACACAAAATTCATGTTCCAGTCCTGAGGTTTTAGTAAGTTTTAAAGTTGGCATCGCTAAGGGTTCACATCAAGGTTCAGCTTCTTCCAGCGTGTGAGATCAGAGAGTGACGGAAGCCAGACCTCCACCTTCTTCCTAGGAGCTGGTCAGGAGCGGACTTACACTCTGTTCTTGTGCAAATTTAGTTAGTTTGATTCTGTACTTCCGGTTGCTTCCTCTAGAGAATACAATACCAGCAACTAGTGAAAATAGTTAAACATTATTTATTTGGACTAAGACACCCAGAATTAGTTCAAGGTCTAATTTTCTTTCTTTAAAATGGAAGTATCTTCATTGTTTTCACTGATAATGAAGCGATCACTACATATTTTACTATATAAATGTTAGTAAAAACACTCCATTATTCCATCCCTAGAACATAATCAGCATTACACAGTTTGGTGTACATCCTTCGAAATATTTCACTGTTGCATAATACACTCCACATAGTCTATAAGAGGGTCTGCAAACTGCAGCCTGTGGCACCACTGCCTGCTTCTGTAAACAAACAGTGTGTTGGGACCCGGCCACACTCGTTTTTCATGCATTGTCTGGGGCTGCTTTCACACCAAAACAGGACAGATGGCAGTTGTGACAGAAACCATATGGCTTGCAAAAACTAAAGTATTCACTCTCTGGTCCTTTACAGAAAAAGTATGCCAACCCCTTCTGTATAACCTTTATTCTCTGCCAGTGTCACCTGAAGAATATCCTTTTGTTCCCCAATTTTCTAGCCTCCGTTCTAGAAGGTTAACGTATAAGAAATCCATTTGAATGTTCCAGCCAGCTAAGACAGTTTGTTTTACATGCTGAGAAGGCTCAAGAGGGAGGTGACCGAGCAGCTGCTGTAAGAAGTTCAAGGTTTCGGCTGCAAGAAAGAACCCTCCACCTCCACCCCTCTGCCTGGTGCACCACGTGCCTTGTTGGGTTTCATGTGCAAAATGCCTTCTTAGTCTAAAGTAATGTGTTAGGTTTGGTCTCCCCTGTGCTGTATCCCTAATCAACAGCTAAGCTGAGGTGTCACAGATGTGTCAACCTGCCCCCTTCTCCATCTCTTGGGTCTCTGCTTAAATGTCACCCCCTCAAAGAAGCCTTCCTAGATCCTCCCATTCCAAGACAGGCCTCCCTTGACCCTTCAGTCTCCGAATGAGCACCCACTGGTTTTAGTCACAGCATCTATCGAGGTGTGTTCATCTCTAC
Organism: Trachops cirrhosus; assembly: GCA_028533065.1. Taxonomy (NCBI): domain Eukaryota; kingdom Metazoa; phylum Chordata; class Mammalia; order Chiroptera; family Phyllostomidae; genus Trachops; species Trachops cirrhosus. The sequence continues at coordinate 14,382,284 of CM052546.1, forward strand.
TCCCAGGATTTTCCGGGAGAATATTTAAAATACTTAAAGTAATCCTCAGTATTAAACTGTTTCCAAACACTCAAAAGGAAACCTGAAATGGTTGCCCAAGTATTTTATGTCTGACCTCACCTGCTATTTCAGTGTTGTGTTATTTCCCAACTTATAAACATGAGTAGAAAAACAGCTATTGTATTGTTTGCATTCATGGACAAGTACAGTTTTTTTAAGTACTTTTATAAACCTAGACTAATTGTTTTTAAATTTAAAAGACATTTATTGAATTTCGAGAGAGAGGAAGGAAAGAGAAAGAGAAACATTGGTGGGAGAAAGGAGCATCGACTGGTTGCCTTCATATGTGCCCTGATTGAGGATCGAACCCACAACCCCTTGGTGAACAGGACAATGCTCCACCCAACAAAGCCACACTGGTTAGGGCATACCCAGACTAATCTTATACTTAAGGAATTCTTGTAAATTTGGTCAACTTAGGGTCCCGCCAATCATTCTGAGTGGAAATAAGGAGGAAACGAAAGGCTTCCACACAGGTGCGTCTCACCCCGGTAGGGTGTTGCCACGTTGCCGGCTATGACCCCATCCAGTCCCGCTGCTCAACATTCTGATTTCCTAAGTTGCACAAAACACAAAGGTGAAATAAACATTCGATCAAGGTCTACCCTTGAATGCACGACTAAAAAATATTAGCCAAATGCCACACTGCCTTATTGAATTCTCCTCTTTTAGGGAACATAAAAATTGATCAGAGCTTGAAAATTCAAAGGAAAGGGAGAAAGGTAATTTTCAGACTTTTCTTCCTGGCTGTCAGGCAGGTAATAACAACAACAGCCCTAACTCATGGGTGCATTTTATCACGTTTTCCTCCTGTTAAGCAAGAAGAGCAAAGGATCACCTTTCAAGAAGGATTTTACAACAGGCCTGAGTGTGGATGAGAAGTTATTTGCATATTTTCTGGCACATGCATCAATAATTTTTGCAATGCCCTCTCTGAAAGATATCCAGCCACCTCTGGGACAGCAGGGTGACCGAATTAAGTGTCGACTCTGTGTCAGGAACCGGGCTAGGGGTTCATACCATCTGTTCATACAGACCGGTCTCTCTAATCTTGCAACGGCCCTGGCAGGCACGTGCTGTAATCCCCACGTTATGGATGGAGAAAAGATTAGGAGAGGTTAACTGATTTACTGCAGGTCTCAAAACACACAACAGGCAGAGCCAGGACCTGAGCCCCGTCACCTCTGGCCCCAAAGCACTTTGCTCTTTCCACTGAATGACATGCCTTGGAGAGTAACAACCTGAACTAGGGTTTGACAGCCTTGAACCTACTTTCAACTCCCCGGTGTTTCACACGACCCCTACCTCCACTCTCCCGGAGGGGCTGCCCTTGCACATTTGCAGTTTACAAGGTGGGTGGAGAAGGAAATGACTCATGAGCAAATTCCTTAAAAGCAGATGGAACCTCCTGGAGAAAAAGGTTCTGGACAGGGGCCAAGAAATAGAGTGCTACCTAAGGATCAGAAGGTGTATGAGCTGCAGATTCTATGAAAATCAACACAGAAGGTCATCAGTGAGAGTTTATTGATCTCTGATTGTGTAACTACTCAAAATCCATCCCGTCTCAGCATTAGAAAAGAAACTCAGGCAGTAAAGAAGCCATCTCCCCTGAAAAAAAAATACACACTCAAAATAGCATTTAAAAATAATGCTAGAGACTGTAACATTATTTGCTAATGTGATGTGTTTATACAGTGAATGTGACAGAGTTTCCATTAAAGACTGGCATAGTAAGATCCTAGATGCGTAACATTCTCAAAATCCCTATGTTTTCTATTTCATGAAGTTAGGCTTGATCTGGTACTGGGAGAACATGAGGGTTTGGTAAAGATGGAGAGAGAGAAAAATGGGATTCTAGAAAGGAGGAGTTGGAAAAACAGTAGGACAGAGGCTAAGGAAAATGAGGCCCCTTACATGGGTCAAAAAGTTTATGAAGGGGGGGACATTAGGGAGTAAGACAGCAATGGCAGCTGGAAGGGCGTTGAAACTAAACTGTGGATGAGGCTGACTGTCCGTCAGAGCACTTAGCGGGTTCATTCTTTGGGTTAAGTAGCATAGGGTGCTGTTACCCTTAGTGAGTCTGAACTCTGCATTAGGTACTACGCTAGGAGCTTGATATTGTCAACTCCTGCTCCAGTCCTGAATGATAGCTATGACTAGTTTGATTTTTAAATTGAGGCAACTGAAACTCAAGAGAGGTTTAGAAGTCAGACCAAAGTTACCCAGCTAATAAGTAGCAGAATAAGAATTCAAGCTAAGTTCTGCCAACTTTAAAGCCTATGGTTTTGTCATAACATGTTGCTTCCTAAACCTTCACAACTGCACAAGAGCAACACTGACCTAGTATGTGTGGCTGGGCTCTAGAGTGTTAGATGGAGTAAAGCTGGAGGAAGGCTTACCAATAGCATAAAAAATAGGATGACTGCCTCTTGTTCCAGTTAAACAAACAAACAAACAAACAAACAAACAACAAAGCCTAACCTGCGGTTAGAGTGGCATGGGATTGACAAGAGCTAAACCAAGGCTTAGACAAGTTCAGTAGCTTGTGAAAGTCCACAAAACTATTAAGAGCTGGGTATAAGGTCAACACAACTGATCTGTGTGCAGAAGGAGAGGGAAAGGAGGAGGGCGAGGCCAGGGAAACAAATGAGGACTCAGCAGGGCCTGCTGACTGGTTGGGAGTGAGCAGATAAAAACGATGGTGAATCAAAGTTTTGCTACGGTCTGAAGCTTAGGAGACCAGAAGTGTGCTATCCTTAACAAAAACAAGGAGGAGACCCTCAACTGAACAGAACAGAAAGAAAAATGTTTTGAGTTGTTTCAAAAGAGAAGAATTTAAGCACTGAAGTATAAAATACTAGTGAGACATCAATGAGAAGAAAAAAGAAACAAAGGCTGTTGGATTTGGATATTGGGTCATTGGTTACCCTCAAGAGAGGGATTTCGAAAGAAGTAGAGAGAAAGGAGTCTGAAATTGGTTAAGGCGTGAATCAAGAAGGTGGTGAGGCAGTGGAGACAGAGAACAAGGGTGTTCTGTGGCCATGTAGACCAAGTAGAAAGAGAAAGTAAGCATGGCTTTGGAACACAGACAGTGTCAAAGAGTTCATTTCTTTCTAAAGGACAAAGGAATCTTACATGTACTTTTTAGGTATTTTTTATTATGGTGCTGTTTAGTGTATGTCTTCCCACTGCCAAGAGGACACAGTTCCATTTGTTGGGAAAACACATGCCACTGCAGAGACTGGAGATGTAAGCGACAGAGAGGCCATTGTCTCTTTTCCATGGATGTGGACACTGCGACTAGAGAAGCACAGGCATGGGGACTCGCTTAAAATCACCGTTTGCAGGTAGTGAACCTGACGCTGGGGCTCTCAGTTTTCATGTTGTATTTCTTCCCTAGACGGAGAGCTGTTGGCCTCGGAAAGGAAGGGCTTAGCCTCCTCTGGAATGGGGAAGGAAGGAGAGACTAAATAAAAATAGAGAGATGCTCTGAGAATGTCAAGAGACAGAGATGATGGAGGAAGAAAGGGAACCAAGAGGATGCTGAACAAATGAACACCGATGAGGATTCCTGACCAGGATGTGGAGGAGGGAAGCAGCTTCCCAGATGCTTCCACTGTAAGTCCTGTTCAGACAAGTCCAGAGAGCACAGGGGTGGCTGTATCCTTTTGTTTTTTTTGGTGGATGTCTCTTGTGCTTTGTAAAATGCTTAAATCACCGAGAAACATTCATATGTAAAGATGAAAGGATATTAAGGGGGCAGTGATGAAATTATATCAGGTTGTGGTATGACTTTACAGTCTCACCCTACAGATGCAACAGTAACATTAAGTGGACATGTAAATCCTACCTTGCACAGCCCACTTTCCCTGCACTACCGTTCCCGTGGCGGACAAGCATATTCCCCAAACCTAGTGTTACATGCCATCATCCTTGGCTTCGAGGAAAAGGTCTCTGTCTTCCACATGTGTTAGATACAATGCCTCAAAGTGCAAAGTGTGTGAAATGAGCTTTGGGAATGGAAACCATTCCTCTGAACAATGGCACGTGGCAGTCTTCATCCGTCCTTCATTCCTCAAGTGGAATTAAACATCAGTGATACAAGAAAACCATATGACTGAGGAGGAAATGAACTTGCAGCTTCCTCTCCTCCCTCCTTACTTCCTCCCCTCTCTCTTTTTTCCTTTTTGCCATTCTCCTTTTCCCGTGAACGAACAAAAGCCAAAGTCAGGCCCCCAGAGAGAGGCCATCCCTGGCTTTACCACATTTAATTTAATTCTGAGTAGATTAGAATTTCCTTTAGATGTTTCTTTCCTTTGATCCTTGTCTCCCTTTGCTATTTTCATTTTATTTCTCATTTATTAAGTTTAGGCACGTCAAACGTTTTATGAAGTGGTGGGGATATGTGTTAAGATGAAGAGACTACAGTCTTTACCCAACTGAGGTTTGCAGACCAAAGAGGGAGACAGACTTGAACAATGGTGGCAAGATGGAAGAAGAGCGGCCACAGCCCATGCATCATCAGGACAGGAGCCAGGCAGCAGCAGAGAACGGAGACGGAGAGAAAGCTCTCAACGTTGTGAGTACGGGCTTTGGAGTAAAACAGTCCCAAGCTCAAGTCCTGGCTTAACAGCTATAAAAACTTGGGCAGGTAACTTAACCCCCTTAAGCCTTGGCTTCATCCTCTGTAGAAACAGGGATAACACCCACCTCCTCCTCTGCTGTGAGCCCCAGGTGACATTAATGCAGGTAGCATGCTCGGCACAGGGAGAGTAGCCAATAAACATTTGTGAAAGAGTCCGCTGCCTGGGAGGTCAGGGAATGCTGCTTGGAGCTGATATTTGAATGAAGTTTTGAAGCATAAGTGTACAAATCATGGGACAAATAGGATTGGGGAAGAGGCTTTAGGAACGTTCACTCCAGAACAGGTGACTTCAGGCACTGAACTTGGAAGACGGGGCCAGACATGGGAGTGGGTGAGCACAACTCAATCAGAAGCCTGCACAGGGAGGGGGACACGGCAGGCGTGAGGCTGCAGGGGCTCCCAGTATGCCACAGGAGGGCTCATGCTTTCCTGTGCTCCGTGAGAAGCCACTGAAGGCTGTCTGTGCTAATGGCCAGGAATCATAGCAGGACACCTTGAGGAAGGACACAGCCCTGCCGATCTGCAAGGTCTCCGGCACTCAGCTTCTTTCGGGCTGTACACAGAACTCTTAATAAGCCGACCACCATCTGAACACATTACGGTCTTCCAATCTTTAATGCCACAGACCAGCTGCTGCTCAAATTATTTCTCTCTCTGAAAGAGGGATTTATGTCCACAGGTCTTTCTTTTCTTTCCTTTTTTCCCCCCAGAAGTAAAGATGGGGCTCCAGATACAGCAGGTGATATCTAAACACAAAGGTGGATAAAGAATCAAAAGGCGAGCTGATCGACTTGACTTAGCAGGGAGTGTTGGTCCCTGACTTGTACCGTCAGTAAGTCCGAAAGCCGTGGGAGCAGCCGCTGCGCCCCGCACACCCCGCTGGGCTCAGTGGGGGCGCAGAAGCCGGACCGCAGGGCCCTGACTCCGGGCCTCCAGCTGGGGAGACGAGACAAAAAGTGAGGAGCGTTGGCCGACAGAGGACTTAACACCACCCCGGTAACACAATGGAAGTTGTTACTCAGACACAGGTTTGGAGAAGCCACTGTGAAGAGGAAGGAGATTTCTCAGGGGCAAGAAACACCTAGAGGCCCTCGTGAAGAACTGACTTGAGGTGAGGGGGGACGAGTGGTTTTCAGTCTGTGATTTCTAGACTTGGCAATGTCATTGTTTACCGACATTTCCAAACTACACGTGGCAGTGAGAGCTGGCATGGATTTGTAAATTTTGTTTTTTCCAAAGCAAGACCACTTTTAATTTTATTAAAAGTAGAAGAACATATCCTCTACGAAGTATCCCAAAAAGCACAGCCGCTGGGACATGCATGATGAAGGGAAAGTGAGCCCAGAAGGACGTGCACGCCGCGCTCCTCTGCTGCTGAGCAGGGAGTTCCCGCACGTTTAGTGGCTTGTATCTACTCCCATCTATTGTCTCCAGGTTCCTGGAGGTCAGAAATCCAGGTTCTGAACCGGGTTCACTGCCCAGGGTGAAGTCTAGCTTTCGGCTGGGTTGCCTCCTTTGCTGGAACTCAGATCATTTTCAAGCTCAAGCCGTTGTGGGCAGAATTCAGGCCTTTGCAGCTGTAGGGTTGAGGCTCCTGCACTCTCGCTGGCTGGGGGCGACTCTCCGGCCCTGGAAGCTCCCTTGGTTCCTTTTCACGGCAACCCCTCCATGTCCCTTTCAGGCTCTCAGTCTCTGCCTTCCTCAGTCTCTACTTCTACACCTGCTTTAAAGGGCCCGTGTGGTTAGGTCAGGCCCACCCGAATCATCTCCCTTTTGATGAACGCAGAGCTAACCACTTATTAACCTGAATTATATCTCCAATTTCCCTTATGTCATATAACATAATATGACACAGTCACAGGGATGCTATCTCATCATATTTACAAGTCCCACCCTCTGCCTGCTGCCCCAAAAGGGAGAAAATCACGTAAGGTCAGCATGCCTGAGGGGAGAGGGGAGAGGATCTTAGGGGCGTCTTAGATTTGTCTCTGTATATTTCTTCCTAAGGAAGCAACAAACTTCTAGCAAGATGTTATAGAGGATAGCTCTAAAAATTCTTACACACAGAACAATCGTCCCAGTTGGTGTATAAAACCCTTGTTTTTTACATAAGTAAAACAAAAAGACTGCCTGTTCCAGAGGATATAGGTGGAAAAGCCTTTTGAGACGGGAGTGGGCACGACTGAGCTGCTCTGTCTGCTACGGGGACTGGGGCCGAGGCAGGGTTTGAGATTAAAGAGATGAGGTGCAGGAGGGAGGAAATTAGACAAGAGATCCTGGAAGCACCAGGGGAGAAAGGCAGAGGAGGAGGGAAGCCCCAATGTGATTTGGAGGGATGAACGGACTTAGGAGGGAAGATGCAGCTGATGAAAATGTCATCGTCTTTGCTACAGAAGATGCTCCTTGCTCTGGCTCCCCTACGAAATCTTCGGCAGAACCTCCATTCCCCTCTGATGCTTCTCTGTGTTGTGCAATCTCACTGACAAAGTGCAAAGGAGTGCTAAGTGCTGCACTGAAGATGGAGTGGGACAGAGAGAGAGAACACACGTGAAGGCGGCAAACTGCACACACGCAGGTAAGTTGGAGAGAACAGAAGTGACACTGTCAGTACTATTTGTGCTTTTGTTTTGGATATTCTGGGAAAATAAGAAATGGCAGGAAACCTTAAGCCCTTCTCCTCTAGGTGCTTTTCCATCTGCTCCCCAAAGACCTGGAAGAAAAAAGCATCCAAAGACTAGGTAAGTGCAAGGGCTGTAGTGAACACCGAGGGCTAGATCAATCTCGAGGAAGCAGTAAGGAATTCGGCTGAGAGCTATGCATTTGGGGACTGCAGTTCTAGATCTGGACGCAAAGACAGGGGAACAAGAAAGCTCCTGTTTCACAGCTGCGTGAACATCCAACAAAGGGCTTTGCAAACATCTAGCTCCCAACCTCGGTCATCACGGTCACCTCAGTGAGTCAGAAAACAAGGGGACTTGTGGAGGCTAAAGGACCTGCCTGGGGCTAGTGCACAGATGGGGCAAAGTTGAGGATGGCACTCCCCCGAGCCTATGCCCCAGGCTGTTGCTCCCCCTGAGCAGCTCTTTCAAACCAGCAGCTTTTCCTCTGGGCCACGCCAGCAGGATTACGGGAAATTGTACCAGGGATGGGCGAGCCGTGATCGGAAGGGACACGCTGGAGGCCCCCTGACCTCAGGCTCACAACCTCTGGCCTGGACTTCTCATTCTGAAAGCTCAAGTGCAGCGCGGAGGCTTGTCTTCACTGGGGTCAAGGGGCGAGGAGCTGGGGAAGGGGGGGTGCAAACATTCTCAGTTAAACACAGAATTCCGTATGAGCCAGCAATTCCATGTCTAGAGATATACTCAGAAGAATGGGAAACAGGGTTCAAACAGGTATTTTACACAGATGTTCATAGCGGCCTTATGTGCAGTAACAAAAAAGGTGGGGTAATCCCAGGGCCCACTGGTGGATGAATAGATAAGCAAAATGTGGTACATACACACAATGGAATTTTTTTAAAGATTTTATTTACTTATTTTTAGAGAGGGGAAGGGAGGGAGAAAGAGAGGGAGAGAAACATCAATGTGTGGTTGCCTCTCGCACACCCCCTACTGCGGACCTGGCCTGCAACCCAGGGATGTGCCCTGACTGGGAATGGAACTGACGACCCTTTGGTTCTTAGACCTGTGCTCAGTCCACTGAGCCACACCAACCAGGGCCACCCAATGGAGTATTATTCAGCCTTAAAAACGAATGAAACTCTGATATGCTATAACATGAATGAACGGTGAAGACGCTATGCTAAGTGAAATAAGCTGGACACGAGGGGTAAATACTGTACGATTTCATTTCCATGAGGTTCTGAGAGTAGTCAAATTTATAGAGACAGCAAGCAGCATGCTAGGTGTCAGGGGCTGGGGGAGGGGCAGTAGGGAGTCGTTATTTAATAAGGTGCAGCGTTTCAGTTTGAGACGATGAAAAGTTTTAGAGATGGTGGTGATGATGGTGAATTTACTCAATGCCACAGAACCGTATACTTGGAAATGACTAAAATGGCAACTTTATGTGAGGCACACTGTATCCCACTATTTAAAGGAGAAATAAAGACCCTGACAGCTTACTCCTTCTGTGAACCTTCTCTAGACTGCAGGCCTCCAGAGGCAGTGGCCACGTGATTGGCTTATTCTCCGTGCCCCCAGTGTCCTGCACGACGCCTGGCACATAGGAAGTTCTAGACAACTATTTTTTAGATGAGCGGAAGCAACCCTGGCCCACTGGTGTGGAGTGACAGCACCTCAGTCTTCCTCTGTCTCAGGGCCTTGCCTCTAAAAGACACTTTAGTCCATGTCCCGGTCGTCTGCGGACAGCCCTCTTCAGCCAAGGGCAGCCCTCTGCAGCTGGGCTCAGAACAGCCCAGCCCAGCTCTCCCACGGCTCAGCCCCATCAACAATAAAAGGACAAGACTGGACAGTACAGACTCTGCATTATCGAAGGAACACAGAATGAGTTGCTTGGATTAAGAACTCACCACAATAGTGTATGACAGGGCATCTCTTAATATTCAAGAGCTTTAAAGCTACCCAGTGGAGTCCAGTTTTGCCTGGTCATCAGCTTCAACTAGGAAATTTGTTAAAAATACATATTCTCAGGTATCATCCTCTTGATAGCTCAGCAATCGGTCTAGGACAGGCCCTGGGAACCTGAACGTTTGTCTGCTTGTTTGCTTGAGCTGCTGTGCAAATAAGTTTGGAAACTTCTGCTCTAGGCATTTTACAAGTACGCCTTGCTTCCCAGATTATAAGCTTCAGGAGGGCAAGAAATGCGTCCCCTACGTTTTGTACATCACTCACGGTGGCTAGGAGATGAGTTGGTGCTGAGCTGGGTGGTTAAAACCCGGTAAGTACAGACAGCACGAGGCTCTCCCGGGGCCCAGGCTGCCGCTCCAGCATCTCAGCCTGAAAGACCCAAATGCAGCGTTTCATTCTGATGCACCAAAATATCTAAATAGAAATATATACAAATATGTTTCCTTTGGAGGCAGTATCAGCGAGAGTTGATTATTCCTTTAGGTCCCCATCTGTTCTCTCAGACGCTTGGAATTCAGCAGACTGACGAATAACACATTTCGAACCACAGGAGAGTCCGAGAGGCAAAAAGCTGTATGCTGTCAGGGCCAAGCAATGTGTGTTTAAACTAGAACAGCTGCAGCTATAAAGTATCGGCGTTACTTTAAACAATAACAATGTCAGTGATTTGAGTTATAAACAGTTCTCTCCCAGGCAACACAGGTTTTGATCAACCCCATTTTATAACTAGGAGGAGTCAGTGATTGTTTTTTTTTGATACTCCCCTGCAAAATTTTGTCCGTATTATCTTAGAATGAAGTCTAAATTCTCCCAGCAGCAACACGTTATTTGTGCTTCAAATAGTCCTCTGCCCAGGTGTCCCTGTCACAATGTGGAGGCGTTAATTTATAATTCACTGACGCTCCAGTGTGAACGAGGTCAGCATCTCCTAATGTCAGACAGAACTCTAGCTTGAGGAGACCTGTGGTTAAACACTTTTGGGAAATGGTAAAAACGATGTCTTTTCTCTGAGAGCCCAAAACACACCTCCGCGGTGGTCTGCAGAGTGTGGCCACTGGACTGGTCACATCGGCATGACTTAGGAATTTCTTCAAGATGCAGATGGTCAGGGCTCCCGAGTCAGAAACTCTGGGTGTGGAGCCCGGTGATCTGTGGTCTGGCAGTCCTCGAGGGGAGCCCGCTGCTCACTAGCGTCTGAGAACCACTGTACCGGCATATTTACGGTGTGAGAAGGCTTGCGGGGACGAAGCATGCTCATCTGAGGCAGCATTATTCAAATGCTTTTGCCTCCACACCCCCTTTTCCTGTAACCTCTGTCGACTTCCATGGACTTGGTGGTTGATGAGATACATATCAGAAGTCACTGCACCAGATGATGAAAAAGCAAAACACATTCATTGCACCATTGGCGACATCTAATGACAAGAACAAATATTTATTGCATTGCACTGGTGGCAGACCCCGGAAATACTGTGGTAGAGCTAACAGACATAATCCCCTCCTGCCCAGGACACACAGTAGTAAGGAAGACGTGCCAATTAGTAAGACAGACAAACAGGGAACATGTGGAAAACGTTAGGTATGCAGTGCACGCAGTGTAGGAAGGTATGAGGGCACATGGAAGGGACAGTGGACAATTCAGCACTGCTTGGGTCCTGAGTTTTCTTTGTGAGCCATTCTCATCCTTCTCTTGTCTTCACAGCTTTGGCCAAGGGGACTCAAGCACCTGCCTCTAGCAGACAGAATCAGACTACTTCTCTTGGACGCAGTTTTCAGAAGTCCCAAGTACAAGGGCTTTCATTAGGTCAAGGTCACCAAGAAGGCTGGTGATATGGTTTGAATGTGTCCACCCCACTGCCATTCATATGTTACAATCCTAACCCCCCAAAGTGATGGTATTAGTATGTGGGGCTTTTGGGGGGTACTTCAGTATGGAGGTGTGAAACCCTCATGAATGGACTCAGTGCCCTATGAAAGACACTCCACAGAGATCCCTTGTCCCTTCTGCCACGTGAGGACACAGCAAGAAGTCGCAGTCTGCACCCTGGAAGAAGGCCTTCACCAGATGCTAAATCTGCCAGCACCTTGATCTTGGGCTTGCCAGCCTCCAGAACTGTGAGAAATAAATTTCTGTTGCTCCTAAGCTGCCCTCTCTGTGGTGTTTTGTTACAGCAGCCAGAACAGACTGAGACTGCTGGCCCGTGAAGGGGCCGCACTCACCACACATAGGTCTGTTTTCTCTGGTGGCTCTTCCTCATCGGATCTTTTGAGCCTCCAAAGTCAGGCCTGCTGCCTGGAATGTAGCTGAGGTTTGGGAAACGGGTGAGAGACAGTGGTATTGCTGCTGCAGAGACAACCAAAGCCTGCACTTGCACCTAAAGAGATCTAAGGCCAAGTCACGCCACCCTACGACGACGATCTCCTGTAAGGCAGGGAGTTTTGTCTTTTAGGTTGAAGGACATATTCCTAGACTATGGAATGGTGTCTGACACACAGTAGCCACCTCAAATATTTGCTTTTTATAAGTTGGCAAACCGTCTATCAATCTTGCTTTGACTTGTGCATTAGCGAGAGTGGGCTCATTGTTAGAAGAGTAAATGCTGAAATATGCAACAGCTCAGCTATGAGGGAGGACGACTACCCAACAGAACTTACTGCAATAAAGGAAAAGTTCTCCATCTGTGTTGTCCCATGTGACAGCCAGCTGTCTCTGCCACACAGGGACTATGAGGAAAGAATTTCTAGGACCCTCTATTACCTGCTCCTTCCTATCAGCCCTAGCCGTCGAATATTAGAGTTAGAGACAAACTAATAGATCATTTCATTCAGCTGTCCATCAGATGTCCAGGCAGTCCATTCTAGAACATTCCCTGTGACGGGCAGGAGGTCTGCTCTCTGCATCACACTTTTCATCCCAGCTTTTCTCCGTCCCCTTCCCTTTGAGTCAGACTTAACTGCACCGTCTCTTAGAATCGGCCTGGATGATGGCACGAATCTAATTAACACTCGCAAGAGAAGCAGAGTACCCACCATCCTGTCACTCGATACTGTCCCGTCTCCAGATGGCTCAGCTGCACACTGAACTAAAGACTTCAGTGCCCAAGTAGAAGGAATGACCATCGGGAATGTCAGGCAGGGTATTGGGGAGAGGCTTATCTAATCAGGAGGGCTAGCCCGCAAGTTTCCTGGAACACCCATAAAAGGGGGTTAAAAAGGTCTGGATGGGCACCCACAAGCACAGAGGCCCTTTGTTAATAAATCCTTCCTCTGTCAGCCTCAGGAGAGATTCAGAACCATTTCGAGAAAGGCAGGAGGGAAGGAGAATACCAGATCCCTCTGCGCAGAAACTCTTCCGTGGGGTGCCTGCCTTTGGCGAGGAGCTCTTGGCAATCGCTTTGCCCTGCTGCACTGCGGCCTCACTCTCTTTCCTGGCCACGACTCCTGTGCTGCTCTGGGGAGGGTTCCGTATTGCTGGTTAACTTACTGTGCGTTTGAGTCTTGCCTCTCCTTAGACTCCACGCGTCTAGGAGAAGCAAGGGCCTCATTCTACATATGTGAATCTCCTAAACACTGTGCCTGGTGAGCCACGTCACACAGTGAACATACGCCCGCTCAGTCTGGTCCACAGGGCCCATAAAGCCATGCTACATAGCCTGAGTTCCCGTCCTGGCTGTGTGGCCTTAGGCAAATCACTTCCCCTCTCTGAACTTCGCAGTGATCATCTAAAACAGAGTTCAGCCAACTACTGTCTGTAGGCCAAATCCAGTTTGTGGTCTGTTTTTGTATAGCTTATGAACTAAGAATGTTTTTTAATGTTTTTAAAGGCATTTAAAAAAAAAAGAAGAAGAATCTGAAACTAAAACTATGTGTGGGCCTCAGAGCCTGAACATTTTATTGGCCCTTTAGAGAAAAAGTTTGCCAACTTCTGCTGTGAAATGAAGACAATACACTAGAAAATATGTTTTTCTTCTTTTAAACTTCATCCTTTCCTCATGCTCAGATGCACCCATCTCTGTACCCAGAGTCCAGGGAGTGAACGTGCAACTCAAGTGCCGAGCTGCTCGGGCTGATGCAGGGGTGGGAGCTGATGAGCCCCTTCCCTGTGGGGCGAGCCCCCGCCCAGGCTCCTGTAGTGCCGCTTGAAAGCCTCAGACAAAATGATCAGTAGAGCTTTTTTTTTTTTTTTTGGCCCTGACATTTGTTTTGGAGAGGCAATAAATCTTTGTGGTTAGTGCTTAAGTTTGGGAGTCAGGAGTATTTAGGCCGAGTCCTAGTTTTATCTCGCATTACTTTTGGTGTTGATACATTACTTAACCTCTCCAAACCTCAATTATCAAAAAACAGAAATCACAATAGTAACCTAGTCCTAGGGCTGCAGCAAAGGTTAAATGGAACGACACAGGAACGGCAGTTAGCAGAGGCCTGGCGACATGCTAAGAGATCAATCAGTGGAAGCTATCATTATTATTGCGAGAACGCGCTCTTTTTCTGTCTCTCACACAGGCCTGCCTCTTGGAAAAGCTTTAACAATACCATCCAAAGGTCAACAAGGACCACATCGCCGTCGTCGTCACTGTAAAGTGCTCTACCACACTCCAGCCTGCGGACACTCGTACATGGTAACCAATCACTGCTGCTGGCCCAGGGCTCAGCCTTCCTGAGCTGAGAAGCCCAGCAAAGACACGAACTGTTTCCCCTGAATCTCTCCCCAGAACCCTTCTTACCTAATCCCAAAGCCCTCCAAATACCATCTTGCGTCGTAATAATAAAAATGCACACAAAACCACATATATAAATAAAATATTTGGCTGCTAATGAGAGGCAACCCAGCAGTTTTCTCATCACTCCAGTGACAAGTTTATGTGCTCTACCATTGCAGTCGAAATATTTCTGCTATTTTCATGATTTTCTTGGCTTCCTTCCCGAGGAATTAGTCATTTCCACAGCACCGGGGAGCAGCTGAGAAATCGCAGACAAGACTGAATGACATGATAGAGCATTCCCTTCGCCCACGCTGGAGCTCTCTCTGTGCACGAAATTAAATCGTTCCGGGGGAACGTGGCTTGCTGTGGTCGGGAAGGTGTGGGAGCCTACGTCCTCCAGCGCTCGTTCCTGCTTCATGGAAAGGGTTCAGGTGGCCTCACCTCAGTTCTTCTGAGTTTCCCAAATTCTAGGTGAAGTATCTGAATCTACCCAGGTCCTGTGGATACGCCTAAATGAAACTCGTGGTGTCATTGGGTTGACAGGAGGAAACGGTTGTTTTGGAGGACCGACTAAGGTCATCGCTAAGAAGTGAGACTCTTGTGATCGGTGTTTGAATCTGAAAATTTGACCTAGAAGAGACTCTAGAGGTTATCTGAAACTCCTCCTTTTGCAAGTGAGGAACCTGTAAACCCACAGGCTTTGGAGACACACAGACACACATACTCTGCCTCTTGGAACAAATCACCTAACCTCTCAATGACCCAGCTGCTCTCCACAAACGTTAGCATGCCCTCTTCACAGAGTTCTTAGGAGGATCAGACGTACAGTGGAGCACAGGGCTTGGTGCCTAGAGAAAGAGCGAATATACAAATGGGCAGACAGTGGCCACTCCATATAAAATTGCAACGTGGACCCACAATCTGCAGCAACCTACTTAGGAAACCAGCCTCTTATTTACAATAAACAAATCAGAAAGCCAGCTGGCTATGCCAGATTTGCAGCAAATCTGAATTGCTATTTCCAGTGACAATCCAGGAGGCTAAACAATAGCCTCTGTAATGATCAGCCCCAAATGGCCAGAACTTGGATGTTTAACTGACAGCTTCCCTAAATATGTCCCTGACTCTCACTAAGAACAAACCAGCGACAAGCAAATATGCTCTCTAACCAATCACGCTGATGCCCTGCTCCTAGTTAGCCTGCCTACGACCTCCCTAAGCCAACAGTCCCTGTTCAGGGTGTGCCTGGAGCTTCCCCCACCGCCCTGTCCCCATCCCACTATACAGCTCCCCCACTCTTCTGCCTGACGCTGAGTCTCAGCCCAAACACAAGTGGTGGTGGCAGCTGACTCTTGCTATAGCAAGCTCTGACTCAATGGCCTTTGCTCACTCCCCCTTGGGTGGCCTCCCTCCACAGTGCACACCCTGCACTTTGCCTGCACACTCACACACATGGTGTCATATAGTGAATACAGAACAGACACACCTTTTGAAAGCCAGTGATATAAATTTTCAATTCACTGGTAAAAGCTAGTTAAGAAGGGAAGCAATCACCATGGTATAAGTACTCAAGCTTGTTTTAGCCACCAAAAATTCTAAAAAGACTGTAATTTTATATGGTGTTTGATCTTCTAAGAGCTTACCCAATGGTTCCCTCATTTTCTCATCAACTTTATGAACAGGGCAGAGGCAGAGCTGACTTCCCTATTAAATAAAGTAGGTATGAAGCCAAGGGCCCACAATACATTTAGGGGCCCACAAAACTTATTCATTCTTTCTTAAATCAGAAGGAAAAGAAATAAACTTTTACATTGAAGAAAATAATTTGTATATGCTAATAGCACATTGGTTCTTAAATCTACACAGTTGTAAAATTAATGTTAATAATTTTTGTGGAGGAGTAGACCACAAACGCAACGCTGCATAGAGTCTCCTGAAGTTACAGTATGGTCCTCATCCAAGGAGATCATATTTGTCTTTCTGGTGGATGAGTAGAGTAACGGCCACTATCACTTACCTACTTCAGGCCTCCAGCCCACCCATACTCTCTCTTCTGTGTTCTGGTAATTCTCAAATTCTCTTCCACTTGTTTTCAATTCAGCCCTTCTGTAGCTATCAGAGATGGTATGTTCAAAACACAGAAGACATCATTAGCCAACCTGTTAAGAAATCATTTAGAAGCTTGGTTGGCACCCACTACTAGTAGGATCACAATCCGATCCTAATCTGTAACCTTGCTTCACTCACTACTGCCACCCCGGAAGTTCCCCATCCTCAGTCCAGGCAGACTACATCACACCTCTCCCGGCGCTCCTCCACCTATCAGGAGCCACGACGTTCTGCTCAGGTGCTGCTTCACACACCACACTCGCAATGAACTCCTCCCAAGGGTCCAACATGGGCTGTTTCCACATCTTACTCTTAAAGCACCACCAGATGTGAGTCGACATAATTAGTTAGATATGCCTGTCTTCCACAGCACTTAGAATACAGCCTCCTTGAGGGAAGGAATCAGATCTTATCCATCGTTTTTGGAGTGCCAAGAACTGACATTTATTCGGTGACATGCCCAGAACGCAAATCTCACCAGCAGCAAAGTTGGTGCTAGACGTTAACTCACCAGGCTCCTGGTTTTGCGTCCTTCTAACTCGGTGCACAGCGTCTTTACAATAGCCAGCTGGACCAGGGAAGCAGGCGGATGCTCTGGGTGGCAAGCATTGAAGTAAAACAATGTGGGGGCTAGTGGATACTTAACAACAGGATTTCCCAGAGAAAACAAAAACACCCCCACCCCAAATTTGTAGAGTTTGCCAACTACTGTGATATAAATAAACCCACAATAGCCAATTTCAAGCTATCAACTATCCACATGACTTATTGAACACAGAGGTGGGAAATGACACACAGGCCATCCCAGTACGTATTACTATTTCCACCACCCAGATGCCACAGTCTAAATAATCTCAAGGTTATTAAATCTCATGGTTTATAAATAACCATGAAATGTAATAAAATAAGTGATGATTTTCTAGTATTTTTTACCTTTATTTTAATTGATTTACTCAACTGTACATATCTACAAATTTTCATTTTCATAATTAAATAATAGTAACTGACTCAATTGGAAAAATCCCTGAAAACTTAGCCAGCGGCTCTTGCGATCCAGCACAAGCTGTCTCAGACAGCATAAGGCTTGCTTGCATGTAGCTTATGGGATGCTGGGGAAGGAAACACTCGTGACACTCGAGGGTCGAGGTCAACACCACGGGGAAGGCACAGGCAGGCCTTCGCCGTGCCTGTCCTGTGCCTCTCTACGATGTGCGTCCCTTTCCCCGTCCATGCTCAGGCCCCACCTGTCTTGCCAGACCACAGGCTGCGCACAGTGGAAGACCCTGTCTATTCCTCATTGCTGCATTTCTGGTGTCAGGACCTCAACAAATGTTCGTTGAATGAGTAGATGGAGTAAATACGTGAGTGTCTCGTTGCCACTCTTTCACTTTTACTCCACAAGAGAGATGCCGAGTGACAAAGGGTTTGAAACAGGAACCAGAAGAGGGCGAGTTTCCACTCAGGGGAGGTAACGTTGCTGGTGTGGGAGAAATGGCTGAGAACGTGTGTGGCAGATGTGCTGCGACCTCGAGGCTGCCAGGGGGGCCAGCTGCCACAGCTTTCCTGACAGTTTCCACAAAGCACTAGCCATTAACTAGGAGCTGAAAGGCAACACGGCCAATAGCCTAATAAGCTGATACAGAAGTATTGCACAAAGCACCACCTCATTCTTATTCATAATCTAAGAAAGTATCAACAAGCGAGAACATCGTAAACTTGGCTATTTTTCGCCCTGTGCAATTTCAGAACGATGGTAATAGTGGCGAGGGTATATTTAGTGCTGTTATCTGTCAGCAGTTCAGTCCTACATCAGCCCTCTGCTGTGTGGACTGCTCTGTGTGCTCAGGAAACTGAGGCACAAGGGCATTAAATAACTTGCCCAGGGACACACAGTTAGAAAGTAATGGCAGTCTGCCTCCAGAGTCTCTGGTCTTAATCCTTAAGCTACCCTCAGGTGACAAAAACAAGGTCCGGAATGTCCCTGGAGCTTTATTCCTCTAGAGGTAGTCTGAGCTGTCACAGCAAGAGTTTTACTCTTTGTAAGAGATCTCTGGGATAGGCATCCCATCTCTGGAGGAGATAAGGATCAGCCTAGTTTGGGACATATGGACATCTTTCCTAATCAATGGCACAAGGATCAGGAATTCCTACCACCTGCCCATCTTGGGGCAAGCCCTTCAGGGCATCATTTCAAATGCAGATATGTCTTGCAGGAGGAAGAATCTGCTAAGCCTCTCTTTGCTTGCTCAGTTGAGATAGCCAACAGAAGAGCCTAGAAAATAAGACACAGGGAAGCTTATCTTCAAAGAAGGTTGGGGAGAGAAAACTTCAGGAATGTGTGCCTCTTCCAATATTTGAGTGTTTGTGTACATGCACCCATGGGAGAGTGATGGGAGAAAACGTAAGAGTATTCTGACAGGTTTAGTCTAGGTACGGATCTTACTACCTTCTAGGTAAGAATAGTATCTCCTTTCCTCTTCCAAGCCCATTACAAAACCAAATCAATACCAGGTATGTACGAGGGATTTTTGTAGACGGTACAGATAACTGACTTTTAGTAGACTGGCATGAGGACCTTCAGGTTTCAATATTTTCTATTTCAAAATAATATCTGTATTAGTTTTTCACTTCCAGAAGTGTTTAAGACATTATTTAAAATACAAGTAAGTTCTCATTATTCCTTTCTAGTTGCTAAAAATTATAGGTTACTATAATCATGGAAGTTTAGCGAGAGTGGGAGTAAGGAAAATTTGGAAGTTAAACTTATTTTGTTAAGAAAAAAAATAGAGTGTTTCTGAAGAAGTTGGAGGAACCAATCTCATTAACCGACCCGAGCTCCCAGCTGTATTTTGATGCAGCCCATGTGTGGGTTCTGGCACAACAGGTCTTCAGGCTGCCAGATCCGAAATCAATTTGTAGGAGAAACAGCAATCGGTCATTAATTGATTTCTGATTCCATTCAGCTTTAAATTCAAGGATACCCCCCAGACTTTGCAAATACAAAAACGATCTGTGATTGGGCATATTGAAGAGCAAGCTGATTGCTGTCCACATTGGACTACTGGGTTTGCCAAAGACTGCCGTTTGCTTGGTACCTGGTCATTGAATGCTTCTGCCTTCCATATTTAATACAATGACTGTGTTTTTGTTAATGAGCGAGGGTTCATGGCACAAACAGAGGTGCAAGGAAATGTCAGGGGGCCTTTGCAAAGAGCAAACAGTTCCTGTATTCACGTCTTGAATTTCTCAATAGCCATCTCACCCTTCTATCACACAATAGAAGGGTGAGGTTTCTGATGGTAATTCAGAATCACAGATTGGTGGTGCTGTCAACCAAGAAAATAAATAAATTCACTGCGAAATTTCAATATGACTTCTCCGCAGACTCAGAATGTGAAATCCAACTTGCACAGCTCTTCCGCTAGACAATCCATCGGTACCCACTGATCCTGAAATGATGACTTAACATGAGTTCATACCCATTGAGTCTTAGACTCTCTCTCCCTTCCCCCTCTCTGTCGTACGAGGAAGAGTTAGAATGGAAAGGGCTGAGCACGAGAACTGGAGTTAAAGGAATCTTTGCTTTCAGAGATATCAAAATTGATGAGGCCAGTTCCAGAATGTGAATGGGCAATGGGGAACTAATGTCCTCCCCCACCTTGTATATTTTGCTTCACGCCAAAGACAATATTCATTTCTACTTCAGAATGTCCATTCTCCTAAATAAGGAACATTTTCTTGGGATTGTTTTGGTGAACTTTTTTTCTTATTGAAAATGCATTTTCTTTCCAGCATCTCAGAAAGTTATTTAGAGACCATACTGGATGCCAAACAATAATTCTGCTTTTATAAAGCAATGTCATGCTTCAACATTAATTCTTCATCTTCTAAGACAGAACTAGCAAGGAATATTTTATCTTCTGCTGGGCCCTGTTAGTCCTTCAACGCATCTCAGAGGGACAATACATCATACCTGGAGGCCCTCTGGCTATTATATAACCTCCCATGCATAACTTGAATTAGCAAGGAAATGACATATTTATATAGCAATTAAAAATATGTTTAGCATTCCCTGAGGTGCCACCCCTCCCAATTACTAAAGCTAGAAGCACATTAATCTTCTAGCAGGGTGGAGTCCAATGGAGACAGCAGTTGTTTCTGTACCCAGTGTTTAATAAGGAACACAGAAATGGAATCGGAATTTCCACAACCTTGACATGCCACCACCCACTGATTAGACTCACACAACGTGCTCTTACTTTTAAACACCATCACTTGGAGCTGTCACATCCCCAACACATGAGGTTCACGTGCTTTCCCACTTATACAATAAGACCATTCACTACTGAGCAGGAACAAGGGGGAAGGGAGAGGCAAGCTCATTCCCAAAGTCCTGCTTGAGTTGAAAGTCTACGATAGACAGTTCTCCATGGCTATAAGATCCCAGAATCTGCTAGGCATTCTGGAATGTTCATTCCTGGTTGCTTATAAATAGCATTCTTTGAACTTTTAACTGCTGTGTACTCTTCCAGACCAACATAACAAAACAAGAAACAACACCCCTGTCTGGTGTGGCTCAGTCGGTTGGGCGTCATCCCGCAAAGCAAGATCGCTGGTTCTATTCCTGGTCGGGGCACATGCCTGGGTTGTGGGCCCAGTACCCAGTTGGGGTGGGTGTGAGAGGCAACCAATCGATGTTTCTCTCACACATTGATGTTTCTTTCTCCCTCCCTTCCCCTCTCTCTAAAAATAAATAAAATCTTAATTTAAAAAAGAGAGAGAGAGAAATGACCATGGATAAACACATACATTTAACTTGGGCAACCATTCTGAAATACTTTTGGGGAGTACTAATTTTTTTTAAATACTAGGAAGGCCTGAGATGTTTTGGCTGATCCCAAAGCAATGTCCATCCAACACGGAGTGCCCCCCCACCCCGCCGTCCAGAGAACCTTCAGGTTATAGGCAGTGAAGGCATCTTCAGCAGCTCATCATCAGCGACACATACTGGCACTGGGTCAACTTTGTGTTTCAGAAAACATTTCCACATTCTTCATTTCATTTAGGCACGCGACAACACGGTGAGGGGTTACGATGAACCCTCATTTACAGATGAGACCCTTAATTGCCTGAACTTCATCTGACCTTTTAAACAACACACATTTAGAAAGCTGTAGTCACACTCAGATATTTAGACTTAAGTCTGCCAATATGATAATGTGGATGATGATTATGATGATTGGACACGTGTATTGTATTTTTGCTATTCGCTGCGTAACATCTCTATTCAACTTTTAAATACATTAACGCATTTAAATTCTCATCCCTTCAGGTTATGGATGGGAAAATCTAGACACAAGAGGACAGAGTGCTTTCCCTGAGTCACACGGTCAGAAGCCTAGAGCTAGCCCCCACCAGCCAGGCAGCAGAGCCCACCCTCTTTACCACCCGCACACTACAGGGTGCCCCAGATGATGGATTTTGCACGGGGCCTTTAGTGCTTCAGGAGTACTCAAGAATGGTAACCTGAGGAGGGTCAGGTAACTGTAGTATCACTACCACGGGTCAGAGAGCTCCCTGACCAATTTTATACCTAATGGAGTAAGAAACATTTCAGTCGCCCTCACCTACTGGATTTAAGGATTCAGAGCTCACACTCTCCACTGAAATTAGCTGCATGCTCTTGGGAAAATCATTTATTCTCCCTAAATCTCCATTTTCCCTCACTCATGCAATGCAGGCAGTAAAGGAAAAGACCTGGAGGTCAGTTTAGACAACAGTGTCGGATCATACACACAAACCACTCAGTGCTGTGCCTGGCAACGGTCAGGTACTCAACACACGGGGACATCTGTAATTTTTAGGTTGGACAGTTCATTTAAACCCATCATTCCAATTCTTTGCTCAAGGTGTGCCTCCAACCAGGGAGACCCAGTCCACCTGTATTCCCCCCTGACTGGTCACAGTCCTTCCTCTGCGCAGACCAGGTAAGACCTTACCTCCCCTGGAGGCGGTCCTCAGACGGCCGAGTCGGGCCCTTTCTCTCACTCTGATATTCCCACATGCTTTCTGAACACCCTCCCAGGTCCTGGCCCAAATATATTGTCAAAAGGAAACAGCAATAGTGATCGTTCAACTTACGCAGCCTTTCCTCTCACTGGTTTTAATTGACTTCAAAGTGGCGCATCCCTCCGAGGAACCGTTACTTTACAGTCACCCCCTTCCCCACCCCACTCCTGTTGGTGTGTTCTCCCCTTTCCTAGGCTCCACACTCCCCACACTCGAGACCAACGTGAGTGGTAAGCAGAAAGTGGATATGCAGGGAATCCCTGCTTCAAAGCCCCCACTGACCAAGAAGCTCCCGTAGACTCCCACTGCCTGTTGCCTAGACAGAAATCAAGACTTCAAATTGACCAAGATGTCCAATCCCTTTATTTTACAGGTGCAGAACTGGAGCTAGAAAGGAGCGGTAACTCGCCAAGCGTCATGAGACAGGAAACTAACCATGGTGGAATTAGAACATCGTCCTCAAATTCCTAGGCTATTGCTTTTCCCACTGCACGTCACTGCCTGAATGCCAATCCCTGGTGACCCAGACTGTGGAGTGGGCTCCCAGTCCTCCAATAGGCTGCACTTCCGGCTGGATTCCACATCCCCCCACATGCACCCGAAAGCACTCTGCTGACCCTGGGTCACGGTGCGCTTTCTCTCCCAGCCACCCTGACCTGCTTCTCCTCTGCCTGGACCCAAACCCCGAGTCCCCCTCCTCCCCTCACCGGAAAACCCCAGCTCCACCTCTGCGTCACTGGGTCTCAACACCTACACACTTGTCTACTCCAGGCTGGCTCGTTGTCCAGGCTGGGTGCCTGCTCTAGTTACCTGAGGCTTGAAGTGATGACCACAGTTTGCACATCAACACAGCACAACTTGTCTCTATAGTCTTACATTAGAGAACTTTATCCTGAAATCTAGAATTCTTAGATTCTTCTCCTCAAAGCGCATTGAATGCCACTGACCATAAGAGCAAACAAAAACCGTGGACAATTTTTCAAGAGGTGATGTTTTAAAAATTGTGTTTATTAAGCAATCCCTGTAAGTGTTCGCTATAAATAAAACTCTGAAGATTTCATTGTCTCTTGGCATTTAATTTTTTAAAAAAATCTATTTGTGTAGTTACTAAACAAACATTTACTATTCCATCATCACTGCCCAGAACAGCATCTGGCATCACAAGAAAAGCTTTATAAACAAGACAGATACAGTTCTTATTCTCAAGGAATTCCTATCCCAGCGGCAAAGGACCAATTCCCCAAGGAATTACACTAGAGTGTGAGAACAGCTGGGATAGGAAAGCTCCATGATGATACAGAAGCATTTAGGAGGGACATCTAACTTAGACTTCAGAAGTCAGGGCAGGCTTCCTGGAAGAAGGGACTCCTATGCTAACAGCTAGTGGAAGAATAGGAGCAAAGGAAGTAAAGAGTCAAGCCGGCCAGGGTTCCCAGAAGACAGAACACGTGCTCAAAGGCTTGGAGGTAGGGAAGACCATGGCCCTTTTAGGTACTGGAAACATCTACTCCACTCCTTTTGGTCCCTCTTCTTTGCCTCTCTCTGAGGTCTCTGCAGGTGGACATATTTGACAGCATGTATGTGACCCAGATAACACAACCTCGGCACCAAATATGCACACACAGACAGGCATATAACTGTCTACACATGCATGCTCCCAATGGCACGCACTCAAGAACAAGCACAAGAGACAGGAGATTTGATCACAGTCCCATATCTTTCTGACACACTGAGTCTCTTGCTGCATTTGTGCAATTCTGGCATTTAATGATACATTTTATTTTTTCATACGATCACCCCCCAGTGCAAGGCAGTTACTGAACCTGGCATCTGGTGCTTGATCCGATAAGCCGAGATCTGTCCCAATACTGGAAAAGTAAACCAGGTGTTTCAGGCTTCAGGAGAAGGGACACTAAAGTTTCTAATGCGAAGGGACAATCAAAGGGCCATTTTGAGCACACCTGTGTTTTGCTTTATGGGCCCTGGGTTAACCTCGCTTTAGACTCCAGTGAAAGTTTCCCTTTTCAAGACAAGAGAAAAGCTGAGGTTGCCGAGAGGATCGGGGGCTTGCCCGAGCTCCACAGCAGAGCAGAGACGGTGGTCTCAGGAATGCTGCAGGGTTGCACATCTTTTTAGGACAGTATCAGTCTTCGAAACAGGTGTCACTCAAGAATGTTTATTCTATAACAAGCCCTAATAAAAATGGCCGGTGGGCTTCTCACTAACAGCAATGAGCTTGGTCAACACTAACAATACAATCTTGCCAAGAATGGAGTACCTTAGTAAAGTTACTGAAGGTCCTTATCAGCTAGATTAAAATCTAATAGATGGTTTTTCCTCCTAAAATTGTACTATAACCTTTGAAAGTCCATAAAATTTCTTATGTGAATCATCAGTTCTGGCAACCTCAAATTAGAGGAGAGAAATTTGCTTTGCTGACATGTTTCAGCGAACCGAGTTCGGAAGGCTGACAAGCTAAATGCCAGTGTCAATACATCCTCAACTGGATTTAGAAAATGCTATACTCCTCCGATTATGGTATTACAGGTCAGACTGGTGTTCTTGGTTCTCATTACTTTTTTTTGTTTTAAATCCCAGTTGCAGCTCTGCAAAACCACAATTTTTAGGTTCTGAGTAACAATCTATTGGCATCTGAGTGAAAATGAGAGAGGAACACTTAGTAAAATTTAGCCTTGATCTGCAAGTGAATCACGGCCCAAAGTGATCCTTCCATTACCACCGGCAACCTGGTCCTCAGCATTCTCTCGGTTCCTAGGCTTGTATACCGAGAGGTTTTTAAACGTTGTTTCTGATGCACAGCAGCACGAGCGAACTCCCGCGAGTCTCCGAAGGCTGCAAAGCCGTTGTGCCAGTTTCTTTTGGCAGAGGGAAGTTGAGGACAGAGAAGGGTGTGGATGTGTGCCAGATGAACACCTAAGGAGCACCGATTTCAACGCCTGCAGAGGAGCACCGGGCGGCTGACGAGCTCGGGTTCCGGAATCAGGGCTTGACTCCTGCCTGTGCTACTATTTACTCACAAACTTCAGCATCTCTGAGCTTTCTGGTTAGCAGTAGTGCGGCAAGGATAGAAAAGGTGGATACTTAAACGAGTTGTGAGAGCTCAAGAAGACAATGTGAAAATAATGTTGACGACCTCTTGTTATCCTACTTTACCGATGAGAGAACCGAGGCATGGAGGATTCCGGTGACTTAGCCAAGGTCACGGACGCTTCGATGGGGGAGCTGGGATCCGCTCCTGAGCAGACCGACTCTAGAGCCACAAGCAAAATGGTTAACTGTATGTTCTTGCTGTTCGGCACCAAACTCTTCACAGATCCCCTTCATTTGCAAAATGCTGTGGCTCTCTGACCTCTCTAACAAAGCGTGCCTTGGACACAGACACTGGAGACTTCACCAGCTGCGACATATAGCAGTGCAGTATGTTAAAAATATGCCGTGATCATAAATATATGCATGCATGTTTCCAAGAAGGGATACACCAGTCTGAGCAAGGTACTACACTCATATCGGAACCTGATGCTTATGGATGAGTTGTAATAAAACATTTGTGCCACACGCCCCAGTGCCCAGCCCCCCAAACTACCACCCCAGGGTAGAGATGGGTAGTTGCATTCTGTGTGGAAGCCGAAGACCGATTTTATTTTCCTTGCCCCACACGTGAAAAATGAGACTCCATCTTGACCAGGTAACTCAAGTTTCCTTTTATCCTTGTGTGTGCGTGCGTGTGTGTGTGTGTGTGTGTGTGTGTGTGTGTGTCTTTTCAGAGCCACTTAATGAGGGGGCGTACTCAAGCCAGCTCTGCTTTGCAGCTTTTCTGTGGAGACCCGCGGACCTGCTGCCAAGCCAGAGGCAATTCACAAGCCTGACTCCCTCGCCCTCCTCCCCCCAGCCACCCGCCTTTTTGGGTATCTCCCACTCAGTTCTTCCTGAGATGTCTGGGTCTGTGATTTTTCGATTGCCATGATTTTTCAGCCGCTGTCATGGGAGAGGAAGCAGAGAGACTGCAGAATGTTATTATTTACTCTCAATGTATTCTGTTACCTAAGCTACTTAAAACGCTCTCTCCAACTCCAGCAACACCGAAGCTCCTGCCGTGACTCCAGAAAAGCATCCTGCTTAACTTCCCTTTGCTTTGCCCTCAGGTACTTCCTCAAAATTTAAGATGGGAACAGAAACCAAAACCTGTCTATAAACGATTCCAGGCTGTACTACATGCTTTCTTCATAATAATTAGTCCCTTTGCTTCACGCAAAAATCTTGTGAGATTAGCATTACTACTGTCATTTTACGGTTGAGGAAACTGAAGTTCAGAGAAGTTGAGAAATTTTTAAAAAATTTGCATGGCTATGAAAAAACTGAATGAGTGTTGAACCCACATCAACCTTAACCTCTAAGCCATATTCCAAAAGTCTGCTCCTTGGGTATCACCACTACTAAACACAAATTTAAAAAAATAAACCTTCTAGTCTTATAAATCACAGTGCTTCATACAAGTTGCTGGGTAAGATTTTTCTCTGAAAGAATGACTGAATGGCTGAAAAGCACACTTTTCCAGCTGCTGTTAACACGGCCTGGGCAACCTCTTCTGCTGTAGTCTGAAAGAAGATCGTGTCACATTTTTTAGAAATTGTATTGATTTGAGAGAGAGGAAAGGAAGAGAGGGAGGGGTGAGGAGACTGGGAGGGAGGAAGAGAGAGAGTGATGGTTTCGTTGTTCCATCTTTTTATACATTCATTGGTTGACTCTAGTATGTGCCCTGACCAGGGATGAATCAGGGATGAAACCTGGATGATGCTCCAACCACCAACTCAACGACCTGGCAAAAGCCCTGGAATATGTTTTTAGTAAGAAAAATACATATAAAATACAAAGTATGCACTGATCAACTTAGAGTTCTCTAAGATTCAGGTAAGCAGGAGAGCACCCTGGATGTCTGGACTTGACGTCAGTGAAGTTTATGCAGTGTATCAACTTCTTTATTATCGCAGAAATTCTCTTGGGGACCCAGAGGGAACACAGAGGAGCCCACGGGGCCCTGGAAACACAGGCTAAAGTGGATGTTTGCCATGGTGATTTCCATGGAGAATGGAAAATTAAAGGGAAGAGTTCACCGCCCAGGAACCAAGAGCTTTAGCAACCACAAGGCCACAAATGTGGTGCCTGGAATGGGCTCCAGACCTGGGACAGCCCTGCCTTTAGAGCCCTTTGCGTTTGTCCAGACACACGGAAGCAACGTTAGACACGTACAGTACATTTCAAACAAGCCCTTACCGTGGGCCCTTTGTCAGTCACACTCAGACTGTGCCTTTTTCTTTAACCTAAGAGAATGTTCTCAACTATTTGGAAGAAACCGTCAAAGTAAAAAAATAATGTGTCATTCTGCATTGCTCTTTCTTCTCACCACCAGCGCACTATCCAGCAGAAAACCCTGCCAACTCCACCTAAAACACATCGCTCTCTCCCTACGCTGCCGTCGCCCTGGTCCACATCACTGATGCCTCACTCCTGGATCACTGTCACAGCCTCCTGCTTCATCCGCTTCTTGCCTGCCCTCCCATAGTTCATCCTCATCACCGCAGCCTCAGCCGGGCTGGTAAATAAAAGCCTGGTCACTTCTCTCCTGCTTAAGAAGTGGCTTTCTTTGTCACTCAGGAAAAAAGTTCAGAGCTTGTTTTGATTTCCAAGGTTTGGCCCCTGCTAACTCTCTAACCTTGTCCCTACGGTTCTGTCTGAGATCACACTGCTTTAGCCACACAGAAGGACACTCTTTTCGGTTTCTTACATATGCTACCCACACTCCACCTCAGGGCCTTGGCACGTGCTGGTCCTTTTGATGGAACGCTGTTTGCCCAGACATCGGCATGTACAACTCCCCTATTTCTTATGGGTCTTTGCTCAAGTCACCCAAATAAGGCTTTTCCTGAACTAGCTAAACTTTTAACTCCATCCCTCCAATGACAGTGTCTAAACTTCATTTATGATTTATTTTTCCTTCTTAGAAATTACCAGTAAAGTTCTGTGTATTTGTTTTTATCTTGCTTAATGTCAGATTCTGCATTAGAATGAAAACTAATTATTTAGGGCAGGTTTGATTCTTTTTCATCTTCAGAACCTACAATAGTGCCTGGTACATTATAAGTACTCTTCACAATTAATTATTAAAATAATAACTGAATAAAATAATGTATAGGTTTGTGGACAGAGAAGTACATACAAATACTTAGCACAAAATTGACAGTGGCTTTATGGATAAAAAAATAAGTGAACCATGAAATGGTAGTTATCAGGGGTAGTGACATTACAGGTGATTCTATTTTTTAGCCTTACTCATATTTTTTCATGTATATATATGATTAAAGTTCTTAAATTATTTTACCACCTGTACACAACTTCAGTTCATAGCTTTTCCCACATACCGCATCTGATTTTGTCCTCTGGGTGGTGCACTGAATAAGAGTATATTCCCTCTTTACATGTGAGGAACTAAGGTAAAGAGAAAATAAACGGATTATCCAGGAGCTCACAGGTAGGAAGTGATGAAGATGGAAAAAATGAGATGGGATTGATTCTTTTGTTTGTATAAAGTGATAGAAAAATAAAGAAAAAGTCGTTCTTTTTTTAAAAAATAAAGGTAGGCTTCTACCAGGATTTCTGCACACTAGGAGCTTACTGATGGTAATGAGGTTAGAGGGGTCTGATTTACATATGCTGGGCATAAAACTGAAAAAAGTCTTAACAGGTGACAGAAACACACATGACATGAAACTTACCACCCTAATCGCTCTACGTGGAGAGTCCGGTTGGACTGAGCACATTCATGCCATTGTGTGATCGTCCCGCCACCTCTCTCTGCGGTTCCCTTCATCACGCAGAACTGAAACTCTGTTCCCGGGAAACACTAACTCCCCATTCCCTACTTCCCCCGCCACCACTGTTCTGCTTTCCTTCTTAAATTCAACTATGCTAGGTATCTCGTATAAAAGTAGCATCACACATATTTGTCTTTTTGCAATCCACTTATTTCACTCAGTATATAATGTCTTCAAGGTTCATCCACGTTACAGCATGTGCCAGAATTTCCTCCCTTTGAAGGCCGAGTAATACCCCATCGTACACATGGATATGTACAGACAACATTTTGTTAATCTGTTTATCTGAAGACGGACACTTGGGCTCCTTCCACCTGTTGGCTATTGTGAATAATGCTGCGATGGACACTGGTATACAAGCATCTGCTGGAGTCCCGGCTTGCACTTCTTCTGCATATATACTCAGAGGTGAACTTGCTGGGTCACATGGTCATTCAAACTAATTTTTACAACGAACGGGGACACTGAAAACACATGATTGGTAGAGAACAGGTGCTCAAGCCCACACTTTACTCGGATTGAACACAAGAACACACCGATATACACCATTCCCATCCCAAAATGTATTTCTGGCTTTCTTTTCAGTGAAAATATCCATTCATGTATCCCGTTGTCTCCTGAATACCTTCCATGCTGTAGAGCAGGGTGTCAAACTCATTTTCACAGGGGGCCACATCAGCCTCGTGGTTTCCTTCAAAGGGCCAAATGCAATTTTAGGACTGTATCAGTGTAACTGCTGCTTAACAGTTAAGCAAGAGCTTGGCAATGCCGCTGGGTAGAAACAAGGTGCTGGGCCGGATAAAACGAGGTGGAGGGCCATATTCGGCCCACGGGCCTTGTGTTTGCCACCTGTGCTCTAGACTCTGGGGATAGTGACCAAGACAGAAACAATGCTTACTTTCACGGAGCTTGCCATCACTTGGCGAAGACAGACACGTAATGCAAACATCAGAATAAATCATTACTTTGTAACTGTGAGGAAACCCAGTGGGTTGTGAGAACACTGAACAGGAGGCGGGGCCGAGGAACCCTCTGCCAGAACCAGGACGTTTCAGAGTGTAAACAGGAATTAGGCACCCATTAAAATATCAAATTTGTTTTGCAGTGTAAACAACCAATTTGAGCCTCATTAGATTACTCTCTTCAAATTTCAAAACCATACTCCAAAGATTCAGAATAATGTTGGCAATATTCAGATGCTCATCAGATGAATTATTTAGACTAATTAGTTTACAGTTTAATTAAATAGTAGGTATTAAGTTCATTATCCCTACACCACTGATGTATTTTTTGCAGCGGTAGTTTGAGGTTTTACGCATAACCATTTCCTTCTGTAATGTTTTATTCTCTATTTCAGTGGTTGAAAGGTATGTGTACCTTCCGGGACACTGTGGGGGAG
Organism: Trachops cirrhosus; assembly: GCA_028533065.1. Classification (NCBI taxonomy): domain Eukaryota; kingdom Metazoa; phylum Chordata; class Mammalia; order Chiroptera; family Phyllostomidae; genus Trachops; species Trachops cirrhosus. The sequence goes on from CM052546.1 coordinate 14,412,745, forward strand.
GCGAGCTCCACCGTCTCATCCCTCGGTCCTTCTTTCCAGTGGTGATCGGCTTCGGTGCTCATCTGCTGCCCGGCCAACGCGTGGCTGAGTTGAAACCGGAGATTCAAAGGCCACGCATTTTCTACTTTCACCACTGTCTGACGACACATGGGAATTATTTAAACATTAAAAAAATAAACTTCTATTTTTTTATTAAACTATTTCAGCCAAGAGCACCTTGGGGCACGTTTGATGATAATTCCTCAGTAAATCAGAGAATATAGCAGTAACTTCAATAACCTCTTTTCTAAAAGTATTCATGTCTCCTACAAAGTATCATTGGGGGTAAAAATAAAAAAATACAAAAATATTAAATCAGAAACTGCCCAAAACAAATCTGACACAAACCATTTAATACAACTCCAGTCCCGTCAGCTGGGACTCAGTTGCTCCGTTTGTGAAAGAGGGTCTGCCTGCTTGCCGTTCTGACCCCAAAGTGGCCACGCTGGAATCCAATAAGAGAAGTCTAATTAATAAAAGGCAAAATCAAACCTGCACATTACATATGCACAAATACAGACTTCTAGAGGCAGCTGGCCGCTCACCAAAGACTTATGTTCACCTTTCATATTTTGAACTTACTTCTTAGAAGCGGCTGCCCACATAAACAGCGGGCCTCAGCCCTCTCCCACCAGTCACGGCCGTGGGGCTGAACTCCTGCCAACGGAATGGATGTGCGTGGAGAGGGGAGAGGCCAGGCCCACACACATGTCCCTCGAATTCTCTGTATTCTCTTGCTCCTCATTTGCTGGCTAGATGATGACACCCGAGGTGATCTGGGGAGCCAGTGCAATAAACATGGCAAAGCCTCCCATAGCCTGGGGTCTTGAACGACTGCAATCCACCACTGGATTCCAGCTGAGTGAGAAACACTCTGTTAAGACAGTGATGCAGGGTTTATCGGGTAGGGATTCTAGATTTTGCCTCACGCAGTAAGGCACTTCCGTGAGGTCATGGATCTGATAACTATCACTGCATATACAGGGGAAATCAGGGATATTTTAGACACGGATCTTATATTTTTGTTATAAAATATAATAATCATTTTCAGTGTTCAAAAGAAGACTGGTTAGCTTACAACTAAAAAAAAGTAAAAAGGGAATTTTTAGAGTGAAAATATAGAAACAGCATTTTCCAAACTGAACTATGTAGAAAGTTGGATGGTCTATGGTCATTAAGTTGGAGAAATTCCGGGTTAAACAAATAATGAGGTCTCCTGACAGTACGAATATGCAAGCACTCAGAGCCGCTTATAAGTCAATGCATGCTGTAAGTCTCCAGGGAGTGATCAGGATGGGTGTGGGCTGAGTACTGTTTAAGCCTTTTCCCATTTGAACTCAAAATCTTCACTTCCCATAGCACTTCCGGGAATGAGCGTGGTAGGGAACACACTCTGGAGAACACTGACACAGCACGCCACGAGGCTGGGGATGACTCTTACAGAGGGGCGGCCACCTGCTCTCACTGTTTCTGAGTGACTTCATAGAAGCCAGGCCGGCGGACCACAGGTAACATTACCAATGTTTTAAGAAGTGCTCAAAAAACGTGAAGGACATCACTGGGGCAATGGGTGAAGTTTGAACAGAGACTGTGGGTTGGATAATAAAATTACAGCAAATTTAAGTGTTCCGATGTTTTACTATACTTATGCAAGAGAATATCCTTTTTCTAAGAAAATGTATACTGAAGTACTTAAAAGCTGAAAGGCATAATATCTCTAATATACTTTCAAAAATTTTTTTTAAATAAAAGCATATATGGGGGTGGAGAGACAGAGGGAGAAGAAAAGAGAGAGAAGGAGGGAGAAATTAAGAGGGAGAGAGAGGAGAGGAGAAGAAAGGGGAGAATGATAAGCAAATAAGGTGCAATGTAAATAATCAGTTAATTTCGGTTAAACACCGTTTGAACTTCAGATGTGCCGGGTTTGTGCTGTTCTTGGAGGAGAATGACTGCAAACTCAGTGGCCGCTGAGCAGGACAACTACTGCTATTTGCCACCGAGTCAAGCTTGGCAGTAATCACCCTACCGAGTATTTCTGTGTTGCGCTGTAGTTGGTCGTTTGTTACCCTCTCCGTAGCTCTGAAGATCCCCAAATGCCAGATCCTGCTATGAAGACAGGCATGGCTGGACTTTCAAACAGACGTCGGTGATGCAGCTTCTGGTAAGGAAGCCTCTTTGGGTCAAGAACACATTTTAGGCTAGGTTGTTAAGCGGATAATCTGAATACCGAGGACACGGATCACACACTTGCATTTTGAACGCTTTCCTCCCGCGTCCGGTATTTGTTCCCACTTTCTCTTGCATCATTGCTCTCTCTCTCCTTCCACATGGCCATGGTCATTGCCTATTTTCTCCGTGGTTACTGCCTCTCAAAAAGAAAAATAAAATGCCCATTCCTGCCACACCTTCTCCTCCAGCTTCTATTCAATTTCTCTAGTCCCCTTCTCAACAAAATGTCTTGCAAGAGACGGGAAGGTCTTGGTTGCTGCCCCTTTACCGATGCAACACAGGCTGACTGGGCTTCCAACACCACCCCTCCGTGATGAACATTGGGCAGCACGCTGCTCCTGCCAGCCACAGGCACCCCCCAAATCCCAACGCAAACACCCACAAACGGAAGACAGCACCTTTGGGTCTGAGTTAACAATAGCACTTCCCCCCTTCTGTGCCTCATTTTACTGTGTAAGTGGCTTTAAGATATCTGAAGGGGGAAGTATTCCGATGACAAGTGCTACCCATTCAAGGTCGCGTGCTGCTACAATTCTGCGGAGATTAAACATTATCGTTATAGTCAGAGTCGTGGTGATTTCTGGAAATTTAAGTTTTGAGCACTGTGGCATTCTCTAAAATTAGGCCCAATTTCTTTTGGATAATAAATGCTTTCACAGAGATGGAAAGAATCCTGGTGAATTTCCAAAGTAAAATGTGTAATAGGCTCTTGTTAAATTAATTCTTAAATGGAGTGAATTTTCTAAATATAGGCTAGCCTTGGGCAGTCTTAATGCATTACTTACTTTTAAGTGATTAAAGATTATTTCTACTGAATCAATAGAAGAAGATACACTAAAATCAGCACTGATGGAGGATAGATATTAAAAAAAATAAGAGATCAAGTCTTCTTTAAAGGTTCAGCAAAATTATTGGAGATTAAAGAAAAAGGAATAAAAAACTGGAAATGTAATTGGATTGGCAAGTGTCTTCCCTTACAGATATCTTTTAGAGGAAATTATACTCTTCTCTGGTAAATTATCTAAAAGATATGAATACTAACACCAATGTAAATAAAACCTTCTCTAATATCTGGACAGCTAATTATGACTGTTTATTGTGTACTTAAATACTAAATACATCAAATGATCAAGAGTCTCTATTTCATCCCTGTGGGATGGTACAAAAGGAGATGCAAATCACTACATTTCTCTGGACTTTAAAAAATGCCACCTCTATTAGGACTAGAACATCTTGGGCTGGAAATACAAGGGCAGAAGAGTGATACATGATTGAATTCTAGAAAGACAATAGGATAGGGAAATGCAAAATTCCCATTCAAAGCCCTTTAAGCTCAAAAGAGATGCATTTAATTTTCTAGTTAAATTTAATACCCACTGGGTAGTAAACTGCAGGTACTCAGTACCCTGACAAAACGTGGGACACTGTTTGAAAAGCTTCAAAATATTTAATTTGTAGGAGGGAAAGTTAAGTCTCACAGTTCTAAGGTAACTAGCCAAAATAACCTTGTTCCCTCTAAGCATGCATCTTTTCCTGGGTAAACTGTCACTCTTGCCTTCAAGGAATCATATATTGATTGATGCGTATACATTGTTGCCAAGAAATATATACAACATAGTCTACAAATGAGGATTAATTGTGGTGATCCACATTGTTTTAATTTATGAGCAGCCCTAAGGGAGAAGGTGGTGAAATCTAAAAGCAGTTAAATAGTATTCTATTGTATGTATGTACCATATCTTCTTTATTTAATCATCTGTCAAAGGACACTTAGGTTGAGGGCCCATCCATAAATGAGTGGATCAAAAAACTGTGGTACATTTACACAATGGAACATTATGCAACAGAAAGAAAGAAGGAGCTCCTACCCTCTGTGACAGCATGGATGGAAGTGCAGAGCATTATGCTAAGTGTAATGAGCCAGGCAGTGAGGAAGAAATACCATATGATCTCACCTTTAAGTGGAACCTAAACGAAACAAACAAGCAAGCAAAATATAACCAGAGACATTGAAATTAAGAATAATCTGACAGTAACCAGAAGGAAGGTGGGAGGGGATAAAGTGGGGGAAGGGACAAAGGGTTTTCAGGAACAACTCTAAAGGACACATGGACAAAGCCAAGGGGGGTGGGTGGAAGCAGGGGAGGGAGGTGGGGATGGCTGGGGTTGGGGGAATGGTGGGGGGTAAATGCAGACAGCTGTACTTGAACAACAATAAATTTTAGAAAAAGAACTCTTAGGTTGTTTCTATGTCTTGGCTTTTGTGAATAATGCTGCAATGAACACAGGGGTACATATATATTTATGAATAATTGTTTTCAAATTTGGGGGTACTTAGAAGAAGGGTTGCTGGGTCATATGGTAGCTCTAGTCCTAATTTTTTGAGGAACCTCCATACTGTTTTCCACAGTGGCTGTACTAACTTATTGGTACATTCCCATCAAGAAATTTAATAAAACAAATGAATGAGTGAATGAATGAATGAGTGAATGAATGAATACAATCGAAGGTCACTTCTTGGGGAAGGTAAATGAAATGAGCCTGGTTGACGGGAGCTGAGAGATTAGAGGTGAGAACGAAAGTAAAAGCTACTCATTGTTGATACTTCAACCATGTCTGCTTATTGCATCACACACCTGTTGAAAGGTGTGCCAAAGTCAATCAAGCATTTAAAATAATAGAGTAACACAGGAGGAAGATACTACAAAACAAATCCTGTTATGCTATACCTGTTCAACAGCCTTCGGTGATACATTTCCTACATTTCACCACGTTCTTCAGTTTTGCTCTTTCCTGTTATACTTTCACAGTGAGCGTCTGTTCAAAGCAGCCCCAAGTGGGATTACAAGTTCACCAGTGTCAGCCCCCTAGACACGCCCAGTTTTGCCTCCACTGTCTTGAGGACCTCTACCCTGCATTATGAATAATGTTTGCTAATTTGTTTCGTCATTATTATTAAATAATGTTTTCTGTTTTCTAATGTTTAACCATTTCTAATTGTTAAGAGAATGAAGGAAAATGGGGTGTACTTTTACACTGATTGGTGGGGACCTGGCGGTGGCAGCCATATCGTACGATACCAGCTGGAAATGTTTGTTGCCACACAAAAGTTAAAGTTCAACATGTAAAAAGCAGGTGAGTGTGGTCAGCACGTCCTGCACGTGTTGTTACATGAAAGTCAAAACCGTACTGGAAGCGGGAGTCCCAAAGGCACGGAGATCAGGGCAGCACATTCATGGGGCAGTGACTCCATCGCCGAAGGGCAATGGGAGCACATTCCCTGAAAAGTGTAAAAAACGTCCAGTGGACAGTCAGCAGGGCCACCTGACTCGGGCCCTACTAAGTGAGAGGAATTTCGTCATCGCAGAGAGGGCAACGGGGAGCTGACGACGCTGAGGATGGAAGTGACACGTAGCGGGGTCAGGCCTGGGGTAGCCAGGAGCAGTGAGATGAGATAAAGTGGGCCGTGAACATGCAGGAGGAAGGCAAGGGGCACCAGGGAACCTTCACAGGGAGATGAACTACCCCAGGGCTCTGGACACAAAATGCTAACTCAGAGCTGGCGGCGCAGACCTGGGGTTCGCCTGGCAGCTTGGGGGAGAGACTGAGGAGGAGACTCACGTTTAGGACCCAGGATCCTCTCCCCACTTCTCTGGAGGAACAGTTCCAGCATCAGGAGTGCCACCCCCCTCTTCTCTCCTGTCGTCCTGTTTGCACACGGCCTCCAAGAGGAAACCTCAACTCATGTCCTTCATGTTCTTAATTTCCTACTTTCCTCCTTGTGCTGCACTCCTCACTGTATTCTGAAAGACTTAGCAGTGTTCCCTGCATCAATCCTAAAACTATTGGTCTCAGTATAAATAATCCTAAAGATTGTTTCACCCTTCAGTTTACAATGTAAACAATTACTCCTAAAAATAAACACCTTCAAGGGCAAGTAAAAAAAAGTCTGTTTCTGCAGGATGCTAACAGCAGAGGACTGCCTGCCTGACTTGCTCTCAACTCTGCTGAAAACAATCCCCAGGCCTGGCCATACAGGCAATGGTCTCTGTATTTAGCAGAAAGGTAAAAAAAGTGAATTAACATATTTGTAGTTGCAGGTTTCCTAAATAAGGGAAAAACACGCTCAGGGACTAGGGGAGGGTAAAAATAGAAACCTAAGCTGGCAACTGCATATCATTACAAAAAAATCACTGTTTTTCTTTTTTTTTTTCCTCCTCCTCCAGTGCATGAATCATCTACTTGCTGTTTAGCAAGTGGGGGGAGAAATACAATAAATCCTCTACTGGCCTCCCGTGGAATGTTAGTAATTAGGGTCCTGTTATTTTTAAATGCATACAGCTTTGCTGACTACATTAATACTCCACTTCTCATCACTGTTGTTCTGTAGGTTCACAACCTTATCCTGCCCCCCTTTTTCGTTTCAACTAATGTCATAAAATGATCTCTCTTCAAAATATCTCCCCCAAAGTACCATGCATTCATCTACACTCTGTCTTGAAAACATGTATGTGGCAGTCTTATACAACGGATTTCACACTGATAATCCCATCAGGTGACAGAAGGACTCACACATCGACATTTATTTACTGGAAACTTATTTTCAGACACAATATCATCATCATAAGTGAATAAAATGCATACATCATTCATCAAGCACTGAAGTACAGAGTTATATGCCCTCCATGAAATATTGTGGTAAGTCTGAAAGCACTCTTACACAGGCAGGTGACCCCACCTCTCCAAGCCTCAGTTTCCTCATCTGTTACCTTGTGATAGTAGTGTTGCCTTCCTGAGGCTCCTATGAGGCTGGAATGAGGTAAGGAACATGAAGCTCTACTGTCTTTGGCTCAGAAGGAATGTCCCACCCTCGTCATTAGCCACATGCACCCCCGTGAGAGAGCTATACTTAGCCCCGTAGACCCCACCTCCCGGAGCTCCTGGTCTCACCAGCTCTGTGGCTCTTCGTGGCAGAGCCAACCAGGGCTCTGCTGCTGTAGAGCTGTGCCTGCAAAGTCCTTGGTCTGATGATTATTCCCAAGGTCACCGAGCAGAGTCTACAATCTTAATCTTGGGTGATTTCTGGAGGGGGACTGACCTTTGAGGAAGGCACCCTCCGAGAACGCCTGACTCAAGCTGTGGAAGGCTGAATCATTAACAATCTAAAGCAGAAAAGAATTTAACCAAGTTAGACAACCTGTAATAGCTTGTGTGACCGGGGCCAGGAGGACCATTTGGGTGTAGTTCAGACCAAACTAATGACTGTGAAAAGAAGGCACCTGAAAACAAGCAGACTGATTCAGCTTTTCTATTTCCTTTCTCAAACCCATTTGGAGTTTCTCTCATGTGTCTTCCTAGGTTGACATTTTTTTCCACATCAATTCATTCTAATTAGTCAAACAGTTTTTAACCTCCAAAGTCTTTTTAAAAATATCTGTGCACACTGATGGTCCAGAGTTTGCAGAGCAGAAAAGCTAATGTTAGAAACTGACACTCTAATTCCCTTCCCTTGTTTAGATTTCTATTAAATGCTTATACAGGCTAATAAGATAAATATAAATGGATGGAGTAGGCAATAGAGAGTGGTAAGGACTGTGGTAAAATATAGGGCACATGTATCTCCTCTAAAGGTTTCCCGTATTAACAACAACTGCAATAAAAATTGCCCACACCCTGAAGGTCCAATGACACACTCTGCTAGCCAGTTTTGGTCAACTACTAGTCCATAGTTCCCCATCGAATCCAAACCTTTCATTTCATAAATGGAAATTTAACCCAGAGAACTCTAAATGGATCATCTCAGGCCATGTTAGATACAGATCTGCCAGTGGGATTGCTTGATGCCTAATCCAAAACTCCCAAATTCCTTTTAAACTTACTCCTGTATCCTTAGGTGACATGAGGAAATGCAGCACTGTAAACCCAAGTCTCCACAGAACATCAACTATGTTCGCAGCTCAGTTCTAAGCCCTGGGGTGGGGAAAGAAGTCATCTATTGGCAGCACTTCTCCTGAAGTGGTTAATACTCTGTTACTGCTTTTGTTAAACCTAAACCCTCTCTCATACACACAGTCACCCACAAACATAAAGATCTTTGACTGCGAAGGGATCTCAGGCAGTCATCTGGTCTACCCCACCGCCTACAGGCAGATAAAGTATTATGGCCATTAAAAAAAAAAATAAAGCATTTAAAAAATAAATTCACTGAGTAGGAAAGAAACCTGTCTTCTTGCTTTTTAGAACACAGGTTTTCTTTGGAGGAGACATTTTATATTGTAAGATAAAATAATAGTAAGACAATTATGTGCTGAAGCATGCAGTACAGCCTCTACCCACACTAAACACATCGAAGAGAAGGCCCTGTTTCTGGTCTGCAAAAGCTGAAACGGGTCTTCACGCTTCTCGGGAAGCTACTCAGTTGAGACAAAAAATGTGTCTGAAGTGCCAAAGAACTATGAACAATGGTTTTCACAGAAGGATACAGATTCCACATCATTTCTGAAGGTCAGACTTAGCTCAGATAAGTCGTGCTGTTTATCCCTGGCACAACATTCCTGCTGCGTCACCGAGCCCAGATGGCACCAGCAGAAGCTGTTTTGTTTACAACAGCAACCACGGCAGAGTGGGAAACGCCAGGGTGGCTCCACCACAGCCGGGCCTGCCCCCGGCGCCCTGCTTGGCTGTGGTTAGGACCAGTCACCACGGCTGCTGCGGAGCCCAGTCCAGCAGGGACCTTCCACACCAATGTTAAGAGGGAGCAGTGAGAGATGTCTTAGTATCTCTTCCTCCTCGAAGACTGATGACTAAATGAGGTTCTGCATCTTCAGAGATGCCACGAGGCTACATGATTGTTTCCATGTTAGAGTTAGCAAATAATTAGATTGGGTCTTAGAAACTAATGTGAATACCTCTCTTGCATTCTGAGTAGTGCTTTCTCTCTGTTGCTTTTGGATTACAATTTCTTCCTCCCCACCCCCAGGATTTGAAGAAATACGGTCTTGATGTTTTTAGTTCCTTAGTTCACATTTCACTTACTATGAAAGTAAAGACAGAATTGTAGTTTTTAAATTGTTCCTGTGGGACACAGAGACTTTTGTACAAATTTACGTCTTCACGCTTCCCTCCCTGCATCCTCTCTCCACCCCTCTTGGGGCTTCATAGACGCAGTCTGGCATCTTGGATACCAGTGTTCAGAATATCTCACATATGACATCTTTTTTCACACATTTATAATTGCACTTCATAACTTTCAGAAGACGTTTAAAAATCTTTCATATATAAATGGTTCCAAAGTTTACCCACAAGTCATTTTATATCACAACCCTCTCATTTTGGGACTTTTAATTTGTATTTAGTTTTCACTTGGCTGAAGCAAACGGAACATATGCTTTGTGAGGTCTGGGACACATGAAAAGCATCTTAGTTTTTGTCTCACAAGGTAAACAACTTCTCTGACTGCAACATTCTCGGGGTGCGTTATTCTCTCCAGAAACGCCTAGACACTCCAGTGTTTGCTGCTCTTCCCCAAAGAAGGCCCCTCGGATCAGCGCCACTTCTGCATCCCTTCGCTGTTTTTACACGCAGACATGCATGTTATCTGGATGTATCTGGGTCTGGCTGCCATCTCTCCCATCTGGTTCTCAACAAAACCTTATAATGTGTACGTCCAGCTCAGAAAAATGTTCGACTGTGTCTTTGCAGTGATAGTCTCAGTTCTAGTCTCTCCCTGAAGAATCTTGATAGACTTTAGAAATTTCTGTAACTCATTCTCTATCCATCATTTAATCTTTATTTTCTCCTGCTTTCTCATTTTTCTTCATTACGCATTCTCAAAAAGCGCTTCATTTTAATTCTTCACTTAGCTGATTTATTTTTTCTCAGTATGAATTCTTTGCTAACACCAAAGTTGGTTTTTCATTCTGCTGCTGCCTTTTTAGCGCCTTACGATGTTTCCCGTGTCACCTCCCTTGATCCTGTGGCCTTTTCATCTCTGCCCGCACTGTCCCTGCGGAGCTCTGCTCCCCTTCCAAGGAGAAACCGTAACGGCCGCTCCCTTTTCTGCCCTGCCTGCTCTGTAGTTTTCTAAATCCTCCTTCTGGTTTGTAAATTAAATCATGTTCACCACGTGCTTTTCCTCCACCTCCAGGATGACGTCCCTGTTCCTTGTAGTTTTGTTCAGAGGCTCCGGGCTGCCTCCATTCTCACGAGGAGAAAGACCTACCTGCTCTCGGGTGCACATTCTGTCCCCCGGGCTCTGGCAGAAGCTCCTTCTCGTACCTGTAGCTCCAGGTTTTCTCCGGGTGTCAGGAGGCTGTCATCTCTCCCCGTCTGGACAGTGAAATTATGAAGGATCACGTCTTCCAGTTTGCGTGGCTACTCGTGTCCCCTGTAGCTTCTCTTGCATAATAGGATCTGCATCTACCAAGACACAACACTTCTTGGCTCTGCTCTATTTCTGGCTATTGCATTTTGGATATTAGAGCCTCTCACCAGTCTGTGTACATGTGCATATGGACACATATTTGTGTGTGTGTAGATGCATGTACATGAATGTATGTGGGCATACATGTGTGCAGGTATATATAGGCACATGTGTACATATGTGTATTATTTCTCTGTGTGTGTCTATAAGTGTGTGGATTTGTGCACATGTGTGCATTTGTGTGTACGTACATATATAATGCATGTGTCTGTATATATATGCATTGTGAACTGAAGAGCAGATTGACTCAAAAACAGATCCCATGAAGAAAAAAACAAATGGACACGTTTGTCTTCCCAGTTGCTACTGATGTTGGATTTTGCATCCAGTACACCCATATGGGCTCAAAGATAAAGTATCTCTTAGGGAACTACTGGTAAGGGGAGGAATTCTCTATTTCCAATGCCATAGCATGCAGTAGCTTTAATTGCGTCCTTCAATGCAGTTTCATAGACCTTGAAAGTCTATGAAAATTCCCCCAAGAGTTTGCTTAGAGACTGACTACCATTCCTAGTTTTTGATAATGAAATAACTCCTCGTTCTTTGTGTACCTTAGACATTTCAGTAGATGGTTAGCAGAAGGTAAGTAAGATGCCAATTTAAAGCCTGAAGTCCCTTTTTTACATCTCCCTGTCCCAGATGTTTACAGCTTTAAAGATAAAGGCTGCCCAAGATATAACTCGATTCTTCATGCCTCTGACTCTCTGTTTTATCAACATGAACCATGGTACCCAGAGGGGATGAGCGGCACATCCCAGGTCCCAGAGCTCAGGACAAAGCCCAGCCTATAACTCAGTGTCCTGACTTTAATGATGGTAGGACTCGATGTGGTCCTGGAGAGAAAATGGTAATGAGAGCTATTTAGAAAAAGCTACCAAGTCTGTGTGCACTTTTGCTTTGCCAATCCCCAGGGAAAGAGGAGGAGTCACTCTCATTATTCTTGAAGCACTGTCCTGTCACTAACAATGGTCAGTTCCAATTTCCTATCCTCTAAAATGGGCAAAAACCCTACAAAAGCGGGGAGGCTGACTTCATACACACAGGGAAAAACGACCTTCCTATCATGTGTGTGCAAGACTAAAAAGGTACTGAACCTCTACAGAGTCTTTGAAAGTCACACACGTACCGGATTTCTCTTTTTTCAACTGCTTACGGCTAACTGCAACCTAGAGATGGACCAAAGGTTTTTCAATTCCTGCAATGGTCAGATACTTTTCCTTTCAAATACAAGCCATGCACAGCCCCCAAAGCCAATTTTGCAAAGCGCCAGATTCTTTCTAAATATTCCATGGATTTCATTATGCATTTTGAAAAATGTAGCCCTGAAGCTAAAAGATAGGCACTGAAAACACATTCCTTTTGAATTGATTCTATAATACTGGTTGTTAATGAACCTTGGAGAAATATAACAAGGAAGAGCACTTTACAGATTCAAAATTCGCATACACTGACCGTCTTGAGCAGAAGTCACTGTAAAGTCGAGAGGGTTCGGCTCTTACAATCCTGGTAAAACACTGCACATTAGCTCTGTGTGATGCACCTGTGATTGTCTCCCCAGCATCCCCATCACTTCCCTTAGGATGACCCTCGTTTTCATTCTGTTCCCCCACATAGCCCATGGGTCTTGGGTACCAGGCACGCACTTGTGACTCAGGCCCAAGCCAAAGTTCATAATCTCACTCCTGACCACACTTACTGGTCCACAGATGGGCATGCCACACCCTTCAGACCAGTGAGACAGGTGGTGATTTTGCTGGGTGCTCCTGGGACAAAGCAACACTCACCTCCTTCCTGAAAACGAACAAGGAAGAGAAAAAGGGAGGATTTCACCATCCTTAATTTATATGCAAGACTTATTAGAGAAATGATGAGGGAACTAATAATAAAGTTTAATTGCCAATCAAGCGAGAAGGCAGGTTTTTGGAGAATAACTCCTTAGGATTAAACATGGTATTCTAAAGACCTCTGCAAAGGAAAAAGCTCCCACAGCACGCGAATTGGGCTCAGCATATGGCAAAGTTATCATTCTTCTCAGGAAGAGAAATCCTGGAAATATCAGGAGGTTTAAAAAATAATAGCTATTCTTTTTGACATTTAGCTGATCAATGTAATTTGAACTGTCATTCAAATAGACTAAAAAACTCTAGGTAACTTTATGAGAAGTAGTGGGCTTAGGAGAATATATCAAAATCATATTTCTATTTTTTTTGTTGACTTCCACCAAAACAAAAGCAATGCTATTCTAGTATACTTTTTCATTGCATTTTTAAAACATGAAACATGGGTTGCCAAGGTAATCACTGACTTCCATGATAAAAGTCATAAATCAAAGGAAAGAGTAATACTTGTAGAATTGTGTGAGTTGATTTAGTATTACCAGGGAAAGCTAGAAATATAGGCAATCTAAAATGCGACGTTTAGAGGTCATCAGAGAAAAGGTTACTGTTTGCATGAAAAAGCTATTTATGCAATTAACTAAAATTAATTATGCTTGTATAAAGTTTATAAGCATAGCACAGATCTGGGTTTTGGACTAATTAAGCTTTAATTTAGTTTAGAAAACTAAACCATATAAGCTTTGATGAGAAACCTCTGCTCATCCACTGAAAGGAAAGAGGTAAAGTCATAGCTTTCGAGAACCATCTAGAGAAATAAACAATTTAGGAATGCTGCAGAGACAGAAATGATAGTCAGTTATCCAAGACGTAAAGCCATATTTTGGGGTTATGCTGTCCTTCATTTTCTCAAGAGTATCCCTTAATTAAATGCAAATAATCAGAAATAGCAATTAATAAATTGCTATCATTCCCTGATTAGATAGTGGAGCCCGTTTATAATACTTTGGGCTGCTGTGGACTCTGAAAAACCCAGAGGAGTGCATATTTATGAACTGCTCTCCAATGTATTCATTACTGAAAGCTTTCCATAATGGGGCCACCTCAGAGGCTAGCCCTGAGATTAGCAGCTATCACACCATCACCACTACATCTAGGACATTTAGACAATCAATCTCCCTTGACAGATAGGGATATGGCCTTTGAATAGACCAGCTACAGGTACAGGGTTTCCAAGAAGGTAAGATATTCTAACAACCTATGTAAGCGTCACATGATACAAATCAGGAACGTGCCGTTAGAGGTCAAACAGCCCCTCGTAAAGGATGTAGTACACGGCAGGGACCCAGGCACAAGTGTGCTGTTCCTTCGTCCCCTCTGGTGGGGGTGTGCCTTCCTACAATGAAGACTGAATGGCAAGCCCCTCTTCTTCCCACTCTGCAGAGACTGCCTCCTCTATGCTTTTCCCCACTGGGGCCTTTGAACTTGCCTCTCCCTCCGTCTGGAATCTCCCTCAGCTCTTTGCTCGGTTGTCTCTATCTCATTCTTCTGGCTTCTACTACAATTCACCTCTCGGGTAATGGGTATGCTGACCTATGTCTACAGCAAGCCATTGCCACATCACTCTATTTTCTTCTGAGGACACGAAACAGTACAGAATTATTTTGTTTATTTAGTAGTTTGTGTCTGTATAAGCTATCTCTTTCACTAGAATGGTTATATGTGGTTTCCTCTGTTTCACACTGTTTTAAGTTGAATCAGCAATAACATGTATGTATAAAATATCGTAGTGACTGTACTCCTGTGAGCAATGATGATTTTCCAGCCACACCCACATGATATATGCTTTTAAGACTCCATTAGTCATTCTTTAAAAGTGAGCTTATGACTCTATGCTGAATTTTAGCAACTGAATCATCTTCCCTTCTTTGTAAGGCAACTCTCCAAGTACTCAAGCTGACAATAATAATCACAAGCATTTACTGGGTGTCTGCCATGCTCTACTTTCTGGTTATCTCCAATCTCCATCACGACTCAGCAAAGCAGGTATTACGAATCCCTTTACTACGAATGAGTAAGCAAGGCTCAGAAAAGTTAAGCTACTTTGCCAATATCGTCTGGCTCATCAGAAGCAGAGCTGAGGTCTGAACCCAGTTCTGTTATCTATAAAGCCCATTAGAGCGCCCTGCCCCCCTCTAGCATCACATTCTATCACACGTCAGAATCCTTCCAAAGCATCAGTTGAACCATGGCTGCAGAACAACTCCGGACAAGGAGAGTGTGATGGAAAATGAGCCAAGAAGCTGGGAAGCCTGGACTGAGAGGATTTGCTCCAACATAATTAAGTCTGCTGGTTGTGCGTTCTCTTAACCTCTCTAAGTTCAATAAGTGTTTTGCCCTCTATAAGAGAATCAATAAGGTTCATTAGAAAACACAAAGACAATTTCTCAATAAGTTGTGTGGGAGGTATGCCACCAGCTGGGGTTGAGCAGTATTCATCCTAATATGCGGGCATTTCAAAAGTTCTGGAAATCACTGCATCATAGGGATACCACAGACTCTCAGCATTTTTCGTGAACCCTGCTGTAGACTATTGGAACCATCCCAATAATGTCATAAGCACGAGGACTGGGGTCTCTCAGGAATACAGACAGTGACGTTTCAACCTGCAGAGTATCATGGGAGAATGATGGTGCACTTGTTAAAAGTTCTGGGTTCAAACGGGCTTCCCATCCCAGCTCCGTCACTGACTGCAGCCCTGGGAAAGGGACTCGACCTCTCTTCTAAGCCTCAATTTCCTCACTGGGAAAAAGGGGATAATTACAGGACCCATCTCCTAGGGCAGTTATAGGGATTAAATAACATACCTGATGTTAAGTGCTCAGTACCATGCCTGGCACAGAATAAGCTCTCAATACTTATCATCCTGCTAATGACAATCTCTTTGCAAATCCTGCAGTTAATGTACCTGAAAGTGGCCACATACTGTTTCATGCCAATGAAGAATGCAAAAGGCTTATTATAAACAAGCTTCCCTTTTCTAATACAGAGAGTATTTTGTTAAGTGTGGGGAATTACAATTTGTACTTATTATAGGTGGAGTCTCTTAGCCACACGTAGCCAATGGTCCAACTATCATGACACATCCTTACTTCTTTTCTGCTTGTGATTTTCCTTCTCTTTTTCCTTTTACCTTTTTTATTTTTAATTTTTGAGTCCCACGAGTATTATGTAAGTACATTCTCCTTGCAAAATGGCCCCTAGAATGTGGTAACAAGGGAAAGTCACCATCCACTGGCACCCCACCCTCACCCCCAGAATATCTAACTGCAGCCCCAGAGGAAATCATTGTCAGGTTTTCTGGGAATCCATACACAATGTGTTCTAGATTGCTATTATCTCTTTTTCCTTTATCTTCCTCTGTTCAGTTTCACTTTTTGTATCTGTGCAATCATCTTGTCTTACAAGTCCCCATTTTGATCATGCGAAATCACATACGTTACATACAGAATGTAGGACCTGTATATAAGGTAACATTCACAGGTCCTACATTCTTACAGCACCCACTTATCCTAGCGCCATTTATACATTTGTTTCATCATATGAATATTTTCTGTCTCCCACCTGCACAGCAAGCTCCACCAGGCAGGAGTGCATTTACTTTTGCTCACTATTGTGCTTCCAACATGTAGCAGTGCTTGGTACACAGGGAGAGCGTGACAAACATTTGTTGAGTAAACAACTGTAATTCACTCATTAGGTTGCCACCAGATAGTAACGAGAGTAATGGAAGATTTGACGAGTTGAGACTTTCACATAGCATCCATTCACCTAACTGGGACCAGGAAATTACTTATCAAAAAACTCCCACAAAAGTCAGAAAGAAGCACAAGGCTGTCTGCCAGGGAAGAGCAAGGCACATGTTATCCCTGCTCTCACGCACCAAGAAATGCAAGGCGGGCTTCAGTGAAGAGTATCAGAAATTTCTTACGTGACCTATAAAGCTTTCATTTCTAAAATAGCAACTAACTATGTATGGCATGAAGATGGTTTAATTCAGTCAAAGAGAAGGAATGTCCCAAATGATCATTTTTCTCTATCTTTGGGATTTAGAGATAGTACTTCCTTTTTAATCTTGGAATTAAGAGATTTGTCAGAGAAAAGATGCTTGCTGACTAACCTGGCCAAACAGTCTTGTGTATTTATGGTCAAAACTCCCTGATACTGGTCCACTCGGATTTGGTGGCCAAGTAAGGGATAAGAATGTGAGGTCACCCCATACTCGATACACGCTGGCTTCCCAACTTGCTTGAGTCTGCAAAATGCAATTGTTTCCAAGCCCTACTGCTTGTTATGCATTCTTGTTTATTCTAAAGTTGGGAGGTCAACTGTAGTACTTACTAGGCAGGAGACCTGAAGCCGATCCCTGAGCCTCAGCAGCTCCTTCCATCAAAAGGGTGAAAATCCCTTTCTTATGTGTGCCATTGGGATGTTTGTGAAGAATCACATAATGCAATAGATGTGAACAGGCTTTCTACGGTGCGAAAAACCATTATAAGCATAAGGATGTTTTAAGAGGGTAGAATGGAGTTGTTTGTTTTTCTAAGCGTGTTTCTTGGAATATGGTAGGCACCTAAAAATACTGTTGTAGTGATTATGTCAACACAGTGGTAATGATTTCGTGGAGCTTTTTACTGTTAGTTTTTGCGGGCGGAATCACCCCTCAGGGCTGCATCACAGCGTCCTGCCATTCCAGATACCGGACAGGTGGTATGAAGTGAGTCAGTGTTCTGTGGCCCGGCATTATTTCCTACTGGAGAGGCTCCAACTGATCTGAGCTCTTTCTTATCCATTCTTTATCAACAAGCACTTACTTATGAAGCATCTACTGTGAGTAGATAAAGTTTTCAGAGATGCTAAGTTCTCTACTTAATAAATTTGGTTGATAACTAAAAGCTGACCAAAATCCTTAATTTTATCTATACAAGCATTGTAGTTAGGTTTCTCCCTGAATAGGAAGGCTAAGCTCCTACGTAGGAATTTCTTCCTATTCTTTAACTCACCTATCAAACCAATAAGGAATCCATTCACCACGGCTTGGTAGAGGCAGAAGAGAAATTCAAAAGGAAACCAAAGCATGACTTTGATAACACGGGTGCCAGATATGTAGTTAGCATGGCTCTTAAAAGTATTCATAAGGCTGAAACTGCTTGAGGGTCCCCAGTACTAAAGTTGTTTTAAAATGCTCATTCCTTATGACTCGTAGCTACAGCCTACCAATCACTGCCATTGAATGTTATGCAATAAGCCTATTACTGGTTATGACATATTTTATTTTTTGAGAGTAAACATTTCTGGAGTAAGTTAAAAGCATGAACATTCAAGTTAGATATTTCTGGATCTACATGCTGATCCCTTTACTTCTAGCTGAAGAAGCCGGGCAGGTCGAGTATGTTCTCCATGCTTTAGTCTCCTCACAGATAAAGGGGCAATAACAGTCACCCCTCACAGTGTCATTGTGAGGAACAAGAGAGCGAACACAGGCGGGGACTTGGCACTGTGCCAACATAAGGTGTGGCGTTTGTATGGTTAATTGCAGCTGTTGGTATTGCTGAGGTAGACCGTACTTTCCAAAGATTACTAACACTATCTCCATTAGTTCCCTGTGGCTTCCATAACAAACTGCCACCAAACTGGTGGCTTAAGACAACAGACCTTATTCTCTCCCAGTTCCGGAAGCCAGAGGTCTGACCTGAAGGAGTGAGCAGAGCCACACCTCCTCTGCAGACCCTAGAGGACGACAGTCCACTCTCTCTCTGCCTTCTGCCTTCCAGGGGCAGCCAGCAGTCCTAGGGGTGGCGCCTCTGCAGCCTCTGCCTCTATGGTCATACTGCCTGCCCCCCCTCCGTGTCACATCTTCCTCTGCCTAACTCATAAAAACAGTGACCGTTGGAGTCACAGCCCAACTAGATAATCCAGGATGATCTCTTCACTTCAAGATCCTTAATGTATAGAAGGTAACATTCACAGGTCCTAGCGATTAAGCCGAGGATTTACCTTCTTTTGTTGGGGGGCAGCTACCATTGAACCCACTATACTGCCCCATCCCACATTCTTTTCTAGAACTTTGCAATGTCCCCTTGTACCGGTGGAGTCTATGTGCCATCCCTGTGAATCTCGACCGGATTCTGGGTCTGCCTAGACCGGAAGAGTAAAGCGGAAGGGAGGCTACCTGACTTTGGAGTCTGGGCCCTAACAGCATGGTGCACTTCTGCTGTTTAAGAGGAACACATCCTGGAAGCCAGCTCCCATGTGGGCAGGAAGCCCCCGTCGCCCATGGAGGCGGGGCTGTGTGCAGGTGTTCTGGCTCGCCGAGGTCCCAGCTCACAGCCAGCACCAACCACCCACACAGCTAAGTAAACACGCCTCCAGGTGACTCCAGCTCCAGCTGTTGAGACAACCTCAGCCTTGGAGTCTCCCCAGCTCGAGTGCAAGATAGACATTAGGGAGCTCAGAGAAGCTGTTCCCACTGAGCTCGGCCCCCACTGGAGATTCCTGAGCAAGACAAAGCATCGCTTTTCTACTAAGCCACTAACTTCTGGGGTGGTTTGTTGTGTAGCAATAGATAATGAGACCAACGATTCATTAAATAATTGAATAGATTTAAGTGAAAAATTAGGAAAGGCACATGAGACGTATTTCCTGGCATTTAGCATCTTGGACTGTCTAACTAAATACAGTGCGAGCAAACAAACGCACTTCTAAATGAAAAAGTGATTCAATTTCTCTCATTGGGAGTTGGAGTCACGGAAGGGCACAACAATTAGACATAGAAACTATTTGAGCTACGGAGGAATCACGCACCACCTGTTCTAAACTGCATATTTTACGTACTAGGAGAGTAAGACTCAGAAATGGTCCCTGACTCTCCCCTCCGTACAGGCCCTCACCCAACAAAGGTCCGCCTTCCTCCTCACAGGCGAGGTGAAAAGTCTTTCCCAGTCTCACACAGTTATTTCGGGCCAGATGTTCATCAGATTATGAGAGACTTTCTCCTCTTTCTGTTAAATTGAGCTATTTTGCTTGTTTTCTTTCCTACCTCATTCCCAGGGCTCCAGGTCTTAAACACGGCCTAGGGCACAGAGAGGAAAGGCAAACACTATTACAAGGAGAGGAATGGAAAACTTGCTTGTTTGAGGTCTTAGCTCGCCCTTCAAGGCCTCTCTAAGAGATAGGCCAGTCGACTGCAGACCTTGTGGTTTTATAACCACGAACTCTCTGCAGTGATGGAAATGTTTCCTATCTGCTCTGCCGATGATGGTACTAGTAACCCGAGGGAGCCGTTGAATGTTTGTGGGGCAGCCGATGTCACTGAGGTGCTGCGTTTTTGTGTTATTTAATTTCATCTCCACACTGGACAGCACAGTTTTAGGCAGCCTATTTGCAGAGCCATCTTGATGCAGATATCCTAACTAATGACTCGCAGGCAACCCAACTGGCCCGAAACCTCCTCATAGTTACTGGGTTTCTTTTTACAGCCTGAAGAAATCCTGTCTGCTGGGGAAAGACTGACCCTCACGGTAACTCGACCCTTGAGGTTTGGAAACTCTCTCCTACAATTGCTTAATGCCTCAGCAAGAGGGACGAGATTCACCAGACGTGGTCACAACTTCCACTTCCTGAGAGTTATTCAGAGTTCGCAGCCGCGTGGCTGAGCAGACCTAACAATTCCACACGTGAGCGGCTATGGGTGATACGCTGAAGACAGCAGTATCTCCAGGGAGATTTTCTGACGTTATTTTTCTCAGTTCTAGATGCATGAAGACAAATTTTGAGCGCATGAAAACTCTGACAGTGGCAAAGGTCATGGATAGGATCCAAATACCAGGCAGGGGTCGCGCAGCAATTCGTTTACAATCGGCCCTCCAGCTTCTCAGTGTGACCTCTCCGGAGTATAATCTGAGTCCTGCTCCACTTGACCAGTGTCAGCCCCCTCCCCCCTCCCCGCCCCCTCGCTCTCTCCCCAGAGCCCTGAGCTCTCAGTACTGGAACCACAGTGGCTGAGGCTTTGCGACTAAGTTTGAATCACCACTTTCAGGCCACAATCGCGATGCTTCCTCTGCACTAAACACCAGGCAAAGGGCCTCACCACCCTTTCACACTGAAGAAGTCTTCCAGGGCCTTCTAGCTTTAGCTGATTTCTTCTTCATACTCCCTTAAAATATATGTCATTTTTTGGAATGCATTAATATTACACGTTTTTCTTCCTAGTAGTTATGATCTATTAAAGTATTGGATTTTCTTGATCATAATCTTCAGTGTCCACACAGAACAGTGTCCTGCACAAATAGTGTGCTTGAGAAGTACCAACTGAACTGAAACCAATTTGCCCAATAAATGGTATAAATTTGTAGCAAGCTTGGTTTATAGCATTTTGCAGCAATTAAATGACCAAAATGACTTGCTTTTATGCAAAGGTATAAAATACAGTGAGCCTCAAACAAAACAGGACATGGCAGAGCCATATCCCAGGATTGCTCATGGGACAGAATCAATTTTTGTCTTTTGTTTTCCTGCAATTTTCAGGCCGCCTCAAAAAATAACACTGTGGCAATGGTTCAGGTGGATGTGTTTGAGCTAATGGACGCGAAGGGACCACAGGAGTCTAAGCAGGGAGGGGGGATGGAAGCGTGATGCTCTCCACATGGGAAGCCTTTCCAAGCTCCCAAGTGAAGCCAGCATCTGCGCTGAAGGGGGCGCTACTCTCGCATGTGATCCGTTCATGGAAGGGAAGGTATGCTATAGTCGTGGTATCACTTTCTCTCATGGGCTAAGCAAATCTGTATTAACTAGGATGATGTCTCCTGCTTCTGTGCTGTTTCACACTCTACTGTTACCTTTCTCTTCCCCTATAATTAAAATGTAGCTGGTAGCTGATACAGAGGAGGGAATGTCTATATGGAAAATACGTTTTCATAATCAAATTCAAGCACTCATCTCATTTATAACCTGTCTCCCTTAATAAATCTACTAGTACTTCTTTTTAAAAGCAATATAAAGCTCTATTAACCCATCTTCATACATTTTAATTTAAACTGATTGCCTATTCGTATTTTTGTCACTCATTTATTCAATAAACTTTCTAAGTATCTGATATGTGCTAATAAGCAAGGTGCTTAAAGCTATGGATACAAAGATGAATAGTATAAGCTTAGTGTCTTCTGGAGCTCACAGCTGACTAGAAGTAGCCAAGAAAATAATAAATGAAGTACTGGCTGCCCACACCACCCCCCCACCCACCAAAACACATAATGTGAGCTAAATTGGAGGACTTTGGAGAACAAATGAGAAAAGCTTAAAAAGAACAAAGAAGATCAAATGTGGATGCTATTTGCGAGTGAATCCTAACCTCGTTAATGGGAGAGAGAGCCTGGCTTGGCTGCCCAAGGAGCAGGCTTCTGAGAGCCGTGCAGCTATGTGCTCCCAGCCACGGCCATGGCCATGACCATGACCGCTGGGGCATCTCACTGAGTGTGCGGGCCATTGAGGGAGCACCAGCGTGATGTGGAAACTCTGCTGGGCCGAGGCGGTTCCCTCTCCAGGCTTTCACCTGGGTAATGAGACACTGGGACTGGCAGAGGGGAGAGCTGAAATGGAAAGGCTATGGTACAGGGAAGGTCAAAGGCAGAAAGAATCACGCTCAGGCTGAAAGGAAGAAGACCTGAACAAACACAGGGAGCTAATCAGTAGCACAGAAAGGGTGTAGGGACCTGGCCGGCAAACACAAGAGAACATTCCAGGGCAAGATTAATGCCATGTGGTCCAGGAAAGTCAGAGGATGGACATCCCCAGAGGAGCCTTGGTTGTTGACATGCTCCAGGTACCACTGCTGTGGTGCTCACCCATGCTTCCGTGCCCTCACGGTCCCAAGGGATCCCTCTCCCCGTCCATGGCATGGGTGCCCTTGCTCCTCTCCACTTGGGTTAATGGGACTGGGTCACAATTCCTAAAATCTCCCCCAAACGGATGGTGTGCCAGTGTCCTGAGTGATGGGACACACTGGACGTTCTCCCTGGCTTTTACTGTTACAATGTATCCAATTCACAAGCATTAGAACGCCTTCCTCTGACCCTCTGTGGGTCTTTCTTTATCTTACTGTAGGGCAAACAAATATGCTGCACCGAACAAATTCAATTTGTCTTCATAAAAAGCAGCACTTGGAAAATGGGCAGCACAGTGTCCCGATCGAGAACCTGGGCTCACGAGGCAGACTCCCTTTGACCGGATTCTGCCTTTGCCGCTCACTGACGGCGCAACCTTGTGTAAGCGACTGCACTTCTCCAAGCCTCTGCTTCCCCACCTGTAAAACGTGCGTCACTGGGGTGCCCTCCCTGTAGGGTTTTTAGGAGGATTCTCTGGGAAAATGATAAAGTAAATTCTGTAGAAGTTTTTATTAAACAGGGGGACATTCATTTCTTACATAATCCCAAATTTAATGGTTTGAGTTATGTAATTTTGATGCTAGGAAGAAAAATATAAGTTGGGAGATCAATTAAACACTGGTAGAGAAAGTTATACTTCACCGAGGAACTACCATGTGCCTGACACTGACCGTGTACTTGACACCCATTATTTCATGTAAGTGGTCTGCATCAGGTGCAAGTGACAACGCAGCTGACAATGAACGAACGCATATTGAAAGCCAACTGTATCCGGGGCACGAGACGGAGGTTGCAAGTGAAGGTGACACACCCCTGCTCCTGAGAAGCTCTGGCATGGCTGCGGTGCCGAGGCCGTGCCAGGCAGCCTTGCTACCTATGTTGGCTCAAACATCGGCAAAGTGAGCACATCCAGTGAGGTGAGTCCTAAGTCCCTATTCCATCTAATAATGAATGATTTCACAGTCACAGTGGGCTAAAAGATCAGGCCACCTATTGACAATTCCCATGCCTTTTAAGTTTGGCCACTTCTTAACCACTTGTGCTAAATGATCATGTAGATGATCAATACTAAAGTATTTGGGGAGGTCTTTGAGGCCAAGTTCTTTGGACTGGCTGCTAGAATGCACTGGCAGAAGCAGAAGCCCTTTACAGAGTGAGGCCTCACCCAGTCAAGGCAAAGCCTGAAAGACAAAACCCCAGTGTCCAAATAGGATGGTGCCCTACAGACTTCAAGGACACCTAAGGCAGCATGTCCACTTCTGGGCTGAGCCCCAGGACAAGGTGACGCGGTCCCTGGCTGGCTAGGCATCCAGTTCCCTGACCCTTATGCTGGGGTTTTCTGCACTGCCCACGTGCCATCAAACCAGCTAACAGACCAGGCTCCAGAGCCAGACTGCTTGGATTCCAGTTCTGCCCTGCCACAGTAGAGCTGTGAGATCAGTTACTGAGCCTGCATCCTCCATTGTGAAGTTGGTATCATCACAGCACCGACTGGCCGAAGGGTTCAGTTAGACAATGCTCATTAATTGCAATAGCAAAGTGTCTGGCACAAAATGAACCCAATGAATGACGAGGGCGGTGCCAGCAAACACTCACGTGAAGCACCTACTATCCACCAAGCTCCATTCTCAGCACCTTACATTATCACCTCATTTGCTCTTCACAACCATCCTGTGAAGAGGTGGGTATCGCTGTTACCCCCAGGAAACTGCAGCAGAGAGAGACTGAGAAACTTGCCAAAGTAAGTAGCAAAACACAAATTTGTTCCTAGAGCAGCCGTCTCCAGAGTCTGAGCCCTTAACTACTACACTGTGGTGTGGGGTCGCTCGTAACTTTCCGTTGCCAAGGTCGAGTCTTCGTATGGCTTGGATGCTGCTACAAATGCTTAACGTAGATTAACACACTGAGTTTTCACACCAGCCTGTGACACAGATATTATCAATAAGTTTATATTTAATGTTTCCATGAACACAAGTTGCTAAAACACAAGGTTGAGACCATGGAGGGGCAGAGGCATCAGCTACGGATAAGGGCTGAGCATTCAGCACCACCAGGAAAGTACTCTAGGCAGAAAACATCAGTGGACACCTCAGGTGGGAGAGAAATTTGTGACGGGATGACTCAGGTGGGCAACATACCCAAGAAACTGTTTTGCCAGCTTCAGAGTTTTGTTGAAGAGCTGGATCATTGTGGCAATTATGGGAGGAGGCACGGTGTAGTGGAAGGGGTTGAGCTTAGAAGGTAAGCACCGTTTTACATACTAGCTGTGTGTCTTTCAGGAAGTCACTCCACTTCTCTGATCCTTGGGTTTTCTTTAACTAAAATAGAGGTGTTTTGAAAATTAAAGGAGATGTTTGAAGTGCCTAGCACTGTGACTAGCACACAACAGATGTGTGATAAATACCAGTTCCTTTGCACGGCACGGTGAGCAATAAACTAGGGCAGGTTGACTCATGTGTCTTTGCAGTGTAAGTAAACCACACACTCCTCCACTTAAGGGGACCCTGGGTGGAGAGGTGGAAACTTGCCGTCCCACGTAGCCACGAACACATGAATATCCTGATAAGAGCAACGGAGAGCAAAGTCATTTTTCTTCTGACTTACATCCGGGACAGAAAACTTGGTTGGACGTTGGTGCAGACGGTTGTAATGGAAGCACTGTTCCAGCATCCATCCCTGGGGAGGGCACAGAAAGCAAGCCAACGACAGCAGGTCCTGGATGTCGCATCTTGGATAAATTGCCAAGTCCTCAGAAACACTCTCGGACGACGTCATTCTCTTGGTTGGTGATTACTCAGAGGGTTGGATTACAGTGTGAGCTTTCCCAAAGTCAAAATTATTGGATATTCCGGGTGTACAAAATACTCTTTCCTATTGGCAGTCTTTTTGAATCCCTGCAGAAAATGCTAAACTATCATCTCGTTGATTTCCTATGCACTTTCATCCCAACTTTCTCCAATAAAACGCTGGTTAATACTGCACTCATTTTCAAGATCTTCACTGTCAGTAAGTTATTATTTGTGGAAGAGAATTATAATTCTAAAAGAATATGCTTTATACTGTGATTGATGGGAAAATATGCTCCAAACTTACAGGGAAAGACCAATTTTCTGACACTTCAGCCCTATTTGCTCAAATGCATTGCTGTTATAAAGCACCAATTATGGCTAATAATGGCGTTATTCTCACCTCAGTAAGTACTTGGTTTGGTAAAGCCTTAAGAACTCTCAACTTTGGCAATCAATTGAGTTAACAATGGGAAATAGCCTATTACACATAGATTATTTCTTTAATGTCGTGTTGCTCCCTAAACTTGCACACGCTCAGAATGAATTGTCACTCAATATACATTTAAATATACCTCTCAATATTAAGCGTGCCAGATTAAACACCCTCCAGAAGCCACCTTTGTATAATATCACAGTTATCGATGTTTGAGTTCATATTCATCACACTCCTAAATCTTTCAGGTTCTATAAATTAACTTCATGCCAAACTAGGTAAAAGTAACAGAAATGCCCCAAACAAGGGGTGCAGGGGATACAGGAGTTTCGGTGCAGCTCCAGTGGGAAGATAAGGAATTCCGTCTTGCTTGCTGGGCCCCATGCCCCAACCACCTCTCCAGCCACAACCTGGGCCCCAAGCTCCAGGATGTCTCCTAACACCTCAGCTGCCACCTCCAACCAGTGGGTGGTTAGATGTGCCCATTCCATCTTTTGAAAGTCTTTTGAATCTTTATTCTCTATTCTGGCACCCCACCTTCAGTCTTCCCTTATTAAATATTGCAGTTCAGAAGTTTTCCACTTTCCAATTTTGTGAAACACAAAATAAAAACATCACAGAACATGGACATCGACAAATGGCGACTGGGGGCACTTGGACTTAAAACCAAATGGACCTAGGACACCCTTTAGAGCCCTAAATGCTGAGAAAGTTCTCCCATTATGTTACAGCCTCACCTGAGCAGGCATTTAGACCACAAATGTGATTACATCTCTCTCACCCGCTTCAAACACTTCTCTGAATTCTATCTGTAAAAAAAAAAAGTTAAGTCCAAGTCCAAAAAGTGTCTACTGAGTCTAACTGGGAAATAAGCTAATGTGCTCTACTAGTCTAGAGTAACAATTTCCACCCTGCGTGCTGCGAGAACTTTTTAAAGCATGCAGTACCTGACTATTTAGTCAGGGGCACTAACCTCTTTCCCCTGAGGCTGTCAAATAAAAATGATGACAACAGATAACACAACAGTAGCTGTCTGGTGTGAATGAATCAAAATTATATTTTTCATCATATCAGTGAGGAATACATATTTTTTACCATATCAGTAAAAAATATATTCTTCGGTAAGCCACAGAATTTTAGCAATTAGTTTGTGTGTGCCATGGGATAAAAGAGGTTGAAAGTCTCTGGTGGAGAGAGAGCATTTCACCTTGAACCCCTACAATCCCCTGGAGATCGACCTGTACCCTCTTCCAAACTTAATGTTGTCATTCCAAAGACTGTCTGTATTTTCCTATGAATGAAACTATTTTTTTCTCAAGAAAAAAAATCTGTAACGTTAAGGTCATTTTGGGATTAGATAGTTTCCTAGCTTTAACTACAAGCATCAACAAATGAGCCATTCTGATGCCTACGGCAATGTCTCTAACCTTGGCTTCAGAGTCCCAGTTAAGTCCTAATTAGCACCAGTAGCTCCTCCCATCAGTGACAAATGAAGGTGCACAGAGAAAAGATGCAGCCCTTGCTCTTCTCAAAGTCCCGTCTCCCTGGGAAGCCCATGTAACAACTATTGCCGGGAGTGACAAGTGTCATAAGAGCTACAGAAAAGGAGCTAGAGGAGCATCAGGAGAGTGACTGCCAGGCGGGGCGGACGAAGGAAAGCAGACGAAGCAGAAGGTACTACCCCGGCAAGGGAGTGTGACGGTGCAGAGAGTGTTAAGGATAAGAAATGAACTTTATAACTCAGAAGAGGTAAGTATCCGTGCCCTGTCTGGGAATGTCACATGAAAACCTTACTGTTCACTGTGTTATGGTCACTTTTCTTTATCAAACGAGGTATTTTTTGCCAGTGTAACTACTTACTTTTGACATCCCAAGAAAGTACAGATTCCAAGGGCAGCTGATCAGTGCCCTCTAGGCACTCACTAATAGCTAAAATCACTTATCTTGCTAAAATTGCTAGAAATCTCTGGAAAAAGAAAAAACAAACCTCAGAGTAACTCCAGAAATAATTTTGCCAAGATTTTCTTTTCATTTGAACTTCAACAAGTAAATATTCAAACGGTATAGTGGCCCTAAGCACCAATAGCAAAAATGTTGTCAAAGCAGCACAAACACAAATTCTTAAATAAGGAAGCGCAGCCCCACGCCCCTCACTTGCGTCTCACCCAGGCGGAGGCAAAGACAGCGCCCGCCGATCATGGAGATGCCCCTTTACCATGGCAACGGGCTACCAGGTACAAATAGACCTTACATTTCTTAGATGATCCCCAACACTTCACGAAACCGTTCATAATCACTACTAAAATTTGGGAACACTCAATACTTTGATTTCTCCCCTATTTCCTCCTGCATTATGTACTCGAAGTGCTTGTAAACTACGGGATATGGACCACCATTGTCAGAATGGAGGGGACACATATAGGAGATCGTGAAGGGAGAAAGGCCTCTAAACTGGGTAACCAGCCTCTGAGGAATTGAGATTAGATAGAAGTCCATCCTCACATGTAACGTGAACAGAATTTTTTTTAACCAGAACACCAGGTTGTGGGATATTTTGAATCTTATGACGGCTGCTTTTCTATGTTCCTCCTTGGCCCACATATCCTCTTCCCCCAAGGAGAGCTACAGAAACTTGTGTGGTTTTACTTACAATTGTGAAGTTCATGACTTTGAGAATCCAGATGGTCATGGCCAAGTTCACCAGGATTAAAATCATCAGGAGCAGGACAAAGAAATACAGGCATCTTTTCCGCCAGCCATAAATCCCCACTTTGTACACCTGCGGCCCCTCGGAGCCGGGCATGGCGCCCCGGTGGTGTGCGTACTGTTCCTGGGGCATCTGCAATAAACGAGGTGAGAGAGGCACTCACATTAAACTGCCGAGAGAGGGGGGAAAAAAGAAAGGAAGGAAAAATTTCAACTGATGCAGAGACATGGCTGGCTGCTGTCTGTACGTTCCCACCCTCCTGAAGCCTCTGAAAACCTGTTTCCTCCGGACAAAGTGGCTCCCCAGGCTGCCTGCTTTAGCCCTCTCCATTCCCGAGGCCATCTCTCATCACGTGTATTAGGACGTCCACACACACACATGTCATGGGAGGGGAGGGACGCCTAGGAAGCCACTTTCCAAACGTCTCGCAGACTCCAACACCTGTGTGAGGGAATCTGTCAAAGTTCTGAGGGCAAAATGTGGAATTCATTGGAGAAAATAAAATAACCCCGATAGTTCACTGGTGTTGTAATATTATTCAGACAATTTTGGGGGGGAAGGAGGGGATAATGACCTCGAGTACAATCATTCTTAATTGCTAGAAAGTGTGACAAAAGTAATGATCTTGATCTTCTCTCTGTTCCAAAGTTCATGGGGGTGCTGATGGGCACACAGACTGTGCTTACATGGTTCCCTCGACAGAGAAGTCACCGCCCTTAAAGTTATTCCTTATGTATCAGACAATTCTGATTGGTATCAATCAACTCATTTATTTAATAAACATAAAGGAGCCCCAAAGTCAAGTACGGTGTACACACGCCTTTCAGGGGCTTGCAGGCTAAGGGGAGGAATGAGCTAGTTGAACACTGATTTCGGTAGAGTAAGATATGTCAGAAAAATATTGGTCAGTATTCACTAATATGCTGCCGCCCTTTAAAGTAAGAATGCTTTCCCAAATCCCTCCTGTTGACACAAATTATCTTTCTACCAGCACCACTAATTAGATACCAACAAAAATGTAAGTAAACTTATCACTTCCAGAAAATTATAAAACCAAGCCAAATTTCAAAATGAAACGCAAACAAAGCCACCAACGTGAATCATTCAAAACGGGAAGTCGCTGACTAGTACGAAGGAAGCGGATTTGCTAAAACCAAACTGCATGATGTGGAAGCGAGGGCTTCGGCACAGCCTCGCCTGAGTATGCCGCCCCCACTCTGCCACGGGCCCTGAGCCAGCGGGGCCCCTACTGTGTTTCTCTGTTCAAAGGGCTGCACAACCTTTCCATGTGGCTTTCTCTGCCACGTGGTCCTCGTGGAGGCGTACTTCCTTCCCTGAGAATAAAGCCTGCTTCTGTTCATCCTCATCTTCTTCAGTAGCAATTAAATCAGTGCATGTGGTGCCAAAGAGACCATGGGGAGAAAAAATGTGGGCCCAAAAATCACATCCTTGGCTATTGGGTCATCTTCCAGATAGGTCAGAATATTATTTTATGGTGTTTAGGTAATCGTTAAAGTGTATGCGTAAACGCTAAAGATCCCCCAGAGAGCTCATGGTCTTTAGGCGTCAGTGAAATTCCACTTGAGAAACAAAGTGAACTGTTCCTTAAGGCCAACAGAAATGCTCAGTAGAGGCCTCCACGGCATCTGTCTCATCCCGAACACGAACCCAGCCCTGAACCCAGGCCCTAGCGTAGGTTTAAATATATGTGTACGGAATGAGTAAGTGAAGAAATGCATGTGTAAGTGATGAATGGATGAATGCTTTCCCATCCACTATGAAATCGGTGGCTGTCCGGAGGTGCACAAAAGTTCAAGCCCAACACCATGGGAAGTTCTATTTGAATCTTTGCAAGTTTCCTTTCGAGGCTCCCAAAGCACTGTGTCCTCAACAAAGCAGTGAGGTGTATGCTGTTAAGAAAATCTCTATCGTATTACCCAGCTCCTTCTAATTCTGTAGGTCAGGGCTGTAACAACATAGGAACATTACAAAGTCATTGCTCACTGGCCTTTTTACAAAGATTAATTAGAAGAGAAAAAAATGCCTTATAAATCCGAAGGAAATTAGGCCTTAATTTTCTATTAAATCATATTCTCTAAAATAAGGAAATGATCACAGAGTCTTATAATCATATCTGAAATGTTCTTTGATTCTGATCAACTAATTTTATGAATGACCTGATTTAAGACGAGCGAACTTGACCCTTTTGTGCATGGCTACAGGGCTGCAGGGTAAGGACAAGCGTAACAGTCCTTGGGTCTTGCAGATATGCCGAACTGCAGGGAATTCCTCCCACGTGAGTGCACAGAAGCTACAGATATGGCCGTTACACCAACCATCTTCCCTAAGACATTCACCGTGACCAATGGGAGACTTATAATCACTCAGCCGTAAAACAGAAACGCCATGTCTGATCAACATCACTATGGGACCAGAGAGATGGATATCACGTGTGTGATTTTTTTTCATACACAGATTGTTAGAACTTGCCAGAACTCAGTGATTACTTCTGCTGGGGGTTCTCAACCCTGATGCCCTCAGAGGCACCTGTGGAGCTATTCAAAACATCTCTGCTCAGGTCCCTTAAATAACAGTCACAAGGCTAGCACCCAGGCATCAGCATTTTTAAAGCTCCCCAGATGACCCTAAAGTATAGACAAGGTTGCATACCACTGGTGTGGAATAATGTCTCTCAATGCAGCAAATTCAAAACAAACTTTGTCCTTATTTTATGAAATGTTAAAGGGACTTATCTAAGAAAAAGAAGATAAAAAACATGTATAGTAAAATGACAGCAAACTCACAATTATTAACAACCACACCTAAAACAAAAATAAACTGAGCAAACAACTAGAACAGGAACAGAACCACAGAAATGGAGATCACAGGGAGGGTTAGCAACAGTGGAGTGTGAGGAGGGGGAAGGAGATAGAATAAGTAGCATGGATGGTGGGTAGAAAATAGACAGGGGGAGGGCAAGAATGGTATGGGAAATGTAGAAGCTAAAGAACTTATGACACATGGACATGAACTAAAGGGGGGAATGTGGGTGGGAGAGGGTGTGCAGGGTGGAGGGGAATGAAGGGGGGTAATGGGACAACTGTAATAGCATAATCAATAAAGTCTATTTTTAAAAAATTTGAGCAAATACCAATTCAAATTCTGAGCTCTGTGATGGAATTATTGGGTGGCCAAAAAGTCTGTTTAGGTTTTTTTCTGTGAAATAAGAGACATTTTTCATTTTCACCAATATCTTTATTGATTTGGATATTTTGAGTATGTTGGCCACCTCCCGTGTGGTCGAACATCGATTGTTCTCAATTCAGGTCTGTATTTCAATGCTATCGACTTAAACTGTTCTACCCAACTGTGGAACATCATCCAGCAAGAAATCTTCAACACAAAACTTCACAAACCACTTTTGACAATTTTGATCAGTTACAGCGCCTTCTGCACACACTGCACAAATCTTTTTTTATTATGTTTTTACCTTCCTTGAAATAGTAACACATATGCCAAAAATGCTGCATATTTTCTTCCATCTTCAATATTAAAATGGCTACATAAAAATTCACCAATTTTTATACATTTTTTTAAATGCACACTGGTATGACAGCTGTCACAATAGGATCCAACAAAATTATTTTGAATGGAGTTAAAGACAACTAAGCGCTATTAGAGCCTTCTTGCAGGAAAAAAGTAATGAATTTTTTCGCCAATGCATCAGAACTATTGAAAAGATTCCCAGGTCATTGCAAAAGATTCCAAAAGATTTGGGACAACTTTTCTTTAAAAATGGCCTTCATTTTTTTTCACAGTATAACCATTTCAAGACAACAATCCTGAAACAAACTCTAATCTAACATATAATACAGTAAGAAAGCAGAGGTCCTCTGCTTAAAGCAAGAACGAGGGATTAACTACTCTGGAGGCACCTCTGCAGAAGCCGTGGACTCCTAGAAAGCACTGACTTGCCCCGACACATGTACAAACTCACTGAGTTATTCAAAGCCCAGAAGGGAGAGCAGCTCCCTTTCAAGGCACACAGCGAATCAGAAGCTGAGCAGGGATCAGAGCCCAGATGCATGGTACAGCGCCCTTTTCTATATGTCACGAGGGTTCCTATGTCCCCGCCTAATTTCATGAGCTACAGGAAACAGCATACTCGAATCTGAAACTCAGTCATAAAGATGGATTGATAGATCGACAGACCGATCCATGGGTACGTAAGGAACAGGGAAGGGAGTGAGCAATTTTCTCCAGATGACTGAAAGAGGAAGTCCTGTCAGCCAAACATCATGGAATGGATACGTCTGTCGTCAATAACCCTGCCTGGAAAGGGAAAATTTAGATAATGCTGAGTACATTAACATTTCTAGTAAAACATCAAAACATGTTGAGATGATAAAAACAAAAGAGGAAAGATAATCTCCAATCTGTGATTCTCTTTGATTCTTCCCAAACGAAGTTTGCTGTTCAGGGAATGAGGTTGAAGTTGCAGGTCCTCCCTTGCCCAAGCCCAGACCTTGGCCCTGGGAGGGGTCACAGCAATGCATTGCCAGCATCATCCATTTTTGTAAGATTGACTTAAGAAAGATGTTTTCATTGCAACTAGCTAAGACCCTGTCTTATTCAATGTCCCTTTAAGTTGGGTGGCTTTGGAGGAATTACATGCATTTTGGAGGTCCATCTAACAGAAGTTAAATTGGAAGTTCGTAGTTTGGCTGCAGGGGTATATATTTATTATATATGGTTTGCAGACACTTCCATATGTATGATGGTGTTTAACAAACTTTTTTCCCTTCCTCTACACAGATCATATAGCAAAACAGTCCCAAAAGTTGAGAATTTTGGCAAAACAAATCTCAGCCACTATAACATGTCTTCTTAGGAGGCTTACAGACATGTGAATTTTCAAAAGGAGTTCTGCTATCTGAATATATCATCTTCTTGAGAATCATAGGAGAAAAGTGTGTTCCATCAGACTTTGGAAACAATTTTACATTGTTACACAACATATTTTATAGTCATATATGTAATCTCCCTGAATATATCCTAAACTATTCTAAGTTTTTAAAACTTTTCTGAACTTCAGGAGCACCTAAACAATGGTGTATGTGTATATATATTTGTTTCTCTTTTTATATATTTCTTTCTTTTTTTTCTTTCATTCTTCCTTCCTTCCTTTTTCTTCCTTCCTTCCTTCTTTTTTCTTCCTTCCTTCCTTCCTTCCTTCCTTCCTATCTATCTATCTAAGCATACATTTGTCCAATGAATAAATAAAAATCAAGCCAATGCTAAATAGCAACACACATACTCCAGCAAGAAGTCAACAGCTGTAAAACCAGAAGCAAAGGAATGCAAACTTACACAACATGCCTCCCTTTCCAAAGGCACACACAATTGCACTGATGTTAAGTAGGCTTAAATCCAAAGCAGTGCTCTACTCTTTCATGAGGCTATTTTCAGTGTTCACCTGTTCAGAAACAAATAAGGGTGGCTTGAAGATAGTCTGTTTCTCACACACACACTGTAATAGGGTTATGCTTCCCAAAGAGTGAATGTAGTGAAACTTCCTGTTGCTTTGCCCTTAGGTAGGGAGGAACTACCAACAGTCAAGGCAATGTCATAATATAATAACCACTCATAACAATGGGCTAATTAAATAACTGCCAATAGAATAGGTGTGGGGTTTCCAAAGAAAGCCCTTCTGGGGTGGTGTGTTACTAAAACATGATTTTGAGAGTTGTAAACTCATTCAACTATTCATACCTGCAATCGCATTACGGAATCAAGGCCTGATGCTGATTTAATGGGAGAATCTCAAAGAGCAGGTCCATCTTTAAGTGGTAGACTTGTGAAGAACCTCCTCTTAGACTGTGTGACTTTGTTTCACTTCTACCCCTGCAGCCACCACCAAGCCCCCAGTGACTCTCCGACGCTAGGGCCGGTTTCCCCAGTGGCTGCACAAATGCCAACATCAGTCACAGGAGCCCCAGGAGAGACCCACACAAATCTCACGATCACATGAAGTCATCACAGGCATCCTCAGGTCAGGCCCAGCCGAAGTGGTTCCTCAACCCCGTGGCTGCGCTTGTCTGATTCAGGAGACTGCGCCACATGTCTAGCTTAGGGCTCACCTACACTGAGCTGCAAAGTGACAAGTACCACTCCTTCTGACAGGCCATTGAAATCTTCATGCAGAAACTGGCCTGATCATACTCCAGCAAGCACAGATTTTTATACCGTGTTGACTTCCCTTCCTAAATCTGGTCAGTATGAAACAGCTACTAAAAAATCTTGTATGATTTTATTTCCTACATTTCATCGGCTGGTACCAGACCAATGGAATGAGGGAAGGTCCTGGGCCAGAAACACAGGCAGCCGGCAGACTTTGTGGGGCCGGGTGCTCATGCTGGAATAGTCCTGTCGGCAGCCAGGGCTTCACGCAGTGTTACGTTTCAGCAGGGTTCTTCTCCGGGAGAAGAACAACTGCTTTCCTTTCACTCCTAAATAAGAGATGTCTGGAAAGCAGTTACCATACCTGCTCTACCAACCTGCTGTGCAAGAATGCATTATGTTTTGAGGGATGATTAAAAAACAATCAGTAAACTTCTAAAAACACAGCAACGCCCTCCAGTTTCTGGGTGATTTTTCTTTGGGGCCTGTAAAATTTTAGGGGCCACGGTCTGCTCTTCTAATAGGGCAGAGCGGAGAATAAGGAAGCATTGACGAGCATTTCTCTAATGCTTGCTGGACTCTGCTACCCACTAGGCGTCATAATCTTGTTCCTTAAGGGAACTTAAGGGAAGTGCCAATGAGTGTACTTCTACGTGCAGTTACATATTGTGAGGAAAGAAATATGGCCAAGGACAGGCCTGGCCTTCAAGGAAATTTCCAGTCTATTTTTTCAACAGAGAAAAGGTATTTTTGACATTTACCACGTGCAGGTACCAGAGTAAGTCCTGGAGATATACAGGTCTTCACGTGGATGAATGTGATATTCCTACTTTCCTCAAGCCCGTGCTTAATGGGGGAGATGAACACAAACACATAAGTGGAGGAAACTATCAGAACTAAAGTTAGGTGTCAGGGAGGAAGCAAAGCTCTGTGACAGAGAACGGAGGGTGACCCACTGTGGTTGCAGAAGGCCATTCTGACCCAGGGACAATTAAGGGGAGGCCTGGAGGTGGAAGAAGTTTTCCAGCAGAGGGCAGGCACAGCGAGCACCTGGCCTCCTGGGCATGCGCTGGTGAAGCAGAGTGGCTGGTGGAGCTGACTTTGAGTGAGCTCAGAGGAAAGGGGAGGGGCCGGGTCTGCAGAGATAGGCTGTGCACCAATCAGACTCAACCGTGAAGGTTACGGTAAGGAGTAAAGAATTAGTACAGCCGGACTAATAACTACATGATTTTATTTAGAAATAAGGCATGTGATACCAATCAAGTAAGCTAGGGTTTGTTGAGGACGATGCTGTATGTTACCATTTCCAGTGCATTTAAGAGTAAACATGACTTACGTCACTGTATAGGACTATAACCAGTTCGCATAAACAGTAGGCATAAGTTCCCTCGCTGGCTCATTACAGTTTCCAGAGTGGGTTGTGGAATCTGAGTTGTTTTGGATTATCTCGGCATGTAAGTAGTTTTCCATCAGCCATGCTAACTTTGAGGTCCTTGATTTAAAGCGATCTGCTTTCAAGGGCTGTTTTCATTTAGCCATCTGTATACGACGTTAGTTTTGGATTGCTGATGTTTGGCACAATTTATCCAATTGCAACAAACTCATCACTTTCAGTGTTGATATGATAATCAACCTTTTTTTCTTATAAAAGTCATACAGAAAAATAATTGCCTGTTTATGTGAAATAATCCAGAAATGGCATGTTCTATTTAAACAAATATTTAGATTTAAAAGTTAGGTATTCCATATTTTAGGTTCCTAAGACTTGTTACAAGCATTGAACAATTTTACTAAAAAATAATTAGACAAGTGCATGTATTTAAAAGAACCCAAGAACATACAGTTAAGAATGTTTCCTTTCCATTCACACTTTCAGCCTTTTTCCTTGCAGGGAACTATTGCCACGTTTTTTCTTATCCTTACAGAAAGTTGAATGTTGAATACATATACAGGCTTTATTCAATACGTACATTTAATTCATACACACTTGGTTCACTTAATAACATAGTTCAGTGGTCCCATAAAAACATGCAGAAATATATTTTTAAGTTGGTTTGAAATTGTACGGGTCCACGATATTTAACCTAACCAACTCCTTAGTGATGAATATTGATTTGTTTCCAGTAATTTCTGTTACAGATGTTTAGCCAAACAAATCAATACTTACAGTGTATTATCATGTGCTGGCACTAGGTATTCAGCAGTAAAAAGACAGTAAAAAAAGGCAGCAGTAAAAAACTCTTGGACCTTATATTTAAGTGGAGGAGACGAAAAACAGATAAACAAGCACATATGTAACTTTTCATGCTTATGTGTGGGAGTAAGCTTTATAAAAAGACAAAGTGAAGCCAGAACGAGAGACAGGCAGTGACGGAGAGGCTCCTGCCCACGGGACTGTCAGGGAGGCCTCTCTGCAGTGGAGAGATTTGAGGAAAAACAAAACAAAACACGAACAGGCAGAAGAGCAAAGCAGGAGGACGTCCAGGGAGAGCACGCCAGTCCGAATGAACAGTACTAGCAAGTGCAAAGGCCCTGAGGTGGGGGCTCACGGGCAGGTTTAAAGGGCAGCGTGGCCCGATTGGAGTGAACCACGGGGCAGTGTGTGGAAACAGGCTGGGAAGCTCATTCGGTCTCATAAGCTACAGTGAAAACCTTGGGCACGGCTTTGCTGTGACAGTGACGTTCCGAGGACTGGGGCACAGGAGTGCGACCACTGAATTTCCACTCTGGGATCACTCCAACTGCTCTCTGAGGCACAGATGAGGAGACATGGTCAAGAAGGCACGTGGAGAACCCAGGGGCCAGAGGGTACCACTCTTGCCCAGAGAGCATAGCTCAGACCTGATTGGAGGTAAGAAGGTGTCGACTGGCTGTATTTGAAATCTATCTGGAAGGCAGAGCTAACAGGTGTCGCTGCTGTCTGAGACAGCATGCATGTGAAGGAAAGGAGTCAAGGAGAATGGAAAGGATCTGCTGCGACGATGGGGCCCTTCGTCAGGATGGGGAACGTTAGAACAGTGGGCTTGCAGGGCAGGAAGTGAACAGAGTGTGTGGAGGGAGATAGAGAGCTGGGTTTCAACGCGTTGACTTTGAAACACATAGAAGAATCCATGGGGTGGTGTCACCGAGCCACTTCCAAATGCATCTGGAATTCAGGGCAAAGACTGGGCTCCCCAGTTAAATGCCTAGGTCTCCTGCATACGAGTATTATTTAGAGCCACAGGGATGGAACATGCATCTTTCACAAATGATGCATGAACCTCTCATAAACCTAAACCTAGGTAAACCTCCACATAAACCTCTCAGAGATGCCCTGAGAAAGAGAACTGCTAGCCGGACGTGTGTGTGTTTGTGTGTGTGTGTGCATGTATACTGTTTTATAGGTGCCATTGTTAGGGTTCCCTTCCAAAGTACAATATCCCTTTCACTTAAATTTATAATATTTATCTTGGATGAATTAGAAGCTATTTCAGTATAATTATGACCATTAATTCTTACTGTTCTAGAGATTTAGATGTTTGGGGTGCCAGCTGAAGTAGTTTCAGATAGAAATACAGTTCTGAAACACACATACATATTTGTACTAGGAATTATCGGATATATGAGCTCATACATTCTGACGACATTCTAGGAGATGAATATGATTAATATTATTTCATAAATTAAGACACTGGGGTGTTCAGGAATGAAAGAATGTTCTGAAGGACTCCGAACCGGTAAGTTGGTTAGGGTCTGAACTCAGAATGAGGCAACTGCTTGGCTTCCCCTGGATAAGATGCCAGGTATGCAGAATTACCATCTAGATGTGTATTTAGTGTGGAATGCATAAACACTGCTCCCACCAGACAAATCCTCGTTTTCCTTGAGGCCCGCCCATGGCTCTGTCCTGGGCATTTGGCATGTATCAATGAGAAAAACACAGACCCCCAATATCATGGCAGTGGTGGAGGCAGGGATGGGAGAGACAGACGACGAAAAAGAAAACCATGTTTGGAACTTAGGTTACAAAGAATGAGAGCTGTGGGGAAAAGACCAAAAACAAGAGAGAGGGAGAGAGAGGGAGAGGGAGAGAAGAGTAAGGAAGCAGAGCAGTGTGGCGGGTTGAGGAGCAGAGCAGGATCAAAATTTAAAAGCATGAGAAAGACTGAGCTCGTGGAGACAGTAATTTTGGAGCCAAGACTTGAAGGAATCTTATGAGTTGTTGAAGATTAGACTGTGCGTAAAACTCAGACATCACTCTAAACATAGGGCTTAATGTTGCAAGTTGAGGACCAGAAGAGACTGTGTAAGCTGAACACCCCTGAACAGGAAGTAAAAATTCAAACACCCGACTGCAAAGTTAATAGTGTCATTTTCACATGCAAAGGACACCTCATCCACCCATCGTGCTCTCATCGACGGTCAGCTTTCGGAACAGGAGTGACGGATCCTTTCAACTAACTGGCTACCCAGTGTTGTAAAGGCCCGAGCTTCTTCCATCCCCACGGATGGTTCTGTCCAGAAGCAGGTAACGAAAATCACAGACAAGCCACCACAGCTCGTCTGTGATCTGGGGACCAGGCTGTGTAATAAAATAATAACAAGCATGACTCAGACACTTAAGATCAGAGAATGAGACATGCAGCTTGAGGGAAGCATGGACAATACAAAGTTCAAATCTATTTTCAACTGTTAAGCATTATTTAACAGTTGAGAAAGCCAGGTTCAGGGAGGTGAGGTGACAATCAAAGTCACCGAGTAAATCGGCGACAAGACCGACGTCAGCTAAACTAAAAACCAGCCTGTTCCCCACAAACTCCAGGCTTCCATCTTTTTGACTTCAGCTCCTGCTCCCATTAGACACCGCTTTCATCTGCCGCCACACAGATGCCTTTTGAACAACACCCAAAGGCAAATCACAACAAACGCATCCGATTCCTAAAACGAAGACAGCGTGTAAAACTGATGGCAAACACTTGGGTGAGGGCTGCTATGTGCCAGACTCTGTTCTGAATGCTTCACTGAACTTGTTTGGCCTTCACCAACGGACAGCGATGAGCTGGGTATTAGCACTACCCGCATCTTACAGGGGAGGGAACTGAGGAACAGAGAGGTCAAGAAACCTGCCCGAACGAACTCAGTCTGCTAACAATGCAGTTGAGCCTGGAGTGCCTAGCTGAAGGATCTGTTCTCTCAATTCTCCTGTTAAATGCTTCCAGATATAGATGTGTGTGTGTGTACTGGGTCAGAACAGTATGATGGCTAATTTCAAAGTGTTTTTGTAACATTGTTCGCTAAAATTTCTCACCATGCGTATTCATTTTAAGTCGATGCATCAAGTACTTATTGAGCGACCACTGAATTCCAGCCAGGGTGCGTGTTACTCTATAGCCAATTTCCCCCACACAATAAACCATCTCTGATGTGTCTCTAAAACCCGTAAGCTTTTACAACATCATGAAAAACAGCTACGACAAATTAGATACATCCTTTTATAGTGACTCAATAGTTCCATAAAATTAGCATCGATCCATAGATTCTCCCATGACAACTGTGTTTGGTAAGGATCTTTGGCTGTTATCTGAGCTCTCAAATGCTTGCAAAGAAGTCTGCAGTCAGAAAGGAAAGGCTCTTCATCTCATTTCTAGTCATGTTGTGTTTTTTTTTTTTAAATGAAAGTGTCTGGAAATAAGCAGGATGATAATGATTCCTAAAAGTTATGATGCACTTTGCTAGGCACCTGGTATGCCTTCACATACGTCTGTGGTTATATACATACATGTGTATGTGTGCACACACATATGCATATTGTACCTACTGAAGTAGAACCTCCAGTGACATACACAGGCACGAACCATCCAGCTTGAGATTTACGAAGGGGTGCACCTGGGTGAGCAATATTCAGTCACAACAGGGTGCGTTTCCATCGCCATAGAAAGTTCCCTCGTGCCCCATCCTAATCAACCCCCGCCCCCAGAGGCAGTGACTATTCTGGATTCTATCACGTTTAACTTTTTTAACTGTACCTACAATTGTACGATGGGATTGTTGCAATAAATATCTAACTC
The DNA here is from genome assembly GCA_028533065.1 of Trachops cirrhosus. Classification (NCBI taxonomy): domain Eukaryota; kingdom Metazoa; phylum Chordata; class Mammalia; order Chiroptera; family Phyllostomidae; genus Trachops; species Trachops cirrhosus. Next base: position 14,453,427 of record CM052546.1, read on the forward strand.
TGACACCTGTGCGCTTGGCCGCCATGCGGCCCTACTACGTTTCCTCTTGACAGACGCTCAGCTCATCTTGGCAGGGCCCTCCGAGAGGAGCGGGCCATGATGGCCTGCCTTCTCTCTCACGCGTGGACCGTGGGCTGTACGCACCGGCCTCAGAGGAATGGAATAAACAGTCACTGAGATCACGTTGCACACTCTGTGGTTCCGACGAGAAAGACTGCTGGGAGCTCACTAAGGGAAACGCCCACAGACAGGGAAGGTGGGCGTCAGTGACACGCATACATCTCTCAAAGGGACAGGAGCTGCCCGTTCCCGCCGACTGCTGCGCCGCGAGAAATCGGACCAGGGACGCCTGTCCTCAGCTTTTTCTACATAAGCTAGATTTGGACATAATATCTCAGCAGGTTCAAATGCTTTGTACCAAAGCCCATTAAAAGACACATTATAAACACAAAGAGGCCAGTCCTCAGATTGACAGTTTGTGGCCGGCTGTGGGCCTCCTCAGCCTGTGAAACACCAGGAACGGCTTCTTCAGTGACAGAAGTGAAGTCATGAACCTTTGACAGTCATGGCCAACTTTAGGAGCACAAGTTACACAGTCCGGACTCGGGTCTGTGACCAACACTCCTGATCATGGAGACAAGCACAGGCCTGCTGTACACACTCACCAAACACACGCCAGAGAGAAGAGCTGGCAACAGGAAGCTAGAGCAAAATAAAAAAAAAATAAGAGGAGGAGAGCTGGAAAGAGCATAGAACGAGAGAGATGATGGAAGGCAAGGCAGGAAGGAACACAGGGGGATGTTTGTTGCTCCGTGGCTGTCTGCAGGCTTTAAGCATCTGGCCTTCATTGCCCAGGCCACCCCCAGGACCATGAGCCCAGTCTGAGCGAGGAGAACAGAGTGGTGCTGAGTGGTGTGCTTGGAGAAGGGAGCTAACCCTGATATTTATTAACTTGAGCTCAATGAGAGCAATTGCAGTGGCTGAATACTTCGACCCCAGCAAGGGACTGCAGGGTTTCCAGGAATTCAGAAATGTATTATTTGGAAGTCAGGGTGCTTGCAAAATAGTCTGATCCTATCACCCTGGCCAGGGAAAGTGGTTTGAACAAGGGGAGAGTTTCTAATCCCCGGCAATATAGTCTTTTATCAGGAAACTGCGCCTGCTTTAATAGGTGCCATTGCATTATTGGTTGAAAACAAGAATAAAGCCATCGCTTCCACGTCCACCCACACACCCGGAGCCCCATTAGGACAGCCAGCAGCCAAGATTTCCAAGCAAACCAATCTCCCAGGATTTATACACGTAGTGAACCGTGGTGACACGTTCCTCCCCCAGTCCTGCAGACCTGTCTGACAGGCAGGCCAGGGGCCGCCACTCACACGGCTTCCTTTATATGAGGCGGCTCTCACTTGGCCACAGGAATCTGAAGCAATAATGAAGAGCATCACCTTTCCGTGTAGCAGCAAAGGTGAAAGGAAGAGGAACACAGAAGACCAGAGAAATCTGGGCAGCACAGAAAGGAGAAGCGGCCGGGATGATGCTGCGTTAAACCTTCTCTCCTCTGCTGTCTCGGCTCTTCATTTGATCTGATCTGCCTATTTCATTCTTGGCCAGTTTGCCTCATGCCATCTCCCTTAATATTTAAGTACAGAAAGCTGAACTACATAAGTTCTCACTGTGCGCAGGGCACTATGCTGTGAGCCTTGCACGCACTATCTCACAATGCACTCAGGGGCATGCACTGCTATGTCCATTTTCGGGAAGATGCACGGAGAGGAAGGGACTCGTCCGAGGTCCTGCAGCCAGGATCTCGGCCTCAGCGCCTGGGCTCAGCTCACAGTGGGACCCCACGCCTTCTGTGACAAGAGCATTCCATTCTTCGTTTTCGCTCTGCTCCCTTGTTCACGATCACCCCCTGCCCCTTAGGTTGATAGATGTACGGTGTCTTCCTCATGGAATACGTGCCTGTTCGATGACTGGAACTGAGTCCAGGGAATGACTTTTTTCTTAGGAGGAAGTTAACTGGAATGTGTTCAGAGAAGAGGAAAATGCAGGAAAAGATGAGAATGGATAAAATAATTCAAGATGCCCAGCCTTGGGAAAGGAAGACTAAGACATAAAGAAATGGAAGAGTTTTAGCATTACAAAAACCACATGTTATGAGAAACAGAAAATACGTTAGAGACACGTGATCCCATTTCACAGATGAGAAAACTGAGGCCCAGCTGTCTGTGGAGTCAGGACCTATCCCAATGCTTCTGACCCCTCTACCTTTACTCTGTTCTCTTCACCCGAGTTCCTCACCAGGGACCGCTACCGCCCTCACATGTGGCTTAAGAGACTATGACAATGGCTACGGGTTATAGGGAAAGCACAGAGATGCAAATTTGGCCCATTCTAAGGAGGCCTGATTTCAGAAGCAAGGCCCCAAGCTGTCTCACAGTGTGGGGAGGGCCTCTGTGATCACATCTGGCTGGCATCTGTTAGCAGCGCTACCCATGGCGTGAATGCCGTGAATGGCGATTGGGCCAGGACGGTGTTAAACAAACTCAGTTCTGTGGACCCGTGTCTGGCTGGCTTCAAAAGAATCTCTCAGCAGCTTTTAAAACAATAGGGATTCCCCAACTCTGATCTCAGAACTTCCGCTTCAGTAGGTTTTGAGAAACCACGGAACCAGGTAACTTCTGAGGGCCCTTCTAACAGTAAGATTCCATCACCATGTTACTTTCCCTAGCATGACTTCAGCCAGCACTGAGCCAGCACGTGTGACATGTAGCCCACAGCAGACTGGGGGGCAAGGAAAGAGAGGCACTGCTGTCTCAGACTGCCTGTGTTTCTTAGGCAGGTAACGCATCTTTTCTGCTCTCAGTGTCCACTCTTTTTTTAAACATTTTTAAAAAAGATTCTATTTATTTCTAGAGAGAAAAGTAAGGAGGGAGAGAGAGAGGAAGGGAACATCGATTGGTTGCCTTTTGCAACCGGGGACCTGGCCTGCAACCCAAGCATGTGCCCCGACTGGGAATTGAACTGGTGACTTTTCGGCTTGCAGGACAATGGTCAATCCACTGAGCCACACCAATTAGGACCAGTGTCCTCTTGCAAATGGAAGAAACATATTGTTTTCCAGAGTACTCAGAACCCTCACAGTGATAAACCACATTCTGGACCATGCAATGTCTCCTTTACACAATTGCTAGAATGGGAAAACTTATGGAGCCAGAAAGCAGATCAGTGGCTACCTGGGGCTGGGAATGTGAACAGAGCTGACTCAGTGGGCGCAAGGAAACTTGCTGAGCTGGTGGAGGCGTTCTAAAACTGCCCACTGCAGCACTGTACAAATGTACTAAAAAAGCATTATATTCTTATGGGTGAGTTCCACAATATGTCAATAATACCTAACAAAGCTGAAACCCATAAAGGAGAAAATGTATTTGCTCATTCATTTTTTTAAATTACTCATTTGTGGCCGAAACCATCCTGCCTACGCACAGACATCCTCCCTGCTGGTCACTGCTATGCTCACTATGAGGCCGAAAGCCCCTGATCTCAGTGTGTGGTGTGGGCTCCTGCTCACACCTAGAGGGTGGAACCTCCTTCGTACCATCACGGTAACATCATTCCATGGGGCCAGCAGGCCTGCGACCAGCTTGGGCTGCGTGTTCTGAGACACCAGGAAAGTCTACACAGGGTCGGGGCAGTGATCCCTCTGTCACTAAGTGGGCAAAAGCTCATGAGAGGAAATACTGATCACCTTCACGTCCTGCCACCATTGTCCTGACTTAAATGTGGCACATAGAGATGAGCATGAAGAGTTGAGGACGGTGGAGCAGAAAGTTCTGATCCTTGGAGACACTGCTTAACTTCGGCTCCTGCCTGGAGTGTCTGGGAGTGGCCCGCGTCTACATGCGTGCAAAGTCAGCCCTTGTGCCCTTGGGCTACAGGGGGTGAGCTTTCTGTCACTTGCAGTCCAATGTAAACTTCACTCGCACAGCACTGAAACTCTTTCAAACGAAGTCTCTCGCAAAACCCCAAAGTAGGAAACAAACGAAGTGGCCGGGTTACATCAGAAACACAGATGGGGCGTTTCCAGGGCGGTTTCTCCCCACGCCCCTGCAGGGGTTCCTCCATGCAGCCAACTGGCCACGATCGGCATCTTTTAAGGTCGAGACCTCCAGTCACCAGGGATCCTCAGATCTCCTCAGGGATCTGAGAGTTCTTGTGTCTGTTTTTCTTTGCTTTTTACCTGCTTATTTTGTTTATGCAAATTCTGATCTAGAAAATGTCGATCTGATTCATGGCCAATGGCTCCCACCGCGCAGGTTTGGTGTCTGGTGTGTTCGCTGTGGGATTGTGTTGGCGACACTCGAGTCCACGCTGCTGGGAACAATCAGGGAGGTGCCACGTGTGATGGAACACCACAAGGCACACTCCCTGCAGGTGCAGGTCAGAGGCCACCAGGGCGTGCACGTGAAGGGAGACGTGAAGGGGGAAAGTTACGGAGGAATCGAGAGTCTGTCCAGAACGCAGGAGTCTGAATGCACTGAAATCTAAACGGTCCATGGACAGCCGCCGGCCTCCTGCTCATGAGGCCGGACTCATCAAATTTCAGTAAAGTTCTCTATGAAAGGCACCGATTCTGATAATCTAACATTACATTACATAGCTTTCTCTGTATTTAATTCATAAATTTGTTTTAGTATTATAGCTGTCCAACAATGATTGAAACAGGTAAATATTTCTATTTGCAGAGATACTATCCAGGTGGATATTTCGGGTTTGTACGTATTTAAATAATAGTATCATGAAAATAATTAAATCAACAACAGAGGAAGAGATCTTTTTTCCAGTCCTGTTAAAAGGGGTTGCCATATCACTCAAATTCAAGAAATTTTGGCTCTTGCCAGTCAGATCCCTTCCAGAAGGTGAACTCCATGACTCCAGGGACTTCCTCATCTGATGAAACAAATATGATCGATACACGTTCACCAACAATGTCGTGCAGGCCCCTTGAGGTGTTTTTTAAAATGAAATTAAAGATGAAAGAAATGCATTAAAAATAAGGCACACAACGTTCTGTATCTCCTTTCAGGAGGCCGCCTGGACACTACATCCCCATGAGCGGCGCCCTGAGTGAGCTCTGACCACCGCAACCGGTCACCCTCCTCCAGCCGGTCCCTTCACTCGACACCCGGGCAGACGGAACACACACGGGTTAAAAATAAGGCCCGAGGCGCCTGGCCCCGCCTTGCTTAGGAAATCTGAGCCCTCGGACGATGCCAGTCTTACAAAACGTGCTCTCTGATTGCTTCCAGAAGGCACAGCAGGGCAGACTGACCATGGGGTCTCTTACAGTGAAGAGGGTGAAACAATTTTCCCCACAGGGGCCGTGGCTGATTCACACACTTCAAGTCAAGCAAGTCTGTGCCTGCGGCTTCTTGCCGTTTCCAGAACATGTTTGGCCCCTGGGCACAGACGTCCTCCGCCTGCCTCGTGGCCAAGGCCGGGCTGTGGTCACTCCTCTCTCCTTGTCGCCTGCACCTCTGCCCTGGATTTCTTCTCTGCCCTCCGCTCTGTTTATTTCTTTTCGGATATCAAGGGAGCTTGATTTTTTCCCCCTCTTACACTTCTAGGAGAGGGAAACTACAGAGCTTCTTCCAAGTTTCAGGCACTGCTGCTCGTCATCCTGCAACCCGGAGTTGCTATTTCACGCCTGTTCTGCTCAGCCCTTGACGCGGACTAAATTTAGAAGAGGATGACATTAGAGCTCACTGGAGGCTCCTTTTTCACCGGCAGTGGGCTTGGCTACGGTTCGTGTCGCTTCCTAATCTGTCGTGGCATTTTGCTCACTCGGGAGGCACTTAAGAGAAACACAGTGCAGTCACTGTCTGTCCTGACTTCCCACCACATCCCCTTCTTGTTCTGTGTCCCACGGTTCAGAGCCTCCCCATCCCTGCCCAACACCACAAATGGGAGGTTGAGGAGGAATAAGAAATCCTGTTGCCTCGTTCCCTCCTCCAAGTACAGAACTGTAGAGAACATAAAACTGCTGGCTGGACACCAAATTCCACCAATAGGACATGGTGTCTGTCCACTCATCCTAGGTTGTACACAGAAAAAGATGGGAAAAATTATAGCCCTCCACGCTTCATTTATCCATTAATCTTACTCTCCACTATTAGCTACTTGTTGAGAGATTTTAGAACCAAAGTAAACACACACCTGTTTTTATAGCGGTCCACCCTAAGAGGGCTAGCTACTACTCTGCTGCTATTCAAGAAGTATCCAAGAATCTATTCATTCATCTGTTTCCTCAACCAGACTCTTGGCCAAACCCCCTTTGGAAAACACCATTGCTGTCACCGGTTGCTCTGCCAGAAATCACAAAGTTGTAGTGATATTTAGTTCACCCCTTTCTGAGCTAACCCAGTTTCTTAAATGCAATTGCAATATCTTGTGTGTTTTATAATTGCTAAGCAGAGAAAAAGGTATAGCTTTCCTATGGGGAGGAAAAATCTATGTTGCATTATAGCTGGTAAGTGTGAGATTATTTAAAATTTGCTTTTTGAAAAATGCACTCTTCAGGAAGGTGTGAAATCAAATCAATCAATCGATAAAATAAAATTACGCCATTATGTCTCTATCTAACAGTGACTGAGTAAATCACTGTTTTCTGTTACTCTTTAGTCATCTATATTTCATATTTTGGAGAGTATAACTGCCAGTTTTCTCTTCAACTCAGAAAAACTTTTTAATTATTACTGAAACAGAATTGCAAATGTCGATCCAGCATATTTCTAGGCAAATATATCACTGGGCTCCTTTAAGGATCATCATAATATCACAGAATAATAAAAGGTGCCAGGAACTGAGACACACACATGTGCTCGTACATGCAGAAAGCGTAATCCAGACTAGAAACTTCCAACTCTAATTCTCTCCCGAAATGAGAGCCATTTTCTGCTGCAAACACTTCTCTCAAAACTCTCCTGAAGTGAAGAACACAGTTTCACTTAAAATGATCTTTCTTGCCAATGAATTGTCCTTCCTTACAGAAAAGTTCCAGAAGGTTGGAGCCGGGTGACAACACATGAAGTCACCCACTTTTTTCCACACTGCGCTGCCAGCTAAATCCTAGCTTTCAAAAGTATCTCTGCCCTGCTGAAAGTCAGATCTTGAAGGGAGTGGGAGAGAGAGTACAAGTCCACACCAAATGTTTAAGTGATGGAGTTCTGACTTACACACACACACACACACACCTCACTCTGGAAACTCAGAGTTCATGCAAGCAAACAGCAGGCTTAGAAAGTGAAGAGAAGCGTGGAAACAGAAGAACGCCACGGTCCCCTACCTCTCTCGTCTGCTTCCCCAAGCAGCTGATGAAAATCACCCTCAGTCCGGGCGTGTGCTGAGAGGCTGGGAAGGAGGCGGCGGCCTGGGGGCCCGCCGAGCGTGAGCAGGCCCAGCCTGTGCTCAGAAGCTGCCCCAGTCAGATTTTCCAAAAGTGGAACTGCAGCCAAGTCCCTGCCCATGCCTGAAGAATTTCCTGAACAGCATTCCCGTTCTTTTTCTGACTGCTTTGAAACCGTACTCTGTCTGTGCTTCAATACGGCTTTGTCAGGCCAGCTCGGAGCTACTGGGCTGTCTCCAGCTATCAATGGGAAACACATGTGCGGAGCGCGGACCCGCTCCCCTGCCACAGCGCCCACGGCGCCTGCTGGGCTCACATTCACAACCACAAAGGAAACCGCCTCTAGAACCAATTCGGATTTCGCAGCCATTCTCCACACGGGCTCTGCGCCGTGGTGCTAGATGCTGGAGATAAGCCTTCTCTTTCTTCTGCTCAAGATTGCCCGCTTTTAACTTGCTGCTGCTATTCGCATTCCTGGCTGACCCCTGGGAGCCCCCACCCCAGCTCTCCCCCGCCCTGTTAACAAGCCTGTTACAGCTGAAAGATGTGAGTCCTAATTTGCTCTCCTTACCTGCGCTGCCTCAGTCTTCACTCAACATCCCAGTTGCTGGAAGGGGAACAATATTTTTAGCATTTCCAGACTGGTTCAGTACTTCGGAGCTGTGCCCTCGTCCTGATGTGTGTGCATCCATGACTGTGGCAACTGAAAGCAGTGCGATTATCTCTTAGGCACTTTCGTTGCTCTCCGCTCCGTAACTGTGCGGGTCCAACCACGGGACATTTTACAGGCTCTGGCAATGCGTGTTACGGTTATGGGAAACAGAAAGGCAAGGCGAATGCACCTTTAATCAGACTGTGTCCTCAGTCGGTGCACTGGTGATTATTTCAGGATGACACTCCATCAGATGTCCTGTGTATATTCTGCTGGGTTTTGTGGTCTACCTTTGGCATTTCTCTTTTCCACGGAACAGGAGGAAATCTCTAAAGACACGAAGAGGACACCCCCTTCTCCTTTTCCCACACCGAAACCCAGAACCTTAAGAGCCAAAGCTAAGTTGTCAAGGTAACACTGTAGAAAAGAGATGATTTAAAGAGAGAGCCTCCTCTGCTTTGAGGGTTTTTCTTTTGGTATTAACATTTAACTTCCTAAAATTATACCCCATTAGCAACTGGGGTATAAAGGACTTTAAAGGACTGGCTTGCCAGATTGTCACAGTGCTGTGTGTTCCTGAGGGGCTGTTGTAGCTAATAGGATTTGGTGGGGTCTTGAGTTTAGCATCCAATTGCAATGGGCACTTGCAGCGGGATTAGGTTTTTGCCTTGGGAAGCAGAGTGTATGTGTGTGGATGGGGGAGAAGGGACCGTGTGCAACTCTAAGGTCAGAATGCAATTACAGAATCAGAGAACTTCAGAGCTGGAAGGAACTCCAGAGAGCGTCCAACCCAAATTGTTTCTACCCTCATGTTGCAGAGGGAAATGGAGGCCTTGCCGGATTTGAGGACTCTTCTGGAGCTGCAAAGACAGTTATTGCCAGAGTTGAGGCCAGAACAAGGGATTTGGGCTAATTTTCTATGTGCTTTCGTTATCCCGGAAGCATTTGGGAGAGGAGATACCATGTCACCTTTACAAGAGTAGGCTTATAATTAGTTGGCCTAGGTTTAATTTTAGCTTTGTCTGTGAATTTTGGTCAGCTCGCTTAACCTTCTGGACTTAGTATCCTTGTCTGCAAAATGGGGACAATAATAGGATTTAACTCATGGAATTGTTAGGGATATGGAGAGATAATGCATATAAAGCATTTATTATAGTGCCTATAAATAAATTTCAGTTTAGTTCCCTTTTGATGGAGCAAAAACCAGACCCTTTCTCTCACCTAAAAGCTAAGCTGTCCTCTTACACCTCGTTTGAGCTCCTAGAATAAACTATTGAATGGGCTGGTTTTCTGCCACCTTCACATAACAGGGGCCTATCACCTTAGACACAGGCATGAGTCCTAATGCCTCAGGGGAACGTGGAGCTGACCACATGGCTACACTTTTCATTCATTCCCTAAATGTAACACTGAAGCCTTTCCTCAAGACTAACTCACAGGGAAGGAGTAGAGTGACATCTGACCTGCAGTCCAGGGCAGGAGGCAGAATGAAGGGCCACTTGCAGAGAACTGGACCCTCCCTCCAAACCTTGGGAGCTCAAGGTTACCATTCTAACAGTTGGAGGCCATTAACAATTGCAATTTCCACATTTGCTAATTGCAACGCCCTAAATGAACAACAACAACAATGCAACACCCTGTAAGTTGAGGAAGAAATCTTACTGAGGAGATAGCTGCTACCAATTCTAATGAATCGTATTTCCATCTGGGGTTCCAGATTCCAGAGCCTTTGCCTCAGAGTCAAAACTAGCAAGTGCTTAAAGAACCACTCACTCCTCATTAATCATGTTTGGTGCACCCAGCTACTTTTGGGGAAACCAAAGAGGAAGAATAATTAGTTTTGAATGGTTTACTGAATGGTGTCTGTAATCAATTAAAACAGACAAACAAACATAAAACTGGAAAAACTCAGCCCAGGCTTACACAAGAGCAGAACAATGGTGACAGGATCCATCAGATGCTACCCCAGCAGCTCCCCAAATACTTGCTATGTGGCTCCTTCAGTGTGGGTGTTTGCGACCCAGCTTGAGATCCAGCTTCACTATGACTAGCTGGAAAATCCTGAAAAGTTACTTAACTCTTCTCTAAGGTTAAGAAAAATTATCCAAAACTTGAAAATCATACCAAAAGGTTATCATGTTCGTTCAAAGGCACACCGGGCAACGGTTTAACAGTCCATTTCAAGAATTACTTAAGGGAAACGTGCTTTTGTTCAAAGTAAAATTCAATTTACTACTGAATAAAGATCCAAAAGTTAGTAAAGCTACATGTTCCCTTGGAGACTTCTGTCTGTTAAAGATACAATTTATTTCTCTCCAACAGAAAAAAAGGGGTGGTGTATTGCACTATAAAACACTAACCAGTTTTGTATCTAATCTAGCAATCTGTGATAACGTTCATTTACTTATGCACCTAAAACAAGAGGCTCCTCAAACGATATAGGCACCAGTCCTACCATCATACTCACTCCCTCATCAGTTAATGCACCAAATTAAATCATCAATTAATGCATCAAATAAAATCTTTGATGTGTTTCAGTTCATATTTGTAGGAGTAATGTTTTCAATTTTCAAAAATTATGACTGGATACAATTTCATTTTCCACATCCGTATGGTGTTATAAGCCTTATGTGACATAATGCATAATAAAACACTTAGCGAAGTGTGTACACATAGCAAATGCTCAAACTATGGAAATGCTTCCATTATCTAATACTGTAGTCTCTGGTGTTCATTTCCGTAAAGGCCTCTGGAGCTCACGGGGCTGGATCACTCATCGGTCTCTTTCCTATCAGGCCTTTCGATTCTTGCCATTGGATTCTGAACGCCCTCTATAGTGAGAATTCCTACTGGAATTTTCCCACAGATGTTAACTTTGCTTTTCAGAGATTTCTACTTTCAATGTTCTAAAATTAATCCCTGAAATAGATCTCCCTATAACACATACAGACTCTATAGCTGCTAATCATACAGTTCAGTTAAAACTTCTGACCTTAAGGGTCACGTGGATGACAAAATATCATTCTGAACTAGAACAAAACTCCACGAGGACAAGGGTTTGTGGCTGCATCATCTCCTGCCATATTCCCACCGTCTAGGACTGGTACGCAATTGGCCCTCAGATTTACCAGCTGAATAAATAACAGCCTTTGACTGACCTAAAAACAGGGGGTCTAACTCATTCTTTTTACAAATTATTTTGACTTACAGTTTAAACATGTCTGGTACTATTGGGTCATTTCTTCTCATTATGGCTTAGATTCCTTTTATCATCTGCTTTGCTTTCTTCTGGGAATGTTTCAGTTCGGCTAACTTCCTCATAAAACTTGGTGCCGAGAGGCGAACTAACTCTTCAGGTGTGCTGGGTCTGATTCAGGGGGCAGCGGAACACCTCCCTCTCTCACGTAGGCCGCTTGCTTCTGTGAATGTGGTTCTTGATAATACCAGCTTTGGGGGCAGTGACCTTGAGTGCCACTGGGAAGCCGGCTCCCGCGCCTGTGTCACAGGCGATCTTATTAAGGTGCGTCTCCTCCATGGTTCACATCGGGGTTCTCAGGCCTAGCTTTCTGTTAGGTGTTGGAGGGAGCTCGAAAGGAGATCGGAGCCAGGGGCCGACCCAGAGGCTGTGACTCCGTTGGACGGGAGTGGGAGCCAGAGAACCGCATCTCGTTTCCAGGCCCCACTGCCTCAGTGCTTCTAACAGGAGCCGGACTTTAGAATTACCAAGTTACAGTGATAACTGGGCCTTTTAGAACGTAAACTTAAGTGTGTCACTCTGTGAACGAAAATACTTGAATGGCTTCCCATTGCCCGAACAGGAGAGACGGCCACCCTCGCTGTGACTTCACAGGCCTGGCTTCATCTGGCCCCTCGTCCACCCCTTCAGTCTCATCTGCTGCCACTCTGCTTTTGTCCGTCCAGTCCTCCAAAGAAACTGTGTGTCTGTCTGTCCACTTGAGAACTTTCAAAAAAGCCATCCTCTCCTTCTGGAAAGAATTCTCTTTTTCCCGGAAGTTACCCTCACTCTATGTTTAATTGTAGTTTTATTTGATTCGTATCATTCTTGCCTGATAGAAAAGGAATATTTTCCTTGAGGGCAGAAACCAGGCCTGCTTGCTATTGTATCCTCGTCCCTTGTCTGGCTCATAGGAAGCAGCATTAGGTATTTTTAAGTGATAAATGAAGCTTTTTCCTTCTTTTTAAGCCTAATTACAGGAACACACTGATAACCCCACTTTCTTTATTTTGAGTTTGTTTAATCTTTCTTGCATGTTAAAATATGGTGTTATATAAGATGTTGAGTTCTCTTATAAGGTGTAAATATTCTCAAAAACCAGAAAGCCATTTTACATGTTTATCTAAACAGCTTGGTGCGAAATTACCAAGTCAGGTACTTGGCAAAGTCCTTAAGGCCCGAGACACAAGGTAGGTAGGTTCTAGAGAAGAATGTTCGCTGTACCAGTCACCTGGGCGGGCAGGCTAAGCTGAGACAATACTGTGGGGTCATGCGGAGGCCAAAGTATTTATGGCACAAACTTGAAAAGAGGCATTTGTCAGGACCCTTTTGGTTACGGCAATTAGAACGCACTCAAGTTAGCCTACGGAGAAGGAAAGGGAGGGAGGGACGTCGGAGTCATGTAACTGTAGAGCAAGTGGTCGATTTTAAGGTGAGATGTACTGTAGCAGTTAAAGCACAGTTAAGGCTCGACCTCCTTCTTCTCTAGGCTTCCCCGGGGTTCGTTCTCTGTGTTTCTCTCTGTTGGTAGCGAGGCATCCACAGGTGGTCCCAAGCTCACTGTCACAGGGAAAATAAAGAATCTTTTCCGGGAAGGACTCTGGGTCGCCTGCATTGAGCCACACGCTTATTCCTTAACAGATCCCTACGATCAGGGGGACGGGCCCTCGTGTAGGCCACGCGTGGCTCGTATGACAACCCTGGAGCCTGAAGGGACAACCGGCACCACCTGCACCACACGACCGACGAGGCTGATGAAGGGACTGAGAGGTCGTGGGCAGACAGAGCTCCCGCGCCAGCCACGGATGACAGGGCCCCCAGGACACACTCCTGATTCTGCCCAGGGAAGGCTCATTAAGAAATATTGTGAAGTGATATTTAATTAAATGATAGAGAAAGTATTTACCATACACATGGCCAAGAGAGTTGAGCTAGAGTTAAACTAATGGCAGATAATCAGAACAGTAACATTATGCCAGCCTTTCATTTACGGGTTCATGTCACAATAATACCTGATGGGATATGACTCTGGCCCTGCTCTGGCTCTTCTCAGCAGATGGAGCAAATCCAAGCCTACTTTTCAATGGCCAAGGGCAAAATTATCTGGTTGACTTTGAAAAGACTTTTTTTCCTTTTGGAGGAAATCTGGACCAGGAAGTTTGGCTCAATGAACAATTAATGACCCATAGTTTTGAGAATATCTCCACTGGCCAAACACAGTGTCTAGGCTGAAGTCACTTTCTGTTTTGGAAATCCACATATATGCATGATGCACAATGAGGGGTTCTCAAACGAAGTCATGTTTGAGAAGGAACTGACACGTTTGATCATCAGTGTGTCTAGTAATGAAATACACTGCAAATATATCTTTTATAAAAAATTAATTAAACCGTGCAAAGCGAACACTGGTCTAGTTATGTGGATGGTTACATGCATTCTTTTTCTCTTTTCAGCACAAAATGCTTCTTTTTAAATTCTTTCTGTCCATAATTTCCCATTGTATTGGATCTTGCTGAAGGTAAAACTCCTGAAATATCACATTTTTATTTGGAAATAAAATTTATTGATCAATAAAATGTATTGATCAGACTCCACTACAGGGACTCCATGCCAACCAGAAATAAACGAGACCTGGATTTGAATGAACAGCACTGCTCAGTGCTCAATGGTGTGAAATCCGACTGCTGGGTGCAGGGATTCCCAGACAATTTAAGCCCCTGCGTGAGGAGTGCTGCTGGAAACCAAGGTCAGCGCTGCACATTCCGCACCCACACCCGGCAATCATAGACCGAGAAATGGCAAAAGCTGCCAAGGAGAGAAAATTTAATGTTATACATTTCAAATTATTTGATCTTGACATGTAATTCATTTATATATTTGACAGAAATATAGTTGAGCAAATCCACAACTAGCACTGTGTCTGACACAGAATAGTTGCTTAATAAATGGTTAGTGTTTAATAAAAATTGCTAGTAATAAAAATATTCTGACACTGCCACACAAAAGCTGAAGGAGATTATCACCACTAGACCTGCCTTATAACAAATGACAGGGTGATTCAAGTTTAGACAAAAGGATGCTAAGTAATGACATGAAATACAAAAGTCTAAAAAATACCATTGGTAAAGTAAAATATACTCAAATTGAGAATACTCTAATATTATAATCATGACATGTAAATACCTTTTAACTCTAGTTTCAAAACTAAAAATCAAATATTCAACTACAATTACCCCAAGTCAAATCTCCTTCCATCACCACTTGTTCAATAAATTCAAGAAAAACTAAAAGCAAACAACTGTAACTACAATAATTTGTTAACAAACAAGGGATAATACAAAGTGTGCAATGACATCAGAAGCATAAAATAGGAGTGACAGAAGTAAAAATGTAGAGTGATTTTGTATGTAATTAAAGTTAAGTAGGTGTGAGCTTAAAATAGATAGACTGTTATAAAATGTTTGATGTAAGTTTTGTGATAACAATAGAAAAAACCTCCAATAGATATGCAAAAGATGAAGGGAAAAAAATCAAAGCATAATAGTACCCTCAAAAACCAACAGATCACAAAAAAGAAAGAAAATAACGTAAAAACTATAAATAGAAAACAATTAAGAAAAAGGTAATAGTAAGTCCCTACCTATTGAAACTCCCTTGAAAAGCTCATGGATTAAATATTCCCATCAGAAGACACATGGTGATTAAACAGAAAAGAAGATTGAACAATATACTGCATATAAGAAACTCATAGTCTTAAGGACACATTCTGTCTAGAAATGAAGGGATGGAAAAAGATACTTCAGGTAAAAATAACCAAAGACAGAAGGAGTAGCTATACTCATATCAGACAAAACAGACTTTCAGTCAAAACCTGTCATGGGAGACAAAGGAGGTCAATATACAATGAAAAAGAGGTCTATTCTTCAACCAGATATAACAGTTGTAAATACATATGCACCCAACACTGAAGCACCTAAAACATAAAGCTAGTATTAACAGAACTAAAAGGAGAAGAAGACAGCAATACAACAGTAATAGGGGACTTCGATACCTCACCTTCAACACTGGATAAATCATTCAGACAGAAAATCAATAAGGAAACAGCAGTTTTGAAAAGCATCATAGACAAAATGGCCCTAACAGAAGTACACAGAGCATTCCATCCAACGGCAGCAGAATGAACATTCTTCTCAAGTGCACACAGAACATTCTCCAGGACAGATCATATGTTGGGCCACAAACAAATCTTAATAAACTTAAACTGAAATCATATCTAGTATCTTTTCCGGCTATAAGGGCATAAAACTAGGAATCAATAATAGGAGAAAAGCTAAAAAATTCACAATTGTGTGGAGATTAAACAATATGCTCCTGAACCAATAGGTCAAAGAAGAAATCAAAAGGGAAACCAAAAAGTATCATGAGACAAACAAAAGTAGAAACACAGCATACTGAAACTTACAGGATGAAGCAAAGCAGTTTCAAAAGGGAAGTTTACAGTGATAAATGTTTATTTTAGAAGAAAAAAGACCTCAAATAAACAACCTTACTTTACATCTCAAGAAACTAGATAAAAGAACAAACTAAGCCCAAAGTTAGCAGAAGGAAGGAATAATGAAGATTAGAACAAAAATAAGTGAAATAGAGACCAGAGAGACAACATAAAAGAACAAAACTAAGAGTTCATTTTTTGAAAATGTTAAAAAAAACTGACAAACCTTTAGTTGGACTGACAAAGAAAATAGAGAGGACTCAAATAAAATTATAAATCAAAGAGAAAGCATTACAACTATATCAGTTGTACAGAAACATGGAGGAATATAAGATACTATTATGAACCATTAGGCACCAACAAACTGGACAATGTAGAAGAAATGGCTAAGTTTCTAGAAACATACAACCTCCCAAGACTGAAGCATGAAGAGAGACAATCTGAACAGAGTAGCTGCTAGGAAGGAGACTGGAGCAGCAATCAAAAACCTCCAACAACGAAAAAGCCCAGGAGTCACAGGTGAACCAAACATTTGAAGAAGAATTAACGACAATTCCTTTCAAGCTTTCCCAAAAACATTGAAGAAAAGGAAGCACTTCCTGGCTCATTTACATGCCAACATTTCCCTCATACGAAAGACAGATAAGGGCGCAACAAGAAAAGAAATTTACAGGCCAATATCCCTGATAAACACATATGCAAAAATCCTCAACAAAATAGTATATAACTGAACTCAACAGCACATTAAAAATATCATGCACTATGATCAGATGGAATTCACCCCTGAGATTCAAGGACGGTTCAACATACACAAACCAATGAATGTGATATACTACATTTATTTTGTTAATGTAGTATATCATGAGTTTATGTGATTATCTCATAACTCATGTGATCATCTCAATAGATGTAGAAAAAGCATTTGATAGAAATTCAACATGTTGCCCTGGCTGGTATAGCTCAGTGGATTGAGCGCAGGCTGCGAACCAAAGGGTCACCAGTTCAATTCCCAGTCAGGGCACATGCCTGGGTTGCAGGCCAGGTCCCCAGTGGGGGCTACGTGAGAGGCAACCACACATGATGTTTCTCTTCCTCTCTTTCTTCTCTTCCCCTCTCTCTAAAAATAAATAAATTTAAAAAATAAAATAAAAAGACACAGTATCAAACTACTGATACATTTAAAAAAAAAGAAAGAAATTCAACATGTTTTCATAACAAAAATTCTCAACAAATCACAAAGAAGAGAAATGTGCTGTCACATAATAAAGGCCATCCATATATGACAAGCCCACAGCCAACATCACACTCAACAAGGAACAAGGATCAGGAACAAGACAAGTATGCCCACTCCTATTAAATACCTACGCCTATTAAACATGATTAAACATAGCACTGAACGCCCTAGTCAGTGTAATTAATTAAGAAAATGAAATAAAACTCGGCCAATCTAAAAAGGAAGAAGTTGTCTGTGTAAAGATTACATGATCTTATAAACACTAAAAATCCCAACAAAAATTTTTAGAACTAGTAATTCAGGACAATTGCAGTATACTAAATCAATTTACAAAAATCAGTTGTATTTACATATACAAAAACATAATACCAAAAAAAGGAAGGGCTTATTAAATTTCTTGCGGAAAGAATGAAAATAAGACACTTCTGTAACATGAGTGGATTGCAGAGTTCAATGTCAAGGTGATTTTCCTCAAGACTTCCATCTTTATGAACTTCAACAGTCCTTTAATATCCTGAGCCTGATGTCTCATAAATTGCTGAAACTATTAGAAGCAACAGACTGGGCCAATATGGCTGAACGGCATTACTATCCCATCTTAGAAAAGAACATAGAGTGCTGATGTGATATCGGCTCACAGAAATAAACTTCTTGTAAAAGGTACTAACTGGTTGCAGTGACATACCTTGGTCCTCTCCCAAAAGCAGGATGCAGGAAGAAGCACAGACACCAACAGGATAAGAACAGAAATGCAAAATCAGTATAAAAAGACAGACCAGCTACCTGACCAGCAGATTCACCTCTAACTATACTATGCCGGCATATCTAATGAAAGAGTGTGGCTTTCAACGATCATCCATGGATGGGTAGAAGGAGGAAGAACCACAAAAGGGAAAAAGTAGGCAAAGCTCATTCAAGCACTGAAGTAGAGCCTTAGCCAAAGAGCTCTACATGCCTACTTAATGAGTAGCTAGCTGTTCTATGCCAGGCACTGGAGATTTGCTACATATAGGGCAGATGGGGTCCTTAACCTCAAGGCATTCATGGTCTTTGTTGGGAGGATTTCAAGTGTCCTTTGTGACCACCTACAAGATTGTCTCCGTGGGGCTGACTTAGCATGATACCTTAATGATAACTAAGGGATCCTTTCAGGGGTGTCCAACCCGCAACCCAAGTGCCGCATCCAGCCCAGGATGGCTGTGAATGCGGCCCCACACAAGATCGTAATTTACTCAAAGCCCGAGATTCTTCTTTGTGATTACATGTCGCAATGTATTTAATGTGTGGCCCAAGACAACTCTTCTTCTTCCAGTGTGGCCCAGAGACACCCAAAGGTTGGACACCCCTTTAAGTCCTTTTGCTTTCATTTTAAGTGCATGAATTATCTTTCATATTATGTTCCCTCTTCTTATGCAGATCTTTCTAGAGGGAGAGAAGATGCAGCTATCTCTATCCATGCAACACTTACTGTAATTAAAAAAACTAATATTGCTAATATAGACATCGATCTTAGGAGGTTGGTTAGTGTGAGTCCGCCATGGAGAAAGAAAGACTATTGCTGAACTGATAGAATCAGCTTTCTGAGATTGAAGTTAAGAAAGACATTCTGTGATGACTCTATGGAAAGAGACTTGCCCATAAATAATCACTATAATATCTATTAATTTCCAGACTGAGGATGTAGGATAATGAATTGGCAAGGGTTTATAGCTAGAGAAATGGGTCAATTCTTTAACCACTTCATTTAACAAATTTATAAGAGATCATGGGAGCTGAGCCACTTCATTTAATTCTCTCTCACTAAGATATTACCATATATCAATATTTTATTTTAAAGAAACACTTAAAGATTCTATTATTAGATGAACTACAGCAATAGCTCAGTATAAAGGGTGAAGTAAAACTTGCGTCTGCAGTGAAATAATTAATATAATAAAATCTCCACTTTTTAGGAGCTTAAGTCAAAATATAAAATATTTCCACATCGAATAAATGGATTTGGGGTTCTGGAAAGATTTTAAATTGGCATTTCAAGACTTTGAATGAGTACTTCACTCAATTTTGAAATAAGAGCCTTTTAATTTTAATGTCGTGAACCCGGAAGTATTCTTTGCATCCAGGTATGTGCAAGCGAACGAGGGGAAATTTTGTACCTGCCACCATGTTTGTGATTTGCAGGAGTTAGAATTTCTTTGCTCTGGGATGGAATTCAACAGACTTCAGTTATCATCCTGGTGCTGTTATCTCTCTGCCAGGAAAAGACGGTAAATTACTTAAACTCGCTAATCCTTGAGTCCTCGTGTGTGCAGTAGGAATGAGAGCAGCTATCTCACAAGACTGTACAAGGACTTAACAAAATAATCCCAGTGGAAGTGGCTTTAACATCCATAGCAATAACTAAAATGAATGGAGCGCTTACTGTGCTCTTACGTAGCAAGTGCTCAAATATTAGCAGATGTGGATAAATTCTACAGGATTTTTTTGAACCACTCCATTATTTGGTATTTAAATATATTTAAAACATAGGTATGCTTTGTTAGCAAAAGACTGCTTTCAAAGTGAACCAGTCTAACATTATTTTTGCTAATTTCCTAGTGACTTAATTATTATAATTTCATTCCATCATGATTTAGCAGGTACATTTTCAGGTGTAAGCTCACTGTTCTAACCATATAAGCAGAACTACATCATTCTAATTTACTTATTAAGAAGACAATATTCAAAATCAGTTCATCGATAGATCCTCCCTTAGTGCCAGTTGAACCCAGACCTCCAACCTCACTCAGCTGAGCTTTGGCCGTGGTCTCCGGTCTCTCTCATTCATTAGCCCTTTGACAATGCATTCTTTAATATTTAGACATTGTTAGTCTCACTCTTAGCATCAACAGTTCAAAGCTTCTTGTTTCTCTTAGGATACAGTGTGAATGTCCTATCATAGATTACAAGGCACTGGATGACCTGGACCTTAGGCCTCCCGTGTGACATTCAGTAAACAACAGCTGACAGGTCACTTCTTGTGGGAAACCCTTCCTTCTTCTCCTCCCTCTACAACCAACCACATCTTAAGTCTGCAGTTACGTGTTCCACAAATTCCTCGAATTCTCCCTGTCATACTATTTGCCATTTATTTATTGTTACTGTCCAGTTAACTGTCTAAAGCTTCAACTAGATTGTCAGCTTGTGGGGGTGTGCATTATATCTGTCTTGTTCATCAGTTGTCACCAGGGCCACCACCGCACTGTCTGGCTGGAGGAGACGCTACAGTAATTGTTGGATGAAGGAAAAAGAGAGGGGAAAAGGGAGGAGCCAAAAATTGTGCCCAGAAAGGTGGAGTGGTAGAAGAGTCCTGGCAGATTGGAGAGCTTAATACCAAACGATAGTTATAATGCAGTTACTTTTTATTCATAAAGGTCAGTCTTAAAATGCTGGTTTACTCTGTGCTCTGCCTCTATACCTAAAGTGCTTACTGACCTGGTACGAGTTCCATCTAAACTCTACTCTCCGACGTGGTCTTCATAGACTAAGTTTCAGAAGACAGAACGAACACATCTAAACTGCTACGTTAATTAACACCTTGAACACCACATCCTCGAAGTTCAGCTGGAATAAACTCCTCACCAACACAGTGATCCTGCTCTAGATGTTGCCTTTGTTTATGTTCAATTTTTCTAGTTTTCAGTAAACTGGATTTTCCCCTAAGAACTCTTGGTTGTACCCAATTATCGGGAACTTGAGACATCTCATCATCAATTCAATGCTTATACAACTGCAGTCTCCAAAGAGTTTCAGGAACTCTCCAACTAAGATTTCAAGGTTGTATGAACTATTTAAATAACACCCATCAGCCTTTAAGACTCAGCTTCTCCAACTCAAATCTGATTTCTTAACAGCCATTCTGAGGTACTTGAACTTATTTCAGGAAACTTGACCTTACAGGACACTATGTTTTGTAACTAGGATTGGAGAAGATGCACAGGCTCTTTTATTAACACAATATTTGCATATAATGCTAATTTATTGAATGCCTACTGTGTGCCAGGTGCTCTCATTAGTTTCTCTCGTCATGGCGCAGAGACCCTGCGTGATCAGCGCAGTCTCAGGCGTCGGCAGACCTCTCCTGTAAAGGGCCAGAGAGTGAATACGTCAGGCCGTGCCCTCTGCGTTGGAGTTTCTCAGCTCTGTGGGGACAGTGTGAAAGCGGCCGCAGGCAACACAGAGATGAATGGGCGTGTCTTGTCCCAGTTAATCTTTTTACGAACACCGGCATTTCAATTTCATACACTTTTTGTATGCCTGAAACATTCCTTTTCTTTTGATTATTTAAAAACATAAAAACCATTCTTAGCTCATGAGCCTTCTAAAAACAGGCAGTGGGCCAGATTTGGCTCAGGGAGACACAGGTTGCCAAGCTCTGCACTATCTAAATGTTTCGGGGCTGGGAACTGACGCTCAGAGAGAGGGAGCTACTAGTGAGAAGCACACACAGCGACAATTCTGACTCGAAGGCCCTTCTCCTTTCGATTCCTGTGCCTCTCTGGTCTGTGTTACGGTGTGTATGCTACACAAAGGCTAAAATCTTCCTCTAGCCAAGCTCTTACAGTGACTGACAAGTGAGTTGATATGTTTCTTCTTCGAGTGATGAAATCAGCCAAAGACTATTATCTTCAGTGGAGCTCATTTGGGAGGGAAGTGTTTCTGGCAAGTCAGAACCAGTAAATCATGCTTGCATTTACTCATCAGTCCTTACAATAAAAACAAGTTAGTTTCCTTACTACTGTAGATTTACTTTATATTAAATTTATATTTAATTTATATTAATCTGTAGATTTATATTCTAGAATTGTAAGCAACTTTTTTTTTGTTAAAAACTCAAGAAAATGTTGAAGTCTACTTCTAGAGAAAGAGGGGGAAAATAAAGAAGAAAAGACGTGAGAAGTCAACTATAAATTATGTTCCATTTTAAAATTCTCTTTTAATTTTGGGTCTTTAAAAATTTAAGAGCAATGTATTTACAGCTTTCATAATAAAAGCTATGTTTTTTTTAATCAGAAACTTCAAGCATCAGACATCAATAATTAATTATTTGTTAAATGGGTATGCAATCAGTCAATACGTTTTCAGGGACAAGAAAAAGAGGAAAAGTGAAGGAGGAACAGGAGAAGAGGAAAAAGATGCCTCGGCCACCAGTGGCAAACTTAGCTACGTGGGGATGGGGGATCGGGAACACGCAGCTTTGATGAGGGGAGAGGAAAAGGGAAGTCAGAAATATGCAAACAGTCTGGGCTGAGGGGGAGACACTATCAAGGGCTTTGAATAGTAGCTAACCTTGTAAAGCTTCGGAAAGAAAGTTTTGTAACTATGTATGGTAATGGATGTTAGCTAGACTTATTGTGGTGGTAATTTCAGGATATATACAAATATTGAATCGTTCTGTGGTACACCTGAAACTAATAAAATGTTATGTCAGTTATACCTCTGTTTAACAAAAAAAGTGATCAAGCTTGAAGTGGGTTAGACAATAAGAGTGGCCCTCTAACCAGAGTCCATGGCAAAAGGGAGCTCAGACATTTCTCTGATAGGACAAGTTGAGGTGAATAAGATAATGATGATCCCAATTAATTTTAAGAGTTAAATCTTCACTTGGTAGCATGTTAAGTGTTTTTCCTATATAATTTACCCATATTTTTTGGACCATAAGATGCACCTAGGTTTTAGAGGAGGAAAATAGGAAAAAAAATTTTGAAGCAAAAAATGTGGTAAAATATTTAACAACATAATATTTCACCAGTGTAAATGTAAACAGAACTCAGCAGCAGCATTAACAACCACTATTCTTCCCAAATTTTAGGGGAAAAGTGTGTCTTATAGTCTGAAAAATACGGTAATCTTTAGGACAATCTCTATGAGTTAGGTGCTGGAATTACCTCCATTGTAGAAATGAGGAAACTGAGGCACAGAGAAGTTTGATAACTGCTCCAAAATCACATAGTAGATAAGAGATAAAGATAGGATTAACTCAGGCCTGCCTAATGGTGAAGACTGTGTCCTTAATTGCTATGTTAAACTGCTTCTCATTCCTATTAATGAATATGAAATTAGAGTGGTGTCACAATTTAATATTTTATATGAGTAATAGACTAATGTAATTTAACAGCACTCCGTAATTTATAAAATGCATTCACGCACACGTTTCACTAGAGTTTCACATCTTCTCTGCATGGTAGTTTAGGATTATCTTCTAAGTATATCAGTGAGGAAATTTGTATTTAAAGCAGCGACTTGTTCAAGGTCACAGGGCTGGAAAATGTTGATGTGGTTGAAGGGGCAGAGCTGGCTCTCTCTGTTTATCTGGGAACTCTGCCCCAGCATGTTCTAAATGAATGGTTTTGCACGAGCAAACGCTTTCTGACTCCAGTGTCTGCATCTGAAAAATATGGATGGAATTTTCAGGTCTTTCCCACCATAAATGTATTTAACCGACATGGCTGCCTTTGGTACATACATATAGGCATGCAACAAATGCCAACTTCCTTTATCTGCCGATAATACTGGGTGCCCCAGCGAAACCCTGGGTAAAGGCATATCCAATCACCATGTGGTACACGTTAAAGAGATCCAATATTTGTTGTCAATGATATGTCAGTAAAGCTGGAGGACAACACTCTGATTTAGAGTTCAGAGATCTGGGCTCTGAACCATGCCCTTAGCCAACTGTGACACGGTACTGAAACTTGACCTCCATTTGCAGTCACAGGTTGCTACACTGGCTGGGAGGCAGGGGGCGGTGCTTTGTGTGTGATGCCGCCATGGACTTGAGAAGAGATGTGTTGCTGAGTAGAAGCTGGTTCTAGCATACTGCTGAGTTGAACAGTGAGATTGGATCAGTGTTCTTCAATCATTTGTGAGGCTGATGTTGAAAAGTTTGAAGTGGAGTCAAAGAATCTTTGAAAGAGTAGTAGAGTTGGGTTTCCCAAAGAGTTCTCACAGCAAAAAGAATGATGCAACAGAAAGAGAATCCGTAGTCAAAATCTTTTTTGAAGCTAGGTAAGTCTATGGTGTTAAGTAGGACCCTCAATGCTGGATTTTTCTGTGCTTCATATCCAATGTGCATTGCAAATCTCCAAAACGGGCCTACCAAATATAGCATTCCCTAAGCCTCTATGGTCATAGACTCCTTCATAACAGATCATTTTATAGGACTAATGTTCTACAAAACATATTTTGGAAAATACTACTGCAGAGGAAATAAGGTGAGTTAACGAGAACTCTAACTCCTTTTTTTAATTTGTGCAATCTGATGAAGTAATTACCTAATACCTACAGTGTATCCGATCCTGTGCTAGTTGGCCATGCCTTTCTGCAAGGCTTCCAATGCAGGAGAAAAAGAAAAGGAACCATCATGTAAAGGAAATATGGTATATGATCAGGAAGTGGAATCGAAGGGCTAGTTTCTGGATTTAACAGACTTAATCAGGGACTGACATTCTTATAGTCAGAATCCAAGCATGAAACAAACTTCCTGGAGTAAATGCTAGATATCTGAAAAATGCCAAGAAAAGGAAAAGTAGGCTAAAGACAGGTTTATTTTCAAATCCAAATGTATTTTTCCTTATCTGTGGGAAAGAGCAAAGAGCACTTCTTTCGCTCCTCGGTCCCACGAAGTCACTAGCACACCGAGATAACCATTCTCTGTCTTTGACCGTGTTGGAGACGCAGCGAGACTCAGGAATAACGCGCCTCATCGGTTCTCCTTTGGACAAACACTGAACATGACAATGCTCTTCAGGGTACCACATACCACTTCCTGTGAAAAATAAACACTCAGAATAGGCAACAGAAAGCAGGGAGACTGCTGAGTAAAGCTAGTTTCAGGCGGGCAAAGAAATAGTTCCTTAACATCCGGGGATTTGGTTGGGAACAGAAAGCCAGCCTGATGGTACACATGGAACCCTGTAAAAACTTTTAGTTCCACTGTGTTAGATATTTTATGTGCTGAGTAATGGACTCAGAACTATTGGTTTCCTTAGGTCTTTGACAGCTACTCAGAAAACTCAGAGAAAGAACTGAGGGGCTCAAAAGCTCCCCGGAGCTCTAACCCAGTGACTGTTCCCAAACTGTTTCCTGTCGTGACAACTTCCCTGCCACATGCCTGCATTCGAAAGGCGTTCCGAAGCATGCAACGGAGTGTCGAGATGCACCTTGCACAGACTTTATGCCTTTGGGTTTTCTTAATCCTCATGTAATGTTTTGAGAATTTATTCTAAGTGCATGTCATAGGCCTGCAAATCAAGACCGCCATCATCACCACCACCAGCAGCCCATATGGTCCAGGGGCATGCAGTGCTTGGAGCTTATTGTATGCAATTTTTACCCTTTAAAAGAATACTGCCAAAGAGAACGCACACGCACACACACGCACACACATACACAGACCCTCTTTGCTGGTGTGTTCATTCACTATCCAAATGTGCAATGAAGGGTCCAAGAAGCTAAGTAACATGTTAAAGGCCACCTCGCTGGTAAGAAAGATACCATTCAAAATCACACCTGGGAACCCTGGACCCCATCACCTGCAGTCTTTGCACCCCGCCAGCGTGCCTCAGCTTTTCTCTACCTCTCTCTCATGCTTTAGTCTTCACTTTTCTCCATTCTTTGTTTGTCAGCCCTTTCCCACACTTCTTTCTAACTCCTTCTAGCAATATGTCTAAACCTTCTTACTACTCTCTAGTTCACGGATTCTTAGTGAGACCCAGAAGTCCATTCGCATTAGAACCGCCTTTCGGTCACATGGGGATGCTTGGACTCAAGCCCAGGCCTGCCAAACAGGAGTATCTGGGGGTGAAGTGCAGAATCTGCATTTTGACCAAGTTCCCCAAAAGACTGTTTTGCACAGCAAAGTTCTAAAACTGCTGTTATGGTTGTTATAAAAGCTGAAGTACTATATAGAAATTAAAATTGCTTTTCTTCATATACCTACGACCACACCCCTTCTATGTTACGTTTCAATTCACTTTTTACCCTGTCAGAGTGTCCTGTGTTTACTTTCTCTGTTGTATTTCCCTTCTAGAATGCAAACTCCACAGAGCCTAGATTTTATCTTTTTTCACTGCTGTCTCTCTCCACTAGTACCTATTGAGAGAGCAGTAAGTATGTGTTGAATGAATAAATCAAAGAAAGAGGAGCATTCTATGTTTAACCTTCCCCAACTGACACCCACTGACTGGTCTGGGCAACAGCCTGATGCTCATTCAGTTGTTTGAACTGAAATACTATCAGCTCAGAAGTATTTCACACCCTTTCTTGACTTTCATCCTTGCAAAACCGCCCTAAGAAGTTACGCATGCATACACACAAATTAGCAATTCAGGAAACCAAAGCTCATAATAGTTAAATTAACAATCTCTCCCCTAAGTGAGAGAACTGGGGTGGAACTCATTCCACATCTAACTCTGTCCTCACAACACCAAACAGATTTGCACCGTAACCAAGTCCTTTGAGGCTCAGCTATATTTTTCCAGAGTGATCCTTCATCAGCAGCATCACTTCAGAAATGTGCTAGGAATCTAAATATTTAGACAGGATCCTGGACCTACTGAATCAGAAACTCCGGGGAGGGACCCGACAACTTGTTTTAACCAGCCCTCCACATGATTCAGGGCTCAAGTTTGAGAATCACTGAGCTAGGACAATAAACCACTGCTAAAATGGAAAAGTCATCTCTAAGAAAGAATGCACTGAGCAATTGTTATTAATATTAAAGTCAGCACAGGAAAAGAACTTCATAGGATTGGCAGATATCACTGTAGTAGGACATGATGTACTAAAATGCTTGGACAATTTCTATTTCATGGTAAGTGCTAAAATAAAAAAAAAACCCACGAGAGCCCTGGCTGGGTGGCCCAGTAAGTTGGAGCATCATCTCATAACCAAAAGCTGTGGGTTCGATTCCCAGTCAGGGCAAATGCCTAGGCTGCAGGCTCGATCCCGGGTCCCAGTGTGAACAATCTCAGGTGCCAGCACGTATGGGAGGCAGCAAATTGATGTTTCTCTCCTTCCCTCCCTTCCCCTCTAATAGCAATGGAAAAATAAACTAGGAAGAACGGTAACAGAACAAGAAAGTATCAACAAATGCTAAAGAACAGCACAGGAGAAGCATGGAGAAGCTTCTGGCTGAAACTGATCTGTCCATCATGCTGCGCCAGAGTAGAGGTCAACTTGGGGCCAAGAAATACGACTCAGTGTCTCGGTTCCAAATCCCATTTAGGAATAAAATGCTCGTGGGGCTCTTTCCTCAGGAGCAATACTGACCACCTTCTCTCCAATGGGTCACATCGTCAAGGACACGCAGTGCCCGCCCCCCTACAGCCACCACGTGTGAGTATGCTTCTAATTAGCACAATGTCCCTGTTATAGACAACGTGCTCTAGGGAATAATTTGAGGAACATAAGTCTGCAGAGTCTGTTGTTGGGCATAATGTAAAGTGCTCCTTTTAATCTTTCTAGCAACATTAAGTTAATCACCCAGAATAATCTCTGAAGGGCACTGAGTGGGCTAAGAATTTCAGACGATAATATCCTGTACAGAAATCTTCAAAAATAATCTATTTCCCTTGATATTTACCAGTTGGAAACTATACTTTTATTAACAGTATGTATTTTTCATTGTAAATATTCAATTGAGTGTCTCAGGGTGGACAGATACAAAGTATACCTACTTCCCTCTTCAAAAGAAGGGAATTTTTAAAGAGTGCACACAAACTAGACATAGAGAATTATAGGAAAGGATAAAAACATCCCTTGGCCCAAACCAGTAATTATTCAATTAAGTAGCTAATAGTACCCAACCATATTACAACTAATTGAGTCACCTTTCTTTGCTCATTCTATTGAGGCACTTAAATATACACAGTTGTTTTACAATTTTGCTTATGCTCGAAGTGGTAGAGAATTTTACTTAACTAGGGCAGCCATAACCATGAATCTAAGCCATTCTTTATTCACTTGTTCACTTAGAAAGTTTTGAGCCCCTACCCTACCCAGGGACGATGGGGGATATAAACTTCCATAAGAACACGCACAGCCCTTCCCCAACATAGTACAAACTGCACTGCCATAGCTCTGTTTTGCATTGTTCCGAGAGCAAAGTCATGCCAGGAAAGTCAAAGTGTGTTGGATGCCTGTTGCTTTTGCCTTCCAAGCATTCCTTCCGCCTCCCTCTTATAGGAGAATTCTTCATTGTGCTTGTAGACCCAGCCCTTCTGTGTTTCCAATGTACTTGGGGCCAACTCCACCCTTTGGCTCCAGAAACGGTCACATGACCCAGGGAGTCTATCAGCATATTCTCTTCCTAAAAGACTGGTTCATACTGGGGATCTGACCTGAACCATGCTAATAAGACATATGTGTAGGATTCCTATTAGAAGTACTGAGAAACAGAAGCTTTATCTGCTGAAA
Source organism: Trachops cirrhosus (assembly GCA_028533065.1). Lineage (NCBI taxonomy): Eukaryota > Metazoa > Chordata > Mammalia > Chiroptera > Phyllostomidae > Trachops > Trachops cirrhosus. Next base: position 14,481,902 of record CM052546.1, read on the forward strand.
TTGCTTGTTTTATGATGATGCAAGCTGGGACCCCTTAGAGTTACCATAGTGAGAGAGCCTATGGTAGAAGGAAGAAATCAAGCATGAGACAGAAAAATCAAAAGTGTGGATGACATCACATGATCATTTTCTTGGATCTAGCCATGCCTGAATCTAGAACTAACCTTGAGATTTAAATTAGAAGGTACATATACACATTCCAAATCATTGTTCCTGCCTTACTACTTTTTTATCTGTCTACATGCTTTATATATCCTGTCCGGACCCTTCCCCTCCACCCCCACAGAATATAAGGTCCATGGAGACCTTTTACTTTCTAGGGGAAGGTCTGTTTTGCTCACTCTCTCATCTCGGTATGTAGAACAGGAGCTAACACATGGCAGTCACTCAGTACTTACTTCTCAGAGAACGAATGGGAACCACTTGGTTCCCACCCTGCACACTGCTGTCACCGCCCCTTTCGCACACACACACGCAGGGTCACACTCTCTGACCCTGCGACAGTGTCCTGAACCCTCTCAGGGTCATCCTTCCTGGCACTCAATGTCTAAAATTTTCACATTTTTCTTGACCTTAATTATCACAAAGAGATACAAGAAGTTGCCAGATTTTTGGGGGGTGTGGGCATAAAATCGGAAAAACCAGGCTTATAATAGTTACAATAAAAGCCCATTCCCAGAAGAAGATATTCACTAGTGAGACATCTGATAAGGGGTTAATATCCAAAATTTATAAAGAACTCACATAATTAAATAAGAAAAATTCATGTAATTAAAAAATGGGCAGAGGACCTGAAAAGACACTTCTCCAAAACAGACATACAAATGGCCGATAGACATATGAAAAGATGCTCAATGTCGCTAATCCTCAGAGAATTGCAAATTAAAACCACAACACAATATCACCTCACACCTGTCAGAATGGCCTGTCATCAATAAATCAACAAGCAAGTGTGGGCCAGAATGCACACTGTTGATGGGATTGCAAATTGGTGCAGCCACTATGGAAAAGAGTGTGAAGGTTCCTCAGGAAAATTTAAAAACAGAATTACCTCATGACCCAGCAATTCCACTTTTGGGTATATAGCCAAAGAAATCTGAAACACTTACTTAAAAAGATATATGCACCCCTAAGTCCACTGCAGTGTTATTTACAGTAGCCATGCCATGGGAGCAACTCAAGTGCCATCAATAGACGAGTAATTGAAAAAGAAGTGGTACATGTATTCACCGGAATATTACTCAGCCATGAAAAAGAATGATGTCTCACCATCTGTGACAACATGGGTGGATTTAAGGCTATTGCCCTAACTGAAATAAGTCAGACAAAGGCAAACACTATGTGATTTTACTTATATATGAAATATAAAGAACAAAATAAATGAATAAACAAAACAGAAACAGACTTACAGATACAGAGAACAAACTGGGAGTTTCCAGATGGGAGGGGGCTGGAGGGTGGGGTGAAAAAGTTGAAGGGATTAATTACAAAATGGCAGCTATGCAATAGTCACAGGGATGTGACGTACAGCATAGGGAATGTGATCAATAATTGTAACAATTATACATGGTGCCAGGTGGGTACTAGAATTATCAGATCACTTCACTGTACACTGTGCTGTATACCTGAAATTAACATAATATTGAACACCAACTGTAATTGAAAAATAAAATTAAAAAATAAATTAAAAAATAAACCATCCCCTAAATGGATGTGCTGGAATTAGATAGAATTCAACATTTATATTTCTTAATGTAGCACTCTCCAAAATACCAACATGTTAGCTACTCTCCGTCTCCCCTGCGGTTGTATTGTTGTCAGCAGCTCCTCGCGTCCAGATGGACCGTCTTCTGTACGTACTCAAAATCTTTCTGCTGGATGTCGAGTAGACATACGTTAATTGGCTAAAATTTCACTTTGTAACACTATATTGAGTTTTCACTAACGCCTATGTCTTTAATTCTGAGCACTGCCTCCTAATTAAACAACCTCGCTCTGTGGGTTTGCTCTAATAATGACGCTTCATTTCAATTAATACAATGCAGCAGGGAAACATTCGCTGTAAAAATTTCTCTGCGTCAAAGGAAGAAAGGGTGGAGCAGATGGAGTCCAAAATGCGACCGGCAGCAACTGTATTCTTAATTCATTTCCCCCAGCGGTGAAGTGTGCCCCCTCCGCGGATTGCCAGTGCTTGTACTAACTATGTAAATGTATCTGTGATTGATTTTTAAAACAGCACACCAGGGCATATTCAGCCTCCGAACAAGAAAAATATCGCCCAACTGTAAATATCCAGTGGAGCATTACAACTGTTTCTTCTCTGCCCTACGCAACTGTACAACCCAGAGAGAAGGACCGGTTCCTCAAGTCTGGCTCCCCATTAGATTGAATAAATGTCAACTTGAAAACCGGGAAACAAAAAAAAAACGCCATTATGAGGTCTTCTGAAATATAAAATATTCAGAAATCCCTGCAGCTCAGGAAGAACTCCTGAAACTGCCTAGCACTTTCCAGCTTGAGCCTGCAAATGAATGTTTTAAGAGTTTCCATTCTAATTGCACATTGTTATGCGTGTGCTCTTATTCCCAAATCAAACACACTCTGTGGGTTTCCAGGATAATGGCATCAGATGCCTATTAATACAATGCTGTGGGAAAACCAATCTGCTAGAAGAGCAGTTCTCAGAATCACAAACTGGGGGCACAACGCTGTCACCAGTTGTCAGCCAATGTGGTTTTCCCCCGTTCTCATTAAAGCAGGAACCAAAATGCATAATGCTGACGCTGGTACATACTTACTGGTCAGTGTGGTATTTCATGGTTTCTGGGAGGAAGGAAAGACCACAGGATGCATTAGAGAATACTCCAGCACGAAAATATTTTTTGAAAGAGGAAGAAATCCTTCTTATGCACGCTATTCAATAGTGCTCGTTAGTATGTCACTAAGGCTCCAACCATGTCACAGGGCAGCGGGTTCCTATGTGGATTATTCCTGGAATGGCCATGATGGCTTAGTCACATCTGGGGACATCATTTTTGCCCGAATGTGTAGCCACACCCTCCTCTTTGCAGCTTCTTGGAGATCCCCATCCGTAGGGGAGGTAACACAGGAAGGGCCCCTCTCCACTCCCCTCACTTTTGTCCCCGTTTCCCCCGGTAAGAAGACGAATTGAAATAACATGGAACAGTATTTCTTCATGGAAAAAAATCGAGGATACTTGCACTTTTCCAACACTTTTCACGACCACTGTTCCTCCAACATAGACGGAGGAATTCTGGCGGTTCTAAGAAACCCCTCCCACAGCACCCTTCCCGACTCCCTAGACACTTCTGTTTTTATAAAAATGTAGGTAAATTTGATATGCAAAAGCTGGTTGATTTTGCATTTATTATTAAAGCTCTTGAATAAATTTTTCATGTTGTTGTTTTTTTCATTTCTTCTTTTATGAACTGTCTATATATTTTGTCCATTTAATCACTGAATTATCTGGGGAAGTATTTGTTACGTTGTGTTAACAAGGATGGAAGGAGCAGAGATCTAACTTGGGGGAAACTTGAATATGTTGTGTATACGCTCTAAGCATTAGGTCTGCTAAAAACATGACCTAATTTTGAAACAGAAGCTATTAATTGAATGTTTGCTTTTTCATTAACAGAGTCTACAACTCTATATTTGATTTCCTAGCTGTAATTTTTATTTATCCAGGGTTGGGGAAAAAGAGGTTTACAGCTGTGAGTATGCGAAACAGTTGATTCTTATGTTGGAACCTATGTTGATCCTCTGTGTTCCCACGCCCTTCAATATCCTACCAGACCGACCCCTCTCCATCCAGTGTGTGGTGGAGGCTTCCCAAGTGGCTTCCTCATGCTCGCCCTTGTTCCACTCTGGTCAACAAAAGCAAGAGCGGCCTTGAAACCATGTCGTTCCAGCCATGGTGGGCCTGTTTGTGCCTAAAACTCCTCTGCAACACCCCGGTGCTTCCGAATGAGCCCACGGCTCCTACCTCAGGTCCAGGACCCTACAGAATGAGTTTCCCGCCTCACCCAACCACGTTATTTCCTGCCACGTTCTTCCCTTGCTCACTGCGCCTTGGTCATGATGACCTTCTTTAAGTTCCTCTCCCATCTCAGGTCCGTGGCATATGCGCTTTCCCTCTGCCAGATGTTTTTTATGTCCACTCTTCACACGACTGGTTGCTCATCTTTAAGTGTCAGCTCCAACATCACCTCCCCTGATACTCTAATCTGATACTTCCCCGATTTGTTTCAACTCTCTTACACCAATCTGCCATCTTCCCTCATGACACATATCCCGGTCCCATGCTTCATCTACTGCTTCAACAATTACACACATAATGTCTAGTTCTCGGCTCTGACTCTAAGTCCCATGAGGCTGGGGACACATGGGTCTTGCTTGTGTCTGCTGATAGCACAGTGCCTCTCCCACAGCACAGTTGAGATGCAGATGACCTGGGATATGAACGATCAACTGCTCCTTAGTCATCCTTCCATCTCTTAAGCATAACAGAAAAAGCTGGCTTGCCAAGAAATCTAAACATCCCTCGCTGAGGGTGAAGCAACCTAATTATCCCAAAGAAAAGAAAAAAAAAAAACCTCAGCATGCTATTTCTCAAGGAAGAGGCAGGGGAATAAAAGAGAGCTTGATTGCAAAACCACTCAGGGCATCCCCCGCCTCTTCAAAGGGTGAAACTGATCTATCATTTGTCACCCGAGTATTCTCTCCTGTCCTCCTGTTACTCACCAAAGTTTTATTATGCTGTGGTCAATCAATACCCTGCAGCAAGTCCTGCAAAGGTAAACAGGCCTGCTCAGAGAGGCCCACGACCCTCTTTGCATTTTTATGTCCTTCATTACAACAAGTGGGCTATTTTTATACCTGTTAGCTGCTAACAATTGGCAAAACCTCAGGCCTGGAATAAAATATGACAAGGGCCAGCCGAGGTAACAACAGCATTGCCTGTACTGCAGCCAGCTTGCCATTAATAACAGCAGGAAGAGGGAGTGCGGGAGAGTCAGGGAGGGTGTCAGGAGGGAACGGAGGCTCCTTGGAACCCAGTAAAGACACTGTCTGGGGGGAGCTGGTCAGGTAAGGTTACCTGGCCTGCCCAGCACCGGGACCCCCCTCACTCTCCCTCCCCTTACCCTCTGAAAACCTTCAGCACACTAACTCTTGGAATTAGAGAATTCTCACAGCCTGGCAGGGCCGTACATTTCTTTAGGCCAAACAACTGTAAGGGGTTTACTTCTTTAAAATAACATAACCCATTATTCTGAAATTTTACAAAGTTCTTCCACAACAAAGTATTTGCAAATGGGGGATGAGAGGCATCCATAAGGATGTTCAGCTTTGTGGATTAATAATAAAATCTGGAAACAGTCTAAACGCTTACCACAGAGGAATGTCATGTGGATTTTTGGCAAGTCAGCCCCTGAAACGATACCACCTCGCTATAATTAATTCTACACATCAATGATTGCTTCCTGACATTGCATAGATTTTATTATTACTTATACATATCGATCATACATTTCAAGTGGACTTACTTTCTATTTTCAATGCCAAAATGTAAGTCCATGAGGCAGAGACCTTGTACTCAAAACAGTATGGGGTACATAATAGTTACATGACCAATGTTTGTTGAATGCATGGAGTATGTCACTATTCACAAAGTACAGTAAATGCACATGAACAAACACAGAGACCATTTATAAACTGCTCTTATTTGCTTAAAAAAATACAAGGCATGTGTTGTGCATGAGGATCCGGGAGCCATAATTTTTAACTCCCTCACCCCTGCAGCAATGTTGCGCATACTAGAAAGGGGGGAAAATTGATGCTGAGTGCCAAACTACCACATCCTTCAAAGCAGAAGCTGACTTAGCCTGATGGCAAGTTAAAAACCTCGGAGGAAGGTTTGAAATTCAAAGCCTTTTATAAAATCAAATAAATATTGTCATAGTATCCTTTCATAATTCTGACCTGCATCTGAGTGAGCTGTTCGCTTCCTAGTAATGACAACACGATGTGTTTTGGAATAAAATAGACAAATCTAGTAGGTGTTGAGCCTTCCTATAAACAGAAAGACTCTATGCCAACTTGCAGGGGTGGGGTGGTGAGAGGATGGAGGGAGAGGGAGAGGGAGAGAGAGAGGAAGAGGCAGAGAGGGAGGGGTTGGGGGAGAGAAAGAGAGGGGAAATATCGGAGTATGCTCAGTGCTCTGGGCTGGGGTTGGGACACAGAAGACTCCAAAATGAAACGGTTCTGAGAGTAGGTTTGACATTCTGATCAACATGGGTTGAAACCACTTGCTGGAACTCAAGGACCTTGGGCAAATCACTTATTCCCTCTGAGGCTCAGTGCCACCATCTTAAAGAATGGGTATAATACCTCAAACTGACACAAAATCATTTCAAGAAATGACTGTCTGCATAAGGAATTTAGGACAGCCAGCACATGGCTAGTGTTGAACAAATGATAGTTATGTGGTTTTCTCTGAGGTTTTGACAAGGAGTTTTACATTCTGAGGGTCCACTTAGTATTGTTACATTTTCAAGCCATCTACCAAACCAACAAGGCACCTCAGTAATGCCACAGTTCACACAGAAGGGACCAACATGAGTCCTTATGATTCTTATACAGATTTTCATTCCTGAAAAGTAATTCAAAGCATGCCACCTAGGATTGAGTATTTTGTACCTCCCAATCCTCATCTCCTTCCCACCCTGGAACTTGGCACATACTGAACCTAGAATAACAGAATGGAGCCTCTGGTGATGGTGCCCATGGAGAAAGAGAGAGAGAGACATCGTTGAAAGCATCCCGACGTGCGAGGAGCATGCAGGCGGCAGGCTCAGGCAGGCACCGTGAAGACCTGACTTCCTTCATGCTTAGCATTCTCTGCACTGGTTTTATGTGCATCACTCTGAAAGGTGTTTTAAGCATGTGTCTCTGCTGCATGGATATGTACTCACTATACACACGGGCTCTGTAATAATATTGTATGTCTGTTGCAGACTTTTAAAGTAGACACTTTAAAGGGATGAGAGGAAGAATTAAACACAAAGCCTGGCTTTTTTTTTTTTTAATACCAGCAGTGGCTTGTGCATATCCTGGGACCTGAGAGTCCCACAGAACCGAACACTGTTTGACATCGTCCTCTCTGAGGCCTTCCACCCTTGATGAAGAGCGTCTCTCTTCTCCATCCTTGCCTATCCAGGGGAGGCTGAGCTAGGGGAGCAAGGGGTCAAGTGTGCCCTCCCGTGTTTTTATTTGGCTTAAGTTATTTTTTTTTTGTTTTAGTGTCAACATTCTACTCAGGACATTTCTTTTGCCTAAACAGTTTAACAAGTTCAAAAATACCGGGTCCCTATGTCCACTTCCACTTTGTTGAGCCTTAGAGGCAATCATACACCATCCTTAGAAACAGTCCTTCCCAAACTTGCTTCTCTCTTTTGCAAAACCAGCTCTAACTCTGTGGCTATTCAAGTTTCCAATGCCTTCTAGACTGCAAGGCCCCAGGGACAGAAGAAAACAGGAGGAATGAGTTTCGAATGGGAGCAGTCCCTGGACCACCGAGACACCACATGCGCTGGAGAAGCAGACACACGGTGGAGCTGAAGAGTGCAGAAGCTGTCCTGGGCCATCAGCCATGTGATTTCTGTGAGTTTCACTCTCCCACTGAAATCCACGAAAAAAGACTATTTGAATTTTTTAAATCTAATGTTTATGTTTGTCCAACTAAGAGCAAGACCAGTTTGTCAGAACAGCATTATACAGTACTCAGAAACTATTGCGCATTCCTCTAAGCACTTATCAATATAACCGAGGTCTGTCCAGAAAGAGTTGAGCCACTGTTAATATAATGAGAACTGTTTGTGCAACATCAACGTAACCTGGCAGCCAAGGAGACTGGACTGGAATGTACATGCATGAACAGTGGCAACTTCACTGTACTAGTCAGTGGGGGTCATAGATGCCACTGAGTGAGCATGTGTACTATGTAGTTGCTGCTTTCAAAATGACAGAGCAGATAGAGCATCAAATGAACCTACATCAAATTTTGCATTAAACTTTAACATTCCTCTGAGGAAACTATTTGAATGCTTCAGAAGGCTACTGCTATGGGCAACTGGTGATTGGCAGCTTCATCAGAACAAGGCGCCTGCTCATGCATAATATCTGGTACAGAGTTTTTTGGCGAAACATCAAATCACCCAGGTGACTCAGCCCCCCTCCCCACTACAACTACAGTCCAGATTTGGTGCTCTGCAACTTCTGGCTTTTCCCAAAATGAAAATCACCTTTGAAAGGGAAAAGACTTCAGACTGTCAATAAGAAAATATGACAGAGCAGCTGATGGTGAGTGGGAGAAATGTGTGAGGTCCTAAGGTGCCTACTTTGAAGGGGACTGAGGTGTCATTGTCCTACGTGGAATGTTTCTTGTATCTTGTACTTCTTCAATAAGTGTCTCTATTTTTCATAGTACATGGCTGGATATTTTCTGGACAAACCTTGTCATTCATTCCTTCATATATGTATTCATGTATATATGAATTCTCACCTTAGGACATGTTTCCATTGATTTTTAGAGAGAGAGGAAGGACAGAAGAGAGGGGTGGAGGGAAAAAGTCAGGGAGAGAGAGAAAGAGGGAGTGAGCGGGGGAGGGGGAGAGAGAGAGAGACATTGATTGGTTGCCTCCAGCACATGCCCTCAAACGTGCAACCCAGGCCTGTGCCCTGACCAGGAACCCAACTGGCAACCTTCTGGTGCACAAACACATCTCTAAACCGCTAACCTCCCATATTTTGAACCAAGTGCAAAAAGTTAATGAATGCTCTATAATCCAAAAGAAACAAACAGCATGACTGCATGTAAAGTCTGGTGCTGCCTGACCTTGTGACAATGGTTGGTGCGCCTGGGTGGGGGTGCAGATGACGGCCACCCAGGCTGAGGACTGTAGAAGTCACGAAGCAAAGAGCAGCAGCCTGTAGTTATTTAAAATGGTAATATATTGCTTAATCATAGTTTTTGAATTAATTTTGATTTTAAAAAATAGCATTAAAAGAGGACGTATTTGGATTGCTGAGGTTGTCAGCATTCCCCGAAATGGTGTGCCTGCAGCAAGCGCCTCATTCCCTGCCTGTGGCCCCAGCCTGGCCCTGGGACCACACCTCCTGCTCACGTTAAGGGGCCCAGGGCTGAGGCTGGGTTTTCCATCTCACCCAAGGCTGGCCCCCAGGCCCCTTAAGTCCCCAGGGATGCCCAAGGAAGGGCAGCATGACAGGACTGGCCCATGTCATTGGTTGCCTTGGAATTCAGTTCCACCCGCACTGAGGACAGAACTGGGTCTCCTCATTTGTCTGTGCTCCCAACAAGAACATGACAACCTTACAAATGCTGCAGCAGCAGCAGCGCTCAAGCTACTAATTATAGCCACAGGGACCTTTGGGTATTTTTTTAAAGTTTTTGTCAATTTTTCTCACTTTTCCGAGATCCTGTGATAACCCCCAAGGGGTGCATCTCCATTCATCAGCTGTGACTACTTTCCCATTTTTAAAACACTCCAAAGCCAAGTTTTCCAAGTATCCTACATGGCAAATAACCGTGCCTCCTCTCCTCCCATGACGGACGGGGTGCTAAAAATTTCAACTCTTTGAAAGGTCGGAGGAAAAATAGAGCTAGCACAGGCAATAGCACGGAGAGACCCCATCATCGAGTGAGACCAGGGCCAGTGAAAGGGTTATGCTGGTGGTACGACTGCTCTCTCAGTCTGAAGGCGGCAGAGGGCTGACGGTGTGCTGTGAGTGAAATTCCCATGTTGTCAAAATCTTTCCCTTTTGCTCCTCTTGGCATTGCTTCCCATTGACTTGCAAGAAAAATGAGTTCAAGTCAGCCCATTGGGACTTTTGTTTTTTTCTTCTGAATGTGAGGAAAGACATACTATAAATAAATACAAGCACAGCAATTATTTTGCATTTGCTTCTGGCAAGGGAATTCTGAGGAAAGAAGGAAGTCTGGGACTGGTCACCCTGGGAGACGGCAGGTGGGTAAAAAGAAGGGAATTATCCTCAAGGAGTCTTGCTGTCCTCCCCGGCTTCCTGCCCCGCCCCCACCCCCACCCACCTCACTGACCCCAGTTCTACTCTTTCTCTCCTCTAGGCAGAGAAACTCGTCCTAGAAGAGGTGTAAGGAAAGAAAATGTCAAATTTCTCCAGAGCAATTTTTACCCTTTTAAAAGCAGAGGCCATTCTCCCCTGAAATTCCCTCCCCTCTCCCCTCTGGTCAGGGGAGAAGGGAAGGGTTTACAGGAACAAATATAGAGGACACATGGACAAAAACTAGGGGGGTTGGAAAGGGGAGGGAGGAGGGGAGGAATGGGTGGGTGGGCTGGAATGGGAATAAAGGATGGAAACTGTACTGAATAAACTAAAATAAAAAAAAATTAAAAAATTAAAAAACACGCAGAGGCCAGCAGACCTTTTTCTCTAAAGGGTCCCATGTTAAATATTGGGCTTTGCAGGCCATATCATCTCTTTGCAGCTACTGAAGTTTGCTGTTGCAGCACTGAAAAGCAGCCAGAGACCCTACATACGTGAACAAATGAGTGTGGCTGGGCTTAAAACAAAACAAAACTGTATAAAAACCATGAGCCACAGCTGGCCTTCCTGTGTTCTGAATGGTAACTGTCATGAAATCCCCCTTGACTCTTGAACATTGAAAACAAACAAGCAAGCAAACAAGTAAGCACCCTACTGCCAATAAACAGAAACAGACAGTCTTTAGCAGAAGTAAGAAGGCTTATTTCTCGGCAAGAACAAAATGCATCCCTAAGCTTTGGAACGGCTTGCATGTGCTTTTCTTATGGATGTTGTTATAACGGGAATTTATCTTCGGATCTCCATGGGACTCTGACTGAATGGAAAATTCAAAGACAAGTGGAGTTTTGCGCCTGCTCAGAAAGGAAAGCAAGCCTTTTACGCTGGATTTCATCCTTCCTCTTTTGGACATAAGCTCCAAGTCAAAAGTTGCCAGATGTTGTATTCCGTTACCACAGTGATGGTGTTCTTGCTCAGCATCAGCTGTCTGGAAAAAAACTGCCACTCGTGGGCTTGCTCACTGCACCTGTTGCAAAATTTGCCTGGGCAACTGCAGCGCTTAGCAAGCTAACTTTAGACTGTGAGCAAAGGGGGAGCAGGAATCTATCATGTTCTCTGGGACATGCCCCATGGATCACGTCTCTTTACAGAAATAGCTTGTAAGGACTGCTTTCCCTGGCAAAAGAAATGTCACCCATTCCCCTCTTTTATCCTTAAGCTGAAAGACACTCCGAAGTAAGAGTCTTTAACATTTGGGGATCTGGAATTACTTCAAGTATTTGATGAAACCTATATACTATGTCAGTGGAAAACAAATACATACATGTTTATATATCATTTTAAGAAGCTTAAAATACCCCCTCTTCCATATACACACAAACAAACACACAGGCCTAATCCTGCATTCCAGGGTTAGAAACTCCTACCTCAGAGGGATTATGAGTTTACCTGGCCTCAGCTAAGAACAGGGACAAGGTCTAGGCCAGTCCACTTTTCCCCAGAAGCTCCAGGACCCCTCCAGGGAGGAGGCAGCCTGCCCTTCTCTCACCCTGGGAAGGCCAGCCCCACGTTCCAGGGCTTTCTAAGTCACACCCTGACTCCACCTCCCTGCCCATGATACTAAGTAGCCATGGAGAGGTCCCTCAGTTTGGGGGGGTTCAACTCGTAAATTAAAAGTTTGTATATACAGCCCTGGCTGGCGTAGTTCAGTGGATTGAGCGCGGGCTGCGAACCAAAGCATCGCAGGTTTGATTCCCAGTCAGGGCACATGCCTGGGTTGCAGGCCAGGTCCCCAGTGGGGACCACATGAGAGGCAACCACACATTGATGTTTCTCTCTCTCTCCTTCTCCCGCTCTTCCCCTCTCTAAAAAAAAATAAATAAATAAATAAATTTTAAAAAAAAGTTTGTATATACACACATAGAATGGAGTAAATAAAGAATGCCATCTTGGCATCTGTAACAATGTGAATGGATCTGGAGGGTATTATGCTAAGTGAAATAAGTCAGAGAAAGACAAATACGGTGTGGTTTCACTTATATGTGGAATCTCAACAAATAAACAAAACAAAAACAGTCATAGATATAGAGACCAAAGGCATGGTTACCAAAAGGGAGGGGGTGAAGAGATAGACAAAATTGGGAAGAAGAATATAGTCAGTAATACTGTGATAAATTCACATAAAGATGGATGATAACTAGGATTAGTGGGGTAATCACATTGTAAGATACAAATATGTCACCCTGTTTGTACACCTGAAATAAATATAACCAATACAAGACTATATACCAACCAAACTTAAATTTAAAAAAACATTTAAAAAAAGTTGGGAGTAGACATCCTTAACTATACTCATCAGCTAACTCATAAATATAACTTTGATTACCTTAATAGCACTATTGCCTTTGCTTTCTTTTCATATTATTATCTGTTTCAATAAGTCACAAGTAAAGACCAACAACAAAGAAAAGACAGACTGAAAGATGGAATGCTAACCTGACTTCCAAATTTGCTTTGGTCAAATTTTGTAGATCTAAATTTTATCACTTGTCATTAGGGCTTCTCAATTTACTGGGTACAGACGGCATCTGTCAGTAGACCTAAACCTTTATTCACCTAGTTCTGTTCTTGCACAGGTTTGTATCAGGTACGGTGTCTGGAGCCGGTGGTTTCAATGGGGCTGGAGAAGGCAGAGGGAAAGAGCACGGAAACGCCCAGTCTCACTGCGCAGGTGCCCCTCTTGGTGCCCAGGGAGGGGAACCAGGGCTCTGCCTCTGGTGGCCTCTGCCCACCGGCTGGAAGACCCGGCAACAGGGCGGGTCGGAAGTATTCAGCACAGGGACAATCCAGCTGGTAGCGAGTCGTGCGTCTCGGTTTGCCCATTTCTGGGAGTAACTTTATACGTTTCTTCAGATAATTAGGACGGGGATGAAGGCGCAGAGAAACAATTTTGAAACACATGATAAGGAATAAAATCAAGTGATGAAGGGATTTTTAAGAGATGATATGAAATGGAAGAACCATAAGAATTCCACAACCTCAATAACAGAAAGACTTAAATGGGACGAAGTTACTGTTATTAAGGAAATGATCATTTATTAAGTGACTAAAGTGCCACGTTACCTGCTACCAAATTTGCTCTGCACAATAAATCAGTGAGACTTGATATTCCCATCTTACTCAGGAGGAAATGAAGCTTGAGAGAGTCCATGATTGACATGCAAAGGTTGCATGGAAAGGAACCAAGCTGGGCACATGAAGAGGATTAATACTTTCAATAACATTTTAAAATGTCAGAGAGACGTGGCACGCAGTGGTTCATGACGATGTCATTTTAGAGCTCGTGTTGCCCATTAGACCGTTCCACACAGTCCAGGACAACTTGACCCCCCCCATCTGGACCCTGCCATTTGGTTCTGAGGAGGTTTCAACTCCATGCTTATGAAAATACTATTAGCATCATACTAACATCAATGGATATTCTATTGAGAAAATGTTTCGGGGTGAACTACATTAGGCCAATTTAATTTGCTGAGCAATATTCTACCCAGCACTATAAAAGAGTTATTTTTGCGATTTCTGTTCCTGCTGTTAAATGTATCTTCACTGGGATCCAGCCTTTCGTGTGTAAACTTCATGGAGGAGTTTATTAAGCATTATGACCATAGCAAATGTTAACTTTGAGTTTTCTTTTGATTTCCAATGTTTCTCTCAAGTACAGTTTTCTTGGGTGAAAAGTTTGCAGATCTAAATGTTACCTCATGCCAGGGAGTCTTGGTCAATTCTACTCCTTGATAATTGTATCTATCAATGATACTCATTATTTAATAGATAAATGCCTGAGGGTTTGCTTTTATGCACTAGCTGATTTATGAGAGAATTGCGAGCAATCATCCTCGGACAACCCAGGATTTCGCTATTGTCCAGACTTAATCTTTTGGATCCGTTATCCTGCTCGACTGTGTACTTCTGAAACCATCATACCTGCGCAGTGGGTGACTTGTGAAGGAAAGAAAAAACGCTGGGATAAAAACATGAAGGTCACTTACATTGCCTTTGAGAAATGCGTAATAAGTAATAAACTTTCTTAACTTTAATGAAAAGGAGGAAGAAATATATTTAAGTGTCTAGAAAATTTTTCATGAGGGATTGAGCTCAAAAACCAGTTTATTTTGGTTCACATAGTCAGCTGGCAACCTAAAAAAGCAATTGCACATTTCACGTTTCAGGCCTACGTAACCGTTTTTATGTTTCTGGCAGAACATGTGAACGGGATCAATTACATTTAATGTGGTCAGTTTCTCAAAAAGCTGCAAACCTACCCTTCATCATTCTGTGATTAGGAAGCAACATTGCTTAAGACTTCTTCATACCCATCACTGATACTATGCGTTGATTTCATTTTGGAACCTTTTTATTGTTGTTTGTCCTGGACAAAGACTGTGAGTAGCACTCAGCTATTTGGAGTATGAGCTTTAGAAACAGATTAACCCATAAAGGAAGTAAAGAAACCCCAGTCATTACAGTGAATGAGGGCTGAGGCTGGAATTCACAGATTGGTGCAAGTTTGTTTTTTTTATCTATTTGCCCTCTGTGATAAAGTATAAAGTTTGTCAGCCAAGCCTGAAAACACTTGGGTTCTAAGCCTCTTTGGGTTCTCTAGCTCTGTGATTACTGAGTTGCTCACTTTTCCCCACTTGTCTAATGCCCCAAATGATGGTGGTGATCAGACACTAACAGCAAGTAATCTCCATTCTAATATTCTCTGTTCCCTCTCCAGCTCTCCAGCTGCAGGCTCACATGAAGAATTCATTCATTCATTCGTCCATTCATTCATTCACCAATGTTTACTTGATGTCTACTGTATTCCAGGCACTATTCTAAGTACAGGGGGAAATAACGAACAAAACTGACAAAATTCCTTGCCTTATGGAGTTCAGATTCCAGAAGGCTGGGCTGCTCTCTGAGCTTGAATAAATGCTCAATCCTGTGGTCTCCAAGGCTTAGTCTCTGTAGTGGAAGAATTTCAATGATTCCCAGTTGACACGCTGTACTTTTTACGTATTATCTAGTAAATCTCACAGCAACTCTGAGTCGGACACTATTAATTTGCCCATTTTTTCCAAAGAGGAAAGGGAATGCTTCAAATAGAGAATAACTTGTTCAAGGTCTCAGCAGATAGGGAGAGACAGCACTGGAATTTAAACTCTGGGGTCTATCTAATTCCAAGGACTTTGATAAAGTGATAGCTGTATCCCAAGACTGCTATGATAACTTTGTTGATATCCCCCCCCCCAAAGGCAATTTCTATGCTTTCCAGAGAATTTGCTGAAGTTAGCCAACAATTTAATTCCCATGTAGTCTGTCTTTTCTCTCTGGCAGTTTTAAAGACGTTTTCCTTTAGGCCCAAGATGCTGAAATTATCAAACAGGAACTTTACAATTAGTATGTTAAAATCATCAAAAGGTATCATGAAAAAGATGAACATCTGAAGAGAGGAGAAACTGAAGCACAGAAATACAAACAGTGAGAGAGTCTACTGAAGGTGTCAGAGACAGAGAGAAGCATTTAAAAACAGAATGGAGGTAAGTCACAGGAATTGCCGTCAATTCAGGGAGAAAAGTTGTTTTTTCTTTTTTATCTTTGGCTAGAACTGTATAGCCATATGAAAACATAATCCTTTCTTTAGTCCATACTCCAAAATTAATTTGATATTGATCAGAACTACATAGTTAAAATTCAGAACAATAAAGCTTTTAGAAAAAATAAGGAAGAATACCTTTGCAATGTCTAGGCAAACAAATACACCATAAAGCAAAATGAATGATAGACTTTTCATTCAAATTTAAAATTTTTTCTCATCACAAAAGAAACATTAAGAAAATAAGTAGACAAGCTACTGAGTAGGAAAAAATTATAGGATATCTATATAATAAAAATTTGTATACAGAACAGACGCAGAACTCTACAAACCAATAAAATAAATAATCCAATAAAAAAGGCACAAACTCAAGCACACAAATCACAAAAGATATAGGATGGCCATTAGAGGCATGAAAAGATGTTCAGCATCATTAGCTGTCAGAGAAAAGCAAACTGAAATTACAATTAGCTATGACTTCATACCACTAGAATGGTTACATTTAAAAAAAATTAAAAAACAGCAAATGTTGGAGAAAGTGTAGAGAAACTGAAATGCTTATAGATGGCTGGTAAGAATGCAAAACGCTACAATCACACTGAAGATTTATTTGGCAATTTCTTGTAAAATATTTCTCAAATGAACACATTTAATTCTTTTAACTATTAAGGAGCCTAAGGAGCTTTTGTTTATATGGTTATTATTTATGAATATTTAACATATTTGAGGTTGAAATTGAGAAAATTTTTAATATTTTCTTAATGCACTCTAAAATGACACTATAAATATTTTAATGAGAAACATTGGCCAAAACAAAAAGTTATTATTATAAATCTCTTTAAAATCTGGCTTTAAAAAAAACTGCTGGATTCTTACATCTTTCTCTGCATTCACTCTTAATATTGTTTACATTGAAGTACATGAAGAAAATCTTGCCTTTTCCTGGTAATTATGGGTATTTTTGTTGACACTGAACCAAAACTCAGTGGTAGATTCTCAAAAGTTAGTTTTGGTATAGAATCAAATCCTATCAATAAACTTTGTGTACACAGTTACATAAAAATCCATTGGGCCACCTTGCACCATCAATTGACCTTTACCTCACGTATGATTTGGTCGCACTAGGCAGTGACCATTTGGAAATATTGGTTCTCTGAGTTATGTGTATCATCCAAATATCGGCTCATTTCATTATGTAGTAGTTGCTATCACATTTGCTAATATCATCAACCATCTCAGCAGAAAAGAGCATCAATACTGAAAAGCTATTAAGCTCATAGTAGCTAATGCATGTTTGCTGAAATTCTAACTTTAGCTTCAAAGTTCAAATTTGATCAGTGACAACAGATATGGCGAGTCATTTTCCTGGAAGTGACAGGCTCACATTGTTTATGTACAAGAAAGTATCTGGGAAACACACAAGTCTGAAACATCACTCTGTCTGTCATTAAGGACGGGTGCCCCATGCAAAAACCAGCTAGTTCAGCTTGTAACTCACACAATCACACATCGGCTTTTCCTGGGGCAAGCCTTATGCTTCCATTTTCGGCAGAAGAGCTGTGTGTACCTCCCCTCTCGCCATAGGGATCATTGGAAAAATGAGTACTCAAGAGTCAATATTTAACAGAATTAATAACTGTTACTGATTTCATCAAGGACACTGAATTTAAAGCGGTGCAGTGAAGGTGCGTGTGGAGAATAATACAGCAATACCATCACTGCTCGTAAGGCCTCATTCATTCTTTTACCCAACATTGCCTTTGTACCATTACCGGAAATGTCAACTCAGTGAAAAAGGCAAATACCGTGTTCATATCATGATGAAATTGGCTTTGACCTTGGGAAACCCCTACAACGGTCTTATGGTCCCCACGGGTCCATGGACCACATTCTGAGAACCACTGTTTAAAATTTAAACATATATCTTACCTTACGACCCAGTCACTTCATTCCTACATATTTACACTCACAAAAATGAAAATGTATGTTGACCAAAATACTGTCAAGTAAGTTTATACCACCTCATTCAAAATCACTCAGACCTGTAAACAGACCAAATATCTATCAGTGAAAGAGAGGGTAAACAAATTGTTGTATCTCTTCAGAAATGAATAATATTAAAAAATAAAGAGAAAGGAACAACGGACAGATCTAACAATGGAATGTTCTTGTCTAAAACACTGCGTTACATGAGAGGAGCCACACACAAATGAGAATGTGCTGCCTGGTTCCATTTATGTAAAATGTGAATACAGGGAAAATTGGTCTATGAGATGGAAACCACAGTGTCTGGGGACTGGAAAGGACCTGGAGGGAGATTTCTGGGGAGAAAGAAATGTTCTATATCTCATTTTGGGTGTACAATTTCCAAGCCTTAATGAATTGAATGTTTAAGGTTTGTGCATTTTACTGAAGGTTGATTATATCTCAATGAAACAATGTTCTAGCCATCACAATAGAAGTAGATATGAGAAAACGAAAAGGAATATTAAAGCTGGCATTATTTGCGGATGATGAAATAGTTTACACAGACCTCTCTTCCCCACAGTACATAAACAATGCGATAAAAATGACAGAAGAGTTCAGTAAGATGCCTTCTTATTTTCCTCACTGAGTGTGACTTCACTGATACTGCTATACTCAGAGTGACCATTCAAAAGAAACCTAGATTCTCTTGCATTTAGGGAAAATGTTACTTGTCTCCTTTAAGTAAGCTGTTCAAGTGTAAATGGTAATTATTGCAGAACTGTGTTTAGTGTGCCACACTGAACTTGACTTTCAACTAGAAGACAGTTAAATTATGCCATTGTCCCTTCTTTAACTGAGGTTACCTAACTTTAACTTTAGTTCTTGTTACCTGAGGTACCTGAGTAAATAGCTCACAGACCAGATGTATTTTTAATGAATTGATTCACTAGGTGTCAAACATTATAGTTGCTCAAAATAAGTATTTTGAATGCAAGTCATACAGCAATGCAAGGCCCCCTCCTGGCAACTTAGGTAAGGGGATCAATGACAAGAAAGCAGAAATATGCTCATAATACATTTCTCATCTTGGTGTCTTGTTTCTTAGTCTTAAATTCTCATCCTGACTAAAGAATCCCCATTTGGGGGACTGACTGGAGCACGCAGCCCCTTTCTTGAGAATGCAGAGTTGGAATTGCAAGGTGCTAGTTTGTCTCTCGCATCATCGGAACAGACAGCACGTTCCTGCCGGCCCCACGGGGCGGGTCACGGACTACGAAGACGGGATGCACGGCTCGTGTGCTCAGAGGAGAGTCTGGAGAAGAGAGCAATCAGGCCCAGAGGGACAGAGAACCCAGTCATCTGGGCTCTGTCCCCTTTCCTGGTCCCAGCTTCAGTTCTTTGTGCCACACGACGCCAACCCTTGGGTCCACTGCAGCACACACAGCGTCAGCAATTCCAGCCAGTAGTGTGGGCTTCCACTTTAAAGCACAGAGTCTGACAAAGACGCAGGTAGAAAAATCAGGTCTCGATGTGTTAAGGAGATCCTCTATTTTAAAAACGATTGACTTTGACAGACACTTCCCAACAGCAGCACCTTGTAAGGCCACCTTTTGTGTCTCTGTCTGCCAGGGCCCCGGGGGCATCCACAGCACACCAGAGGGTGGAGAAGCCAAGGGACAGACATGCCATGGTCTTCCTGCAGGTCAGATTTACTAGGTATTATGTAATTTAAAATGCTTAAAAAATTAAAGTAAGACTTTGTATGAATATCTAAGATAAAATGTCAGACTTCAAAGAAATTTCCTGCTTTTTGGCAGACTGCTTGAGGTTAAGGTGGAGGCTAAGTTCGAGCCTCCTGGGGTCCCCCACTGCTTTCCCCAGCATTAGGGGTTCTAGAGAAGACAAGTTTGAGCAATGCTCATGCACTGTAACGCCAACAGTCAGAGCAGTCCAAAGAGCAATTCCAATGCCGGCATGTATAATTTAGTCTCCGATTGTCTACACAATCGAACCTCTCATTTTCTTCCTATTATTATCAAAGAAAAAAGACAAATTATCTGGAAGTCCATGATAGCTTCTGGGCAATGTTCTGCATTATTTGGTCCTCTCCCATTTCCCATATTACTGGGTCCAAGATATTAATATCAAAATGAGTATAACACTAATGGATGTAAAGAATTCAAACTAGAATTTTGAAGTCTAAAAACAAAGTCATTAATTTTATATCTAAACTTGAGGGCATTTTCTAATGAAGATTTTACTTACACGGGAGGTTAAATAAACTATGGTTTAATAAAATAAGGTAAATGTGAATGGTATAGGTCCTATACATAGCACTGAGTTTAAAAATCGAGAAATAAAGTCACAGAGTAAGTCAGGTCAAATCAGTTTCAGAACAAATACACACAAAACACTAACTGATTGATTCTACACAGTTTCCACAGGTATTTACTTATGAGTGTAAAATCCATAGCAAAAGGTCTGGAAAGATCCCCAGCAAACCAGTAATAGCACTTATCTCTGAAGAGCATGCCAAGGGGAAAATCAGAGGATCTGTTAACATTGTATCCACACTGTTCTGCATGCAAACATGGTTTTTCCTTCTAAAAACAAATCTTGTTCAGTCACAGTGTTTTCAGTCTGCTTTGGGTACTAGAGAGACAGACAGAGAGAGAGAGAGAGAGAGAGAGAGAGAGAGAGAGAGAGAGAGAGAGACGGGGGCTAGGGAGGGAGAGACAGAGGGAGGGAGGGAGGGACAGAGAGAGAGAAATCTCTAGTGTTGCCACCTATAACGCACAAGTGAAAAAACACACACAAAAAAGATGTGATTATCTGGTTGCTTTTTAAAAACATGAATAGATCCTTTAACGATTTGCTTTTCCAATTTCTACTAAAAGTTTATTAGTGTAAAATATGTTTATATTTTAATAACATTTTAGCCTAAGTTTCCTAACATAAGAGTAATTTGGTAAACCATAAAACTGAGCTAAATTCAATAAACTAAAGGAAAAGATACCATTAAACTGTCTCCAGAGCAATGCCTGTTTTCAAGCTCTTGGTTAAATTTCTGTAAAAAGACCAACAAGATACTTAGTTGTCTCTTTATTACCATTACTTCCCCGTTGATTTACTTGGTAATTTCAGATATGCTTTATTTTCATTCTGGAATCATTTTCTATTGGCACTGACTCCAAAGAAAAGAGTTTTAATGTCCCTGCTCACTAACTCCCAACCTCTGATTTGGTGTCAAACAGTAAATAATCTGCAAACAAACACTAAAATGTGCCGCCCAAGTCTTCCTTGGAGGGATTTCTGCATTCTGTTGGGGAATCATAGAGTTGGTGGATTTTACAGACAAAACGAACACTGGTTTAACCTCTTCCTTCTTCTTTTTCATTTATCTTATTTATCTCTCTGTTTGCAGAGGAAATGAAGAGCCTTGCTCAGGGTCTCACGGCACATTAGCGGTAGGGCAGGATCTGGACACCAATTCCCAATCTAGAATGCTCTTTCTACACTCTCCTACCTCCAGGTAAAGAAGATTATTTGGTGTTTTATACATTGGATTCTCACATCTGTAAGCTTAAGCCTCGTTAATTTTCTCAGAGGTCCTTATGCATCTCACCCCTTGCCCGTACTGATCACATGAAGAGTAACTATCTCTATTCCTTCGTATGAACATCAAATTTCAGTTTTATAAAGGCATCTCGCTATCTCTGAGAAATAGCAGAGGTGACAAAGGCAGCCCAATGTTTCTTTATAAATTATGTCTGACTTTATAGTAAATGCCAAAAAAGAGGAAATCAAAATGGACAGTGTTGATGTTCATGGACAAGGAAGAATATCTAACCAGGAGCATGCACTGAAGTTTCAACATTCATTACGGTGATAAAACTCTGGGAGAGCCTAGAGACCGCCACATCACACAGAACAATTCTTAATCTTATCAATTTTTAATATGTAAGATCTACAGACATGTAATTTAAAACCTGTGTGAGCACTGGGCCAGGGAATTTTTCTTACCAAATATACAGTCAGATTTTTCAAAGATATATTTTTAAACATTTCCTTATTTAAAATAGTTTATGACTTTGGTTATTCTCTGAAAGAAGAAGAATATGCTTTTTACAAAATTTGGGAAAATGGAGTATATATGTATGTATGTGTATACATTTGTATCAACACACACAGTTGAGATGTGTTCTTTGTATGTTCCAGGCACAGATAATTGGGTAATGCACATACACTGCTTCGTTGGTCACAGGAACCTCACTGAATTCCTGCAGAACAGCAGAACTGAGGCCGAGAGAGAGGGGAAGTGACGTGTATAAGGTCACATGACTAATGAGCAGAGACACCAGGACTTGAACTTAAGTCTTCTAATCTCAGATCCAAAGCTTTTTGCCTGGTATCATCTCCTCATCTTGGAACTTGTCTCAGAACATTAAAAAAATCTAAGGTTCTAGAAATTTGCACAATACTGACTACAAAAGCAGGATTAGTGTTGCACTCCAACTTGGCATCTGCTCCTATCAAAGCTGTCATTTATTTGTTGCTAGTCTAACATATCTTTCAGTCCTCCCCTGATCTGACCTCCTCTCAGTAGTGTTGATGCCTCTCTTCCACACCCGCCTCCTCTGCTCATTGAAACACCCATCTCCCTGCTCCCTGACATCTCGCTCCTGTTCATTTCCCATTTCTCCATGGAGTCCTGACTGTTAAGGCCCCTCAAGACTGAGTCCTAGTTCCTCCCCGCCTGTCACTCCATACTTGACCACTCACATCTGAAGCTTTGATTTCTGTCAGCATCCAGGAGCTCTTATATTGGAACATACAGATTCAGAGCCACCTTTTAAATCTTCAACTTGATGTCTCAAAGGTACCCCGAAGTTTAGGAAGTCTCAAAAAATATTACTGTCTCTCCAAAACCAGTCTCTTTCTAGGCTTAACAAATTTGGTGAGCAGCAACTGCACCCCACTCAGTCACACAAGAATCCCGGAATCACCCCAGCCCTAATATCCTAGCCACACCAACCACCATCAAAAATAGCTGCTCTCCTCCACTGCTACCATCCTCCTCTAGTCCATCCTTATCTCTTGCCCAGGGACTTCCACTGCCTCCTAACCGATCTCCCAACAATACCCCCAGTCATTCCCCACACTGCAATCAGTCCTTCTTTCAGACTCCAGTGGCTTGCTCTTCTTATCTTAGGTCCCAAATCCTATTACTGTATTACAAAGCTCAGCACCAGCTAGCTTCTGCTTGCCTGTTGAGGTTCCTCTTGTACTTCTCTCCTCTTGCTTCTCTGTATTCCACTGACCTGGGTTTTGAGTTCTAGAAGCCATGCTTCCTTCCTTTTGGCCAAAGGGTTTTAGCAGATTCTGTTCCCTTTACTTGGAATATCCCATTCCTTCCCATCACATTCATTTTCTTTCTCCCTCCCTCGCTCTCTCTCTGTTTTAATTTCTCTCTCTCCTCCCTCTCTCCTTCCAAACCTCCCTCTCTCTCACAGATGCATACACATGCGCGCACACACACACACTAACTACACACATTTGCTTCTCCTTAACTCTTACCCTTTAATGCTGATCTCATGAGAGAGTTCAGGGAAACCTGTTCCAACGCCCCCATCCCATCCCTGCCTCTGGCAGGTTCACTGATTATCTACTTCCAGAGACTTACTTCAGTTCATAATTACAGTTTCATTAGTGTGGCTATTTGTTTAATGTCCATTCCCTTCATGAACCAGGAGCTGGATCCCCAGGGCCTGCTGAAGCACACGGCGTTGTAGGTACTCATAAATATAAATGAATGAATCAATTTCTGCTTTAAAAAATGATCCAATGCAAGAACCTGAAAGAAAATAGAGCGCTAAAAATGAAAAGGTTAATTGCTTCCAAAACTATAATTTTAAATAACTAACCTCCCTTTGGGTATTTTTATCACACTAATAGTATTGTATCTACCGAGTTGTCTATGTCAGAAGCCTAAAAATCATTTTGATTTCTTTCTCTATGTCAGCTGATGCTGCTATGTTTATCTCCAGTACCCACCCAGGGTCCCTTCTTTCTAGCATCACTGAAATCGCCCACTCTAAGGCACTGCACGATTTGCTGGGATGATTGCAATGACCTTTAGTCTTTCCACTTTCCCCTCTTTGTTCTCCTAAAATGATTTCTTCACTCAGAAGTTAGAAGGATTATGGAAAATGAGTACATCGAATCAATTCCCCAATTAAAAACCTTTACTACTTAAAAAAATCTCTTTCGATACCATTACTCTCCATTGTGTCACTGTTTTATTCCCTTATGGTCACGTGGCAGCATCTGATTCATTCTTTCCAGCTCTGACAGGGATGAGAACTCCGCAAAGGGAGCCAAGGCTCCGAGCACCCACCACACCAGGCACGCAGTCGGGGCTAACTCTGTTGTGCAGTTACTGAATGCACGGCGACCGCAGGCTGTTATGCCAGAGCCCTCTTTCAGAAACATTTTGAAGAGCTTGCTTATTGAATAAAGTCAGGACCTCCTTTTACCCTGAACTTCCAAACCAGGGAAAACTCAAGAAGCGGACAAGAAATGTTTTCTAATGATTAGGTCCCCACAGAATGTTTATTATAGCTTGAATAAAATCTACTTAACAATTCATGACTTTGAGAATTCTTATGAAAGATGCCTAATGTGATCCTCTAATTTCTTATTCTTTCCAGTCCCAACTGTAAGTGTGGCTAACAGGGCAACAGGGTAATAATCTTCATTATCTCTTCTTCTTTTCAAAATTGCTCGCAGAATGCTTGGAATGTAAAGGGCCCACTGGTGCCCTGGATGGCTAGTCTAAGTGGTGCTTTTTTGTTTATGCTAATTAAGTAGGTTGCAGACTGGTTACTTAGCAATATCCTTCATTGAAATGCTCTGTGCTGGGAGCTTAATTATATGTTTTAGGCCTAAAATGGTCATTATGAAGATGTGAGCAGACGATATCCATGCATTGCATGCTATTATTAGAGTTTGTGGGGTCTGGCATGATAAAACTGTTGGAACGTGTAAAGCCATTTATGAAAAGATGGGTTAAATCAAATTGTGGTGATTCACTACCAACTGGCTTAAACTGAGCAATAAAAAGAGACATTTTTAAAATAAAATTATTTTAAATATATTTGTATATATTTCAATGTATTGGAATGTAGTCAAACTCCATCCTTCATCTGTGGGTTTGAGAAACTCCTCTTAGCTTTAACGCATTCTTATTATTTACTTGAAGCACTTTATTGAATTTACTGGGGTGACTCTGGTTAACAAAATTATACGGGTTTCAGGTACACAATGCCACAACACAGCATCTGTACACTGGACTGTGTGTTCACCACCCTGAGAAGTCAGGTCCCTTCTCATCACCATTTATCTTTGTTTCTATGAAGCAGCTTCCACACTTGCCTTCAAGTGTATGAATAACACTTCCTAAATCAATCTGTTCAGCATACGTGAAAGAACAACTTCATTAAAAATTAAATTCCTCATGGGCTTTAATGGAACTCATCAATATTGTGTGTTGGGGGATCTGTAACTCTATTTTTTCCAAATAGAAGACAAACTATGGGTTTTTTAAACAGAATTTTAATGTTTTAAGACTTGTTTTCACTCTAAAACATCAGTCTCCCACCATGATCTGTGTGGCGGGGATGAAAAGGTGCTGATCTTACACCAGCTGACTAGAGAGTGTTCCACAGAAGTAGAGCAAACAAATGTACACACAAAGTATTTAGATTGCAGGGACATTAAGAGCAATTTTGGTGATGGGCATAAATTATGTTTAGAGGGTGGATCATCTATGTAACAGCAAGGAGCTAATAATCTCCAATGCTCTTATAGGCAACAGAAATAAACCACAGCTCAGAATAAAAACATAGAAATTAGGCATGTTGGAAAGTCAGCTGCCATTTAAATATCAGATTGATATAATATAACTAATATATTAGAATAACATCTTAATATATATTATATTATATTATATTATATTATATTATATTATATTATAGATTATAATCCTGAATCCTGTCACCATGGTTTGCATTTTTCCCCAAGCTTACGGATCAATATCCATTTTGTCTCATATTAACGAAACCTCTAAACATTTAACTTAGAGGATACGTGTAGGAAGTCTTTTCTTAAAAACTGATGGGAAATACACATCTGGCTCACTACTGTACTCCCACAGAGAGTGACAGCCAGCTGCTGACGTCAGGGGTGGGGACGGTGGGAGGATGCGTCTCACTAGCTAGTGAGATAATAAGGACTGCGTTAGAAAAGACACCGAGCACCCTCCCGTAGTCTTCTGTCTGATATTTACTTCACGGGGCTTCCTCTCATATATTTTCACCAAACTGAACAATTTTCCTATCATCCTCTTACCTTTAAAATTTTTGATGATGATACATAAAGGGAAAGTCAAACATGTATTCTTCCCTGTTTGAATAGCACTGCAGGGTAATCAAATACTTGTTTAGGGAAAGCTATTCTTTAGGGGAAAAAAAACAGCTAATAAATGAACTAGGAATGATAAGAGCGTGAATAGCACCATTGTGCACTCTCTATTGGAATAATGGGTCCAGGCAATAATAATCAAGTGCTTATAATACCACAAGGTAAGAAAACCTTGTGGGGCGTTTTATAATGGATGAACTGATAACATAGAAGTGTGATGATCAATCTTAACAAAAAGACAGACATCAGACACGACGCATCCTCTATTGTAGAGCAGTAAGAAATACATGAATCACCTTCAAAATAAGCCAGAATCCTGAACCTCAATCTGATAAAGCCTCTAGTTTAAACGACAGTTTATAGGAAATAAGATAACCAAGCACATTAAGAAACACAATCGGGATGCAAACCACAAAAATTCAAGAGGTGAGAAACTCCAGAACACAACACCAATTTTTTAATAGAAAAAGAAAGAGGGAACTGTTGCAGATTAAATGATAACTAAGCAATACATAAACTAAATGCAATATGTAGGCCTTAATTATTTTGAATGAGGCAACTGTAAAAATCATTTATGAGACTAACAGAGAAATTTTAACACTGTTTATTTGAAGAAAGCAGTGCTTGTAAGGCATGCTAGTGGTACTATGGTTATATCTAAAAATACACTGGAGATGCTACTGAATGGAGACGTGCTCTAGAATGTTCACCGGTGGTGTGATGTCTGGGTTTGCTGAGTAGTACTCCGAAGTATAGGCGCATACTCCGAAGTATGGGCGCATACTCCCAAGTATGGGCGCTGCTTGTTTAACCGTTCAGCTGTTGAACATTGGGGTCGCTTTTCGGTTTGGGCTGTTACGAATAAAGCTGCTGTGAACATCTGTATGGAAGCTTCTGTGCAAACACCCTACTGGGCTTCTGACACTGTGCAAAGACCTGCACACCAACACCAAGACCCTCAGAGCGGGGCGGGGCACCAGTACCCGCCCTGAGCCTCCTCTGTGCTCTCCACAGACCCATTCTCCCAATCCCAGGTACTGGTATCTTGGTGCTCCGACCTCCTCACTGAATTTAGGGTAGAATAGTGTAAGGGCTGATGTGACTTCAAACACTGTGCAACAGGGGTGCCCTAACATCTGGCATCCCTGGGCCAGACTGGAAGAAGAAGTGTTAGTTGTCTCAGACCACGCATTAAATACTCAAACACTAATGAAAACTCATGAGCAAAAAAAAAAAAAGGTTTTAAGTAAATTTATGATTTTGTGTTGGGCCGCATTCTTAGCCATCCTGGGCCCCACGCGGCCTGTGGGCTGGACACCCCTGGAAGGTGACTTCAGAGAACAGATTTCTAGCACTTACTAGTATAGTGACTGGTACCAAGTAACTCAATGAGCCTGTAAAAGAGGAAAGGCACATTTGAGAATTTGCTTCCTCTATGGACAAAGCTGATTATTTGTTAATTTAGTAATTGATGAATCATAAGTCCTTAGATCAAAATTAAGAAAAAATGATGCCACAAAAGAGAAAGGGATAGAAGAAAATATTAGCAAAGTCCTTAAAGAAAAAAACAGTTGGAATGGCCAGCAACAGGGACCTGACCCGTGGTTCTATCCCAAGTACTTCTTCCCGCTGTGTCTGCCTCACGTTCTATGCCCATGTGAGCCCTCTTAGCCCATGGAGTCGTCCACCCTTCCTGCCAACGTGGTAAGAAGAGAAACACGTGATCTACCTACCTTACCTCCTCAACAAAGTTTCCTTCAATCCTGGAATTAAGTTGAATCAGTGGATATCAAGTTGCTGAATGATTAACTTTTTAATCAATCTATTAGCTAAATAATTAAGGACTCCCCCCCAACAATGCTTTGATTTCACTTTGAATTTGCAAGGGCCAGTTAGTTGTGAATTTATCAGAGCAGCTGAGCTGAATGTTTTCATGTTTCAAATTTCCAAATTTCAGTCAATCTCAATTTCCCAATGGTTTATAAGTAATTGGTTAAGTTTTCCCTTAAATATAGTTGCCTGTCTTCTATACACAGGGTGGGGCCAAAGTAAGTTTACAGTTGTGAGTATACGAAACAGAGTTTATCCTTATATCATTATTGATCAATGATCGTGTTATATTCCATATGAACAACTGCAAACCTACTCCCCCCACCCCCATATTTGCCTTGCTTCTCACAATGAAGCAGCTTTGCCTGGGGCAATGGGCACCCGATGCAGAGTGCAGATGATGTTTCATTGACTTGTCCACTTCAGGCCTGTATGATTTCATGAACCAGTGTCACCCCAGTCAATTCAATTAAAAAAAGAAAACAGCTTTGGTGAACTGTCACAAACCCATTTTAAGATGATGTTCCTGAGAGTTTTTATAGAATCGATCACTGAGTTAATTAGTCTAGAGCTAATAACCAGCATCTAATAGCAAATTATTTGCTCGCCAGCTTTTCCAGTGGTTCCCAACATATCTGTGGTGAAGAAACGGTGATTTATTGTTCGTTTGGTTTTTGTTTAGCCAACCTGCTGCTGATTAACATTTTGTAAGAAATAATAAATATGAACGATTTGAAAAGTGAAAATTTAAAGGTAAGACAAAGACCTATAAAATAGAAGCCTCCGTTTTTCAGTAGGTCAAAACAAACAGAAGCACTCTGCCCAACTGGCCCGGAAGCTCCTAAGCATGCACTGTCAATTTCGGTTTCTTCGCACATCACAGATGACTGACGAGCAGCGCAGCCTGGTGCCGGCCTGCAGACAGCCTACACCTGAGATGCACTGGTCTGCATTGGCCTCACACGAATTATGTCGTGACTCTTTCTCGTCCCCTAAGACTCCATACGTTCGCATCTCTCTCTAGGGATCTCCCATGCTCTTGGAGGTCAATAAGAATGTTTTCTATTGTGTTAGCATTTCCTACAGCATTCAGCCTGATAGAGTATAATACATTCTTATTGATCAACAGAAAACAACTTCTATTCCTTTCATTCTTTCCTGTTTTTCTCCCCTACTCCATACTATGTTTGAACATAATTCATTTTACATCCTTTTTGGAAGGAGATGCAAGTTGCCAACTGGAGGCCTACAGGCTGCATGTGGACAATAAATGAGATTCGTTTGTTCCACAGACTCTGTTAAAAGTCAGTCTTTAACTTATTTTACAAAAGTGGCAACACTGGGCCCACATTTACATGCAGCAACAGCACAGCACCGAGTAGGGCTGCCCCTCTAGATAGGTAAGCTCTCAATTCCCCACAGTCTTTACTTGGTTGATCCACTGTTTAAATGACCTGCTTGGAACATTTAGGCTTTGAAAATTACAACCACTAATCCAGATCGACATGATCAAGGTCGATAAACCCTACAGAAGACAGAGGAAAGCACGAACCAAAGAGCCCAACACACTATCACAGGACCTTATGCTTATGTTTCTCTAACAATGTACGGGTCCAAAACATTTTTAAAATCCTCACTTAAGGAATATTTATTGAATTTTTTTTCTAGAGAGAGAGGGAGGGAGGGAGGAAAAGGGAAGAGGGAGAGAGGAAGGAAGAAAAGGAGAAAGACAGGCAGACAGAGACATCAATGTGAGAGAGAAACAT
The DNA here is from genome assembly GCA_028533065.1 of Trachops cirrhosus. NCBI lineage: Eukaryota > Metazoa > Chordata > Mammalia > Chiroptera > Phyllostomidae > Trachops > Trachops cirrhosus. The sequence goes on from CM052546.1 coordinate 14,511,704, forward strand.
CCAGCGGTTTCAGTTTCCTTCCATATGAGCCCTGACGGGGAGTCGAACCTTCCAACTTTTGGTGTGTGGGACAATGCTCTAACCAACTGAGGCTCCCCGCCAAGGCTAGAGCCAAAACATTTTGTTACCCCATGTAAATCTCAGTATTCCCATTTATAGGCAAGAAAGTTGAGGCTCCCAGGATAATGTTCTTCAGGCTCCACCTAAAGGAAGCGGCAGAGTCTGGGCTCAGAGCCAGCGACCCCATGCAACAGGACACCGCACGGCCACCCAGTGGTTTTGATGGTTTTCATTCCTGAGCATTTTCTATATGCAAGACAATGAAAACCAACATCTATGTTCTCTAATGCAGAAAATATAATTTTATATTCCTCCACTCACACTTCACAGTGCATTTTTGATAGGAGGGTTTCTTTTTAAGGTTCACACTAATAGAGTCTTTTCATGTTTTCCTCATATATCACTTTGCTCTGTGCTGTTCGCCTCCACACTGACCAAAGCTGACCCTTTATTTCCAAATCAAAGACGCTCCAATGAGCCAAGACCCAAACTATAATGGTTTCAGGAAGGGAGACCTCACATTTTCATTTCTAGACCATTCAGAAGCTGGACAGAAATGTCAGCTTCCTTATAAGCCAAACTCCAGTACCTCCCTCAAAAGCGCCAGGAGAAGACTGACTAGGAAACTCTTCCATAAGCCTCAAGTCACAGCGAAAGAAGCAACTCCAAACTCCCTTTAACGATCTTCAGAACAGACTGTAGGACACTATGCTCTGGGATCACAACGCACAGACCAGCAAACCCGCACAAGGGCTGTTGGCCTTCTGTGACCCTGAAGGTCGTTCTAGCCGGGGAGACACCTGGCTCTACACAATTTTTTTTTTTTTTTGAAGATAGAAGTGTGCTGTTCAATACAGTAGTCACATGTGGCTATTTAAGTTTAAATTGATTAAAATTAGGTAAGTTTACAAAATTCAGTTCTAAGCCACATTGCAAACACTGTGTAGCTGCCGGGTAATATCCCCTCAAGTCTAGCTTGGCTTGACCCACAGAAGAGAGCCTGAGTCGCAGAGGCCAGTCTTATGTAACCCCAGGGGAGGTAGGGTGCAAGTCCAAGGGTCAAAGGCAGTTGTGCAGAGACTGGGGCAGCTGTGAGCCAGGAGCTGCTGGCATGGCTGGGAGACAAATGGCCCAACCAATGAAGAGAACATAGGCTCCAGTACTATCCGCTTCAGAAGGCTGTGGGTTGTATTACTTCACCAAATAAAACCCAACAAAAACTCAAATGACAAATACAAAATTGAGTAGGTAAAACTATTCATCTTACTCTTTATTAGCCTTTCCTTATACCTTTGGGAAGTTTATTGGTTCTCACCTGCCTATAATCTCCTTGAAGGTAGAAGCTATGACTTTAGAAAAAAATTCTCACCAAGGATATGTTTATTGATTTTAGAGAGACGAAGGAGGGAGGGAGAGGGAGAGAGAAACATCAATCGTGCCTTGATTTGTAACTTAGGTAGGTGCCCTGGCTGGGAATTGAACCAGAAACCTCTGGTTCATGGGATGATGCTCCAACCAAGTGAGCCACCTGGCCAAGGCAGAAGCTATGAGTCTTTTTGTACATTGCATCTCTAGTGTCTGGCACTTACTAGGTGTTCAGTAAGTATGAAATGAGTGTTGACTTTAACAATTATTTTTAAGTGTTATAATTAAGGTGAACACAGATCCTGTTTTGCTACCTTTATTATAGATTATGCCAGTTGCTCTAACATATTTATTAATAGAATCACCCCAGCCTCTCAAAAGTGTCCCAGTTTGTTTTATAAATGATATGGTCACTCTAGCTTAAAGGACATATATATAGTCAAGGTAGCAGAACAATAAAAACAGGTTGAGTGACTTTATTAGCTACTTCAGTGAGCTCCTTCAGCATACACATACAAGACCTGTCCAGAAAAAAGTCCAGCCATTATTAATATAACGAGAATGTAATATTATAATGTAACAAGAATGTAATAACGAGAATGTAAACGATGTCGTTTGCATGACATCGATGTAACCTGGCAGCCAATGAGAGTGGACTGGAATGCTGATGTGTGAACAATGACAACTTCACTGTACTAGTCAGTGGGGGTGGTAGATGCCATTAAGTGAGCACGTGTGCTGTGTGGCCATTGCATTCAAAATGACTGAGCGAGTGACAAACCTGCATCAAGTTTTGTATCAAGCTTGAAGCTATTTGGATGATTCAGGAGGGCGCAGCTATGGACAACTGGTGACTGGCAGCTTTATCACAACACACCCACTAACGTATCATGTGTAGTGCAGAATTTTTGGGCAAAACATCGAATCACCCAGGTGACTCAGCACGCCCTATAGCCCAGATTTGGTACCCTGTGACTTCTGGATTTTCCCAAAACTAAAATCACCTTTGAAAGGGAAGAGATTTCAGACCATAGATGAGATTCAAAAAAATATGATGGGGCAGCTGAAGGCGATTGGTAAACTGTGTGAGGTCCCAAAGTGTCTACTTTGAAGAGACTAAGTCGTCATTGTCCTACGTATAATGTTTCTTGTATCTTGTATCTTCTTCAATAAATGTCTCTCCTTTTCATAGGAAATGGCTGAATACTTTCTGGACAGGCCTCATATGTTTGACATTTGATCTAATAGTTCAGGTGCTCCCTTTAGAGAGAAAATGTCCAGATTTTATTAAAAACACATTTGTGTTTAAAAAAATTCTGGCTTAGGTGTGCACGGCCCCACTGGTTCTGATCTTGTCTTTCCGGTGTTGAAACTGGGAGCATTAAAAATAAATGTATGTAAAATTTGCAATATACACTTGAAATTGAAGTGTATGTGTAAAATAATCAGCTGGTCTTACTAACTAAGTGGTAGCCGAGTTAAGAGCCGCAGACTGAAAACTCACTAGAGCTACAATTCCTGTGCCTTCACTGAAGCCAAAGGGATGGTACTACAAACTCAATAAAGCTTGTCTTGAGGGTATGATAGTGGACTCACTGTGGTCTTGTCTCATTCCTTAGTGCATTTTGAGGAAAAACATAGGAAAATAAATACCTCACATAAAATAAAACAGTATTCAATTACAACCTTGTTATTTGAAGTACATCCAGCTTTCTAATGAACTTTCACTTAATAGATTCATGTTAATCAAAATCCTTAAGACTAAATTATTTAATTAGAGAGGTTTTAACTGGAAGACAGACCATGTTGTATTTTTAACCTAAATTGCCCCTTGGAGGAAACAAGAAGAAAAGAGCTGCCTTTTCATTAGGAAAGGAAGTTAATTCATAATCAATAGAAAAACAATTCCATCTCTGACAAGGCTCTGAGCTACACCCACGCTCAGCAGACACATGTTTAGCCTTGGCTACTACGAACACACCGAGGTCTGCGTACTTCCCTGATCCCGTTTCCTCACTGCCCTGTTGGCACGTAGCTTGCAGAGGTGACAAGTCAAACCAAAGGGCTAAAACACATTTCCAAGGATGGACAACAAAGTTCCCTTGCTCGGTCATTTTTGTTGTGGTTGTTCTGATATAAATTATCTAAACGCCCTGTGGTGCAATGACTGATCGCCCGCCTGAGCCCAGAGCTGAGCGCCCAATGGAATGCTAACACCCAGGTCAATGAGGCCACACACAGTTACCCAAATCCGACCCGCAGTAAGGGGCCTGCATTATCTGTCCACGCGGCATGCTTTCGTCATTCCTGTTGATAGCGCCTCTTCCTCACTGACGTTGTGTTTTCTTCTCTATGTAATCCCAACAGGGAGAGTGAAGGATGGGGAAAGGCCCTATGTTACCAGGTTATAGACTTTGATTTATAAATAATTTCCACTGGTATTATTGGAAAATCTCTCCAGATCCACAAATCTCCTTTACCAGAGATGAATTACACATAGGCAGAACACACCCATCTACTCTGGTATAAGGGCTTTTTTGGTTGCAAGTGACATAAAGCCCAGGGACAAGTGTTGACCCAAGGGGATCATATAATGATAACCCTACCTGTTCCTCCATCTCTTTACTTTGTATCTTTCCAAATGGCACGATACTCCAGTTCCACGTGATAGCATCGTGGCTTCCAGAAGCACCACAGCGGTATTTGCCCAGATCTAAATGCAGCTGAAATGTACAGAGTTCTTATCAGTTCTCTAGCAAGAATCTTGTGATTCTCTGTGGGCCACTCACCGAGGCAAACAGACTGAGATGCCATGTCTGTGACTGCCTCTAGAACACGACTTTGTCCATCAACCGGCTCAGCCCGAGTGAGCAGAAGCCCACCTGCAGAATTACGGGGAGGCAAGCTGCAGTCAGGGCCCCTCCATTACGATGCTTAATTACAGGAAGGTAGAGGAGCTTTCAAATAGCACATTTATGACCCAGTTTTATTGCGCTTCACTGCAAAGGCACTGCCTTTCTCTGGAGAAAATCTGGCATTTTACCCAGGCAGCAGACAGAGCTTATATTCATTTTTCTCATGTTGTATTTTTCTATTTGCTACAAATTTTATCATGGCTCTATTAGGATAGGTAAAATAAATTGTAATTTAACAAGCTTTCTCCGGTTTGCTCTTGTCAAGAAAATATACATATTACCCTCCAAAGAGGGAAAACTAGGCATCAAAAAATCCTTTCAGCCAATCCCACATCAGCTCTTTATCTCCAGCTACCATACATCTGAGATGAGTTAAAAGGCATTTGTTTTGTTTATATAAAAACAGAATTTCTGTAGCTTCATCTCCATTCTTTTCTGATGGGATAAATGGTCCTTTTAATGGGAGGGAAAACACTGGAGAGCGAGGGGAATGCACAGGAAGGACTCCAGACAATACTGCTCAGTGAATACACACGGAGCGCACAGTGGATAAGGGCATGCAGAGTCCCGAACTGCCTGAAATGAAATGTGATGTGTTCATCACAGGGCAGACTAATAGGCGTGCTGACGCACTCAGGAGGGGCCACAGTTCCGTTCAGACTCTATGGTCAGCCATCACTGCAAGTTTGAAATAAGCAGAGTATTAATGATACATGTTGTATATGTCAGTCATTACACAGCTTGTGTAAGTTAAAGACATAGTCTGTTGCCACTAATTTCTCAGGCAAGCAGAGTTAATGGCGTTAAACCATCAGATGGAATGTGAAAGGCTCACCAATCTCCCCGATGTAAGGCGAGTTTTTAGACTGTTTGTGGCCCTGACGGAGGTAGAAAGAACCCCTGGGTAAATGCACAGTGATGGGTTTTCGCCTCAATATTAGGCCGCTGTACCATAGTTGGAACCGAGAGTAAAACAGCCGTTAGAAGTGCCTAAGCAAAGTTTTCCACTCATCAGATAGGTGTTCTTTCCAAGAGAGTTCTGGCCCATGTTACCATTCACTTTAAAATGTCATAAACACTTAAGCTAATCATGGCAAAGGCAAGAGTGGGTTAAACGGAAACTTATGGAGGTTTTAGAGATTTCTGGGCACATCCAACTACTTTAGATGTAGGCTGCATTGTCTCCATGGGTGGTTTTTATTTTCCTTGATAGAATCTCTTGAATTACTTAGCCTATTTTTATTAGCCGAGATTGGGGGACTTACTTTTTCCGTTACCCAATCTAATGCTCTAATGGCTGCTGATATTGACTCTCAGGAACATTCTTAAAGCTCCTGATAGTGCCTCTGAGGATCCTCACTGAAGCTATACCTCACGCTGTCTCAATCAATCTGTGTCAAGAAAGGACAGGAATACCTCAGAGACCTCAAGGACAGAAACTTCAGGATATGTGTGTGTTGGGGGGCGGGGGGCCTGAGGCAGGGAATCCACAAGAACCAGAACTGGGAAGAGCAGAGACAACTTCTAAAGCCGTATTTCCATCCTTCTGATCGGCACATTTGTGTGCTATGTGAGTCCTGTTCCCTGCCCAACAGAAGTAAGCCTCTAGTTTGGGTTATCATGGTACCAACCTTCTTCCCAAATCTTTATAAATCTACAACCCCAGTACTCTATCCTATGGCTCCAGTTTTTAACTCTTAGTCTAAATTATCAAGATAATCTGAGAGGTTTTCCTTGGTTCATAGAGTAAATCCTCTGGTTCAGTAAACTTTTCCAGGGTTACCTTGTGCTCAACTCTAATAACAGGTTGCCAGGACCCTCCTTTCAGCAAGGCATGTGAGGGCATTGCCATGGAAGGACCCCAGTTATTGCTAATTCTGACCGTCAGCAACCACCTACTTAATTTTTCTCTTTGGATATCATGGTGGCATCTCAAGTCCTTTATGCCCCACACCAAATTTATCTTCCTTCCTTCTCTTAATTTTTAATTATGCTTTCCCTATTAAAACAACCCTCTTATTTCAATCCCGCTCAAACTTGAACTTAGCTTAACTTTTGTTTTTCTCATCCCTTGTTGAGATGGGGAAAACTGTACACAACTGACTACTTTTCTGCAATGGATAGTGAGATGACACATGCACTTTAGGGGATGTCTGCATATCCAAACATCTTGTATGATCATCAGGAGCACTGATGACACAGGTGGCAACACCTGTGCTGGGCTTACAGAACTCGTCTGTGTGACCAGTAAACATTTACTAGGCGCACAATGCACGCGCAGAACTGTGCAAGGCAGTGGAGATAAAAAAAAAAAGTGAATGTTACTGCTTATATTCTGATTCCAGTGCTTGTACACAAAATGACTTCAAATAAATGTTCTGTATGTTCAACAGCTTTTCATTTCTTTTTTCTTATAAAAATAGAAATCATGCAACTATGTAAATCATCATGTGGCATAAATGCTTCTGCTCTTCTGCAAAACTGAGGCAAACTCTTGAGTAAAACAATGAGGGGCAGGGGGTTTCTTCTAGCTTGGAGGCTTTCCTTATGCCCTCTGTGCTTATCTCCCTGTTTCTGAGCCTAAATAAAAAATTCTCTTCTGTCAATTCCAATAACTACTTCGGTAAATACTGATTATGCTCAACCCCTTAATTCAGTAGACATTGTAAGGATACCGTTGTAAGGGTCAAAAGTCAAATTGTCATTCTGCAATTACGGGCAAATGTGGCATTCATTCTCTTAACAATTGTTTATTTCTGAACTAGCAACGGCAGTGAGCACTTAGGATGGTGACCAAGTATCCTAAACACAGAACTGAGGAAGACACAGAATGTCATTTCATCGTCCTGAATATTCCTCAAATGGTGGTGTGCATCCTTTCATATTTCACTGGGATAAATGATTATAATTATAATAATAATAATAAAAATAATAATCAGTCTTTTCAACAGATTGTTCTCAAAGAAGATTTTCTGTAAGTAGTTTCATGTGTCTGGCAAATATCCTATTAATCTTCACAGCACACCAACTGTTTTTGTGTATATTAAGAAATTAGTATATCAAGGTAGCTTGAAAGCTAGATTTTTTTTATCACCAAGAAAGAGTTACATTTAAGAAACAAGTCTTATAATGGATACTGAAGTTTCACTAACTGTGAACTCTGAAACACCAAGGGAAAAAAGAAAGTTTTCCGACTAAAGACACCTTTCTCAGCTGGGTAGGGTACCCTGGTTGCTGGTGGCTTTAATAGCCTGGTACTGGAGGTTCTCCACAAGGTGACCAGCAATGAAAACTTTCCACTCCTACTTCAGAGATGGTAACATGGGTGCAAAGAGGTGAGGTGCCTCTCCCATAATAAATGAAAACGCCTAACACAAAATATACCTGATCCTTACTATCCTTCTGTTCTGCTATGAATGATAACTCCTTAAGTGATTTCTGCAAAGGGCTGAAGAAAGGAGGCTATTTTGCTTTTCATTTTGTTTTTCCTTCATAATCTTTTCCCCAGAGCTCTTTGGTTCATGGGAGACAGACTAATTACATCAAGACCTCCTGGTTCTTATAAAACTGCCATTCCACGAAATGAAAGTGTAGCCAATCAGAACTAAAACGTAATTTGCAAATAAATCTCACTGGAATATGGTGGTTATTAATAGTGATTATGATGATGCTAGGTTGGACACACAAAACACTATCTTTTTGTTTGTCTGTATGCTTGGTTTTTGGTTCAAAATTCCTTCCCCTTTTATCTGGTCCACCCCCCTTCATGTTTTGCCCACTTCAAAGGGTAACTGAGGAATAACAGTTTTGCCTTTAGAGTCGGTCATGATCAGAAAGTTGACTATGAGGTCGGCTGCCGAATTCTGAAGAGAACGGGCCTGGGTCTGAGAGATGAAGACCCAGTCCTGGTCTACCATTTGCGCACATGAACCTGGGGGCAAGGGTCCCCGCCTTTACAGACCTCGATGTCGCCACCTATACACCACGGGGTAAGAATTGGACTGGAATGGTGGATAATATTATGCATGTGAAACACCTCAGTGCCTGTTAGGCAGTAAACGAGCCATCCATAAATAAGACCTGTTAACACAAATCCAGAATTTCTCTCTGCTGATGTTTGTTACAAAAGCCACGCATAAGTAGAAGAAGATAGAGATCACCACTGGATTCCTTAATTTGCGAGCCAATTTTAATTTTCCCATCATCGGATGCATACCTTATCTATCACACATGCTGATTTATTTAGAAAGGCATGCCTGGTTGCGACGGCTGTTCTGTTTGTGGTTGTCTTTGGACAGAAAGCAACTGTCACACAATCCACATCCTGCTGTTTTGTTGTCACATTAGTCACAAGCCAGTCATGTCATTAAGGTTCCCCTCTGCATTCAATCTGTCACCACATCCTGCTGCTTATTCTTCAACGGCACCGCCAGCGCCAGCCCCAGGTTCTCCATTCCTGTAAATGGCCTCCCGGCCCTTGTCAGCACACACCCAAGATCATTTTGGCACACTTCCTATCATTCTACCTCGTTTGCATCCACTGTTTTTTTAAGCAATCAGCATGTCCAATATCATGTCCAATTTCTGGAATCCTGCCCCAAGCACTTCCGCCCCAAACCATGAGCATGAGAGGTGAGGTGCCTCTCCCATAATAAATGAAAATGCCTAACACAAAATATACCTGATACTTACTATCCTTCTGTTCTGCTATGAATGATAACTCATTAAGAGATTTCTGCAAAGGGAAAAGAAAACCTATACTCATGTCCTCTAACAGTTTCGTTTTGGAATTCCCTGTGCCACACTTCCTTGTTACGCCAGGCCAACGTTGCTCAGTTTGCTTATATCATAGCAGGGTTTTTTTTTTATTTGGAGAGGGTGTTTTCTACACTATATCATAGGTCTATCATGGCATCTAGTGTCTAGATACTCTTATCGTTCTGACTACCCACCCAGCAATCTCCACTGATCATTTGAGAGATTTCGACTTCTTTAGTCAGTTCACAATCCTGTATCATGAATTCTATTATTTTCAATTCATTCAAAGAGTCACAGTTCCTTATTATGAAATGTATCAACTCTTTCTCCTTTATCTGATAAGTTAATACAGTCAAGGTAGGAAGAAACTGCCCATTGCCAACCACTCACTCCCCTTTACATTCTTCCAAATGTAAGATCTGTGTTTGTCTGTATCATAATTATGTGATTATTTGCATATAGAGCAATGAATCTCAATAGCAGTATATGGGGGGAGGGGGGTGGACCAGGGAGACATATCAGAATCATCAAGGTGGAGGAAGTCCATTTAAAAAAAAAGTAAAATACGATTTATAAGAAACATAACCTGAATAGTGCTTTATCTTTCACACTATTCACACTATGTAGAAAAAAATATTTTAGGCAAGGAGATGGGCCTAACAATTTCCAATGATGTAAAATTTTTTAAAATTATACATTCTTAAAAGTAAAAGATCTGTATCTACTTCTTGATTTTAGTATATATTTAAAAATATGTTATTTACTTTGAAATTTCAAATAATGTAAAAGGAAACCATTCAATTTTTACATTCCCCAAAAAGATATGGGCCTTGTAAAACTTTCAGAAGAACAAGTCTGGAATGATTTCCATCCCAAAAGTTAACCACTTTATTGTACTCAAGGGCTCTTTAAAATACTAACTTCTTTCTAAAATTTTTCATCACCAAAAAGAGCAAATGAACCTCTCTAACCACACTACAATGTCCAATAAGAACTCATGGAAGATGTTGAGTATAAGAATTTGTCAATATTTGCCCTCCCCTCCCTCCAAAAAAAGTATTAACAAATTCGATACAGTCACTAGCACAAAGTGGAATTTCCATACGTAGGAATCCCAAATGGTAGGAATTATTAGGGTTTTCCACTTTGCCTCTCCCAATCAACACTTGCAAAATAACTGAAATCTAACCTGTAGAATCTTAACAGTGGACAAAAATTTAGCAGTCCTCTAGCCCAGTATCTGAACCCCCACAAACACCTTTTCTATTTGACTTTCATCTGTGGTCTTGAGATGGGGAGCTCATTTCTTCCAGAAAAAGCTTCTGAGTTTTGTTTAAATAAAAAGAGCAGAACTGAAAGTTTCCTGCTTACAACATCTACAAATTGGTCCTACTTATGCCTGATGGAGCCACACTGAAAAAGCTTAACCATTTCAACAAGATAGGTCCTCGAATCTTTCTGGTTCGCACAGACTTCCAAGTCTTCCATTCTCTAGGCTGCTGGTTGTTCTGACCATTCTTCTTAGACCGCCGAGGGGGGTTAAACTCCTGAGCTTGGGAGTAAGACTGATCTAGCGCCCAGTGCCTGCTCTGCCCTGCCTCAGGCTGCAGGTCCGTGGGCAAGCTGCATGACCTCTATGAAACTTAACTTTTCACTTCTGAATAATACTGTTTAATTCACAGTTTTGTTTTAAGGATCAGTAGGTATTGTATATAAATTACTGAATGTGCACATAAAAACTTTCAAAAAAGATTTGCTGTTACCATAATAGGTGTGTTTTACCATTATCTCTAGGGATGCCATTCCCAATAATCTGACAAATCTTCAAAAGTAGGAAAGAGATAAGGAACATGATGAGATTACCATCATTATGGTGACGCTTACTGTCAGTGCATCGATACAACTGGTACATTCTTAACTGCCACTTGCATCTGCACTTGCTGGTGCTTTCCTTGAAGATAAAATTCTGTTTTCTCATTATTTTCAATAGATATTTCATGCCTGTACCTGAAGCTTTTGATTTAAAGGGGTAAAAGTTAGAAATAGCTGGTCTACTTAATAGACTGTTGGATATATGAGTGAATTCTCCATAGCATCAGGACACGTTCAGATTTAAGTGCATGCACGCACACACAATACCAAAATGCAACAACCCCCCATACCTTACCAGGACTCTGAAGTGTGAATTGAAAACCCAAGGAGTAGCAGTTCTTTAGCAATAAAACTCCAGAAGTATGTGCTCATAAAGAACAAGCTTTGCAAAGCAAATAACAAATAAAACTGGAAATGCTTCTTCCCCCAACCTTGAATCACCATGACAGCTTCCGTATGTGTGAATTCTCAAATACTGACAAAAATGATACCAGATTTTAACTGAAAGCAGCAATACGTGCACATTTATTTTCCCTATATTCTGCCTCCAGCATTTATGAAAATCTAGAGAGAGGCTGAACCAGCCTAAGACCCCAGACATGGTAAGCCTACCCCTGGGAATTTAAATACAAAAATCACATTCTAAATTGGCACTGTTGCCGCCACTGCAAAAGGTGCATTTGTTGCCTTGGTGCTTCTGTGAATTGTACCTCCGCACGCTTTAATCCAAAACCACTTCTCTTGCGTAGGGCTAAAACTTCGGAAGCTTCAGATGCGGACCAGATTACCAACTATTTCCACCATCAGTGCATCTTACGGCTGGCCCCCGGTGTCACTCAACCAACCAGGGCCTAGACGGCAGAAGCGGTGTGTAGCTATGTCGCCAGGAGATAACAATACCAATAAGATTTTGGCTTCTATTTTTAGTCTGACCTCGATAAAGTATTACAGGATTACAGCAACTTTTCAGTGAAGGTTGAGCTATGCAAATCACAAAGTTTCATTTTAACAGATTTAGTACCTTAAAGCACGTGAAAATATTTTTTTCTCAATGCAGGAGTTATGTAAAAAAATACTTCAAATGCTTCTGTAACACAATGAATTAATATAACTTGCAACTATAAGAATGAACAATTTTTAACTAAAACATGCTGCATGCATATGTATGAATACATACATACACACACATACACAAACACATACACATGTATAATTCTGTTGAAATGTCAATGATCAATGTGTTTTTTAATTATATCAAATTAAATAAACATTTATAAAAATCTGTTTTTCACATCATTTCACAACTCTTTCCTAATTTTATCCTTACAATGCTCTTGTAGGAAAAATTAAACATGTATGAGTATCATTGTAAAGATGGAGAAATTGAGGAAAATAAGGACCAATGAATTTCATGAGGTTATGAAGGGAAAATGCAGGTCTCTTGACCTTTGGTTTTGGAAATTTCAACTATATAATGCTACAAAAAATAGAGTCAGATACTACCCTGGAAAACTTATATGATCATTTCTTCCTTATGACCCTCTCATCCGTTTTGACAAAACATCTACCATTAGGCTAAATTTCAGGGCAGGGCTGAGGAAGTGTATCAGTGAGTGGATGGATTGACTGGCCTCATGCAAAACATCTGCTAGGTTCTGTGCAATGGGAAAGGAAATCAGAGACAGTTAAACAAAGAATGCACAGCATTTGTGGCAACATGGATGTACCTTCCTTAAAGGCAGCATGCTAGGTGAAATAAGGCAGAGAAAGATGATGTACCTTATCATTTATATGTAAAAGCTAAAACAGGCTGAATTCATAAAACAGAGTGGAGTGGCAGTTACCAGGGACTGGGGGATGGGGAAGGGGGGATGTCGGTCAAAGGGTACGAACTCTCAGTATTAGATAAATGACTTCTGGGGGTCTAATGTACAGCAGGCTGATTGTAGTTAGTAATACTCTATTATCTAACTGAAAAGTTGCTGGGAGACTAGATCTTCATGGTTCTTCCCACAAATGAGAAAATACGACGTGACTATAGCATAAGCCAACATTGTGGTGGTAACTGTTTTGCAATACATATGATTTAAATCAACATGTTGTACACCTTAAATTCATACAATGTTATATGTCAATTAAATCTTGACAGAGCTGGAAAAAACAGAGCATAGTTCTGTTTTTCGGGAAATTTACTGACAGATGTTATGGAAACCATGTAAACTATGCCACTGCACTTACTATTTGTATCGGCAGGATGAAGGCACACGCACCACACATACAGCGAAGAGAAACTAAGCCTTTTTTTTCCTCCATGAGTAGACAGAGTTTTAGAGATTGCAAAGAAATGGTTGTGGGTGGCTGTACAAAAATGACCAAGAAATACAGTAAGAACGGGATCCATCCCGTGACTGGCCTTGCTCACAAAGGATTCAGACCGACCTCCCCAAGGCCTAAGGGAAGGGTTCGGGAAGCAACAGCCATTTCAGCAAAACCCAAATTTAGGAAATTGCAGTTGGTTACATTAAGTTTGATGAGGTTAATTCTATAAACTGTTAGCTTCTTATAAAATAGTCAGTTGCTAGCAAATCTATGACAATTTTCTTTGTGACCAATCTTTAAATTAAATGTGAATCATCTTGTCTCTATGTTTTAGGGGGTGATTTATGTAATTTCTTTCATTTGGCTTCAAAAACAATGTCAAAACATCATTTTAATAACTAATATTAATGTTAAACTCTATTAAACAGATCTTTTCTTTTGTCTAGCTAATCATTAAGAGATCAGGCATTATTTTTATGATGAATAAGTCAAATTAATAAAATACTTAAATAATTAATTAAAATTCTAACATATACACAGAGATACATACTCAATTATTCTTACTTTCTTAAGGTGGCTACTATTCTCTCTGGGACTTAATATGTATGTGCCAAAAAATTAACACCTTTACTTTTTAATTAATTTATCCTGCCTCATTAAAAAAATTTTTGAGCCCATTAAAAAATTGGGGTGGGGTGGGATGGGAGTAAAAGGCAGAAAACTGTACTTCAACAACAATTAAAATAAAAAAAAATTTTTGTAGAGTTCAACAGGTAAAGGATCTCTGAGTTAATGATTTCTTAGCTGTTTATCTAAGCTGTTTACCTAAGCAAAAAGAAAACCAAAAACTAATTTTTGTGTAAAAATAATAGAATTTATATTTAAATTCAATAGTATAAGAAAACCAAAAGAAAAAAATGAAAAAAAAATGATTTCATGTTAGCTTAGAAAACCCCTGGCTAGCATTACTCCTTGCTGATCTGTGAAGGTATGGTAATACACTTTATTTTTATTATCTAAAGCCCATACTTTATTCATATTGCCTTAGTTTTTATCTAGCGTCCTTTCACTTCATTGTGGTAAAACTGATACACGAGGTTACATGCATCTCAGATGTACTGCGATATTTGTACAACATAGCAGATGTACAATGTAACTCGGTATTTGTGTGCCCTCCCCAGCTGTCACTGCTGGAAGTCTAGTTACCATCCCCCACCACACAACTGACCCCCCTCAGCCCTTTCACCCTTCCCGCAAGCCCCTTCCCCCCAGGCAGCCCTCTGTTTTCTGTATCTAGGAGTTGTCTTTCTCCGTGTGATTTATTTCATTCAGCATAACACCCTCCAGGTCCATCCATGCTGCTGCAAGTAGTCAGACTTCCTTTTTTTAAAAAATATGGCTGAGTAGTGTAGGCAATATGGGTAAAATATGGACTTTTTAAACTATATTTACTTATTAGTCCCAACATTTTATAGTATCCTTAGGGTTTTCCATATCATCACACCATCGGCAAACAGTGATAGTTTTACTTCTTCCCTCCCAATTTGGATGCCTTTTGTTTCACTTTCTTCCCCAGTTGCTCTGGCTAGGACTTCCAACACCATGTTGAATCACAAGGGTAAGAGTGGGCTTGGTCACCTTACTCCAGATCTTAGAAGTAAAGCTTTCAGCATTTCCCTATTTCCATATCATGTTAGCTGAGGGTTTGTCACATATGACCTTTGTTTTGTTAAGAACTGTTCCCTCCATATACTCTTTGTTGAGTGTTTTGAATCATAAGCAGAAGTTGCCTTTTCTGCATCTATGAGATGAAAATATGATTTTTATCATTCATTCTGCTAATGTGGTCATTGCACTGATTGATTTCTGAATGCTGAACCATTCTTGCAGTTCTAAAATAAATCCCATTTAATCATGATGTATAATCTTTTAATGTATTGTTGCATTTGGTAGTAATATTTTTTAGGGTGTTTGTATCTATGTTCATCAGCTACATTGGCCTGCCTAATTTTCTCTTGATGTGGTATCCTTGTCTGGTTCTGGTATAAGGGTAATTCTGGCCTTGTAAAATGAGTTTGGAAAATTCTCTCTTTTTCAAGTTTTTGGAAGAGTTTGAGAAAGACAGATATTAAATCTTCTGTGAATGTTTGGTAGAATTCCCCCATGAAGCCATGTGGTCCTGGACTTCTGTTTGCTGGGTGGATTTTTTGTATTACTGATTGATTTCCCTTCATAGTAATTGGACTATCAAGATTTATTGTTACTTTGTTCATCATGGTTCATTCTTAGAAGACTGCGTGTTTCTAGGAATTTAAGCATTTCTTGTAGCCTGTCCAATGTGTTGGTGTGTAGTAGTAGTCCTTACAATCATCTGTATTTCAGTAATATCAGTTTTAAGTTCTCTTTTATCCCTGACTTTATTTATGGAGCCCTCTTTCTTTTTTCTTCTTGGCAAGTGTAGCTGAAAGTTTTTCAATTTTGCTTATCTTTTCAAAGAACCAACTCTTGGTTTCATTGATCAAAGATTCTATTGTTTTTCAGTCTCGATCTTTATTATTTTCTTTCTTTCACTATCTCTGGGCTTTGCTTATTCTTTCTCTACTTACTTCAGGAGCAATGTTAAATTATTTATTTGAGATTTTTCTTGTTTCTCTAGACAGTCCTGTATCACTATGACCTTCCTCTTATAACTGTGACTGCTTCATCCCATAGAACTTGGAATGTTATATCTGCATTTTCATTCAACTTGAGGTGTGTTTTGATTTCCCCCTTGATTTCTTTGTCAACACACTAGCTGTTGAGTAGCATTTTTTTTAGTCTTTACATATTTGTGATTTATCCTGTTTCCTTTTTGAGGTTGAATACCAGTTTCATACCTTTATAGTCTGAGAAGATACTTGTTATAATTTCAAACTTATTAAATATACTGAGACTTGTTTCATGGTCTACCATAAGATCTATCCTGAAAAATGTTATAGTAGTATTATGGTTTTTTAAATGATTAAAATTTGATTTTAAGGTAATCCTTAAAACCAAAATAGGCTTTATACCAGTCTTCAGAATCAAATTTTTTTGTGATTGGGTAAATAAAGGCTGACATCAAGTCACTTAACAGAAGTACACCTACAGCAGCAAGCTATTTTCCTATGTGCCACTGTTTAAAAAGCCATGCAACATGTTTCCAATCATGCTACTACTTTTTTGGCCACAGAACCCTTATTATTAATATATTTGGTTCATTTTTTTATACTTCAGTATTTTTCAAAACCAATGCTATTGAAGTATTTTTTACCTGAAATTACTCAAAATGTTTTCACCTCATCTCCATGACAAAATATTTTTAAGATGCCTAAGTAAGACAGAATACAAATTATGAAAGTCTATTAAATCCATGCCTCCACCATCTTTTGAAAAAGCTCATATTCCATTTCAGGGGTGCTATGTATGACACAGGGGACTCCTGGGGGGTGGCACAGGAGAGAGCTGGGAATAAATTAACTATTGCCTTTCTTTTATAAAGAGGCTTACATAAACAAACCAATCCAGTATTTCAGACTTAGAAGTTAATCTATACAAAAGTCCAAGCACCAGGACAGAGGACTATTTTTACAAAAATGACTAGCACAGTAGTTGTAAGAGCCCAAGCAATCAGCATGATATTTATCAGTGGAGAGATGGTTAGATATTTTAAGGCACACCTATAGGTGTTGGGAAGAGAGTCAGAACAGATTGCCCCTCTTAAACAGTCCAGTCAACCCTAGTGCACTGTGGGTGGGAATGCAGACTGGTGCAACCATTCTGGAAAACAATATGGAGTTTCCTGAAAAATGGAAAATGGAACTGCTTTTTGACCCAGTGATTCCACTTCTGGGAATATATCCAAGGAATCCCAAAACACCAATTCAAAAGGATATATGCACTCCTGTGTTCACAGTGGCATTATTTACATTAGCCAAGATTTGGAAACAGCCTAAGTGGATGAGTGGATAAAAAAGCTGTGGTACATTTACACAGTAGAATACTATGCAGCAGTAAAAAAGAAGGAATTCTTACTTTTTGAGACAGCATGGATAGAACTGGAGACTGCTGTGCTAAGTGAAATAAGCCAGTCAATGAAAGACAAATACTATATAATCTCACTTATAACTGGAATCTAATGAACAAAATGAACTAATGAACAAAATAGAACCAGAGGCACAGAAATGTGGAACAGACTGACAGCTGTAGAAGGAAAGGGGGTAGGTGTGGACTGGTTGAAAGAAGGCATTGAACAAAGAACATATGTGCTTGACCCATGGACATGAACAACGGTGTGGAAATTGACTGTGGGAATGAGGGGCAGGGTGTGGGGAGGAGGACAAAGGAGGAAAATTGGGACAACTGTAAAAGCATAAACAATCAAAAAATGTTTTAACTTTCCAAAACAGTTTTGTGGGTGGGGGGAACATTCCCAGTGAAATTAAGCGGCCCCAAATCTTGTGAAGGAGAGAGAATCCTACATCCCCTGGTAGCTCTCCAAGGTTCTGAAACATAAGACCTAATCACTCCCAGAAACTAGTCAGAGTGATGTCTGTCAATCAACTCCTAAATGCAGAAGACAGAAAGTTACAGGACCTTGAGAGTCCCCTAACCCGGATGACCTTACTTTGGGTATCTTATCATAACAATAACATATAATAACAACATATAATAACAAAAATCTGGAACAGCCCTGAGGTTTACTGCACTTTCTTTCTACTAGGTCATTTTATAGACAAAATCGTGAAGAGAGGAAAGAGCTGCAGCCCGCAGTACAAAGCAGACCTATTCACCTCAACCCTTACGCCAAAGTGGTTCTTAGGCAAGAAGTCTTCTTAGGTTAATTCCATCAATTTTAAATATTCTCTTACACAGTAATTATAATGCATATTTTTAGAATTTGTGGTGGTAATTCCTGTCATGTATTTATATTGTATCTCTCCCAAGTTAAATCCATGCTTATTGATATTGTTGAAATCTGTCTAGTTTTTAATATCTAAAAACTTGATTTTAGAGCATTCTCAAAATAATGCTTTAATATATAAAATCATATATACATGTATATATGTATATATGTGTGCGTATATATGTATAAACCCCTCAATCACTTCTGCCTCTCACCTCACTTTTTGACTCCTCTAAATGAAAAAACAAGCCCATCAAGGTGACCAGTTGCTATAGTGATAAGCACAACAACAAATGCAAATAGATCAATACACAGGGATTTTTTTCTGTCCCTATATCTGGTTTCTGTCTGTAATTTTAGGTAAATGGTAGCCTCTCTGACTCACAATTTTCAATCTTCTATGGTACCTAAAAATCAATAGGTCCTCAAATAATGTTTTGTTCAACATTGTTTTATTTTCCCTGCTGGTGTGGTTCAGTGAGTTGAGTACCGGCCTGCAAACCACAGGGTTACTGGTTTGATTCCCCATCAGAGCACATTCCTGGGTTGTGGGCCAGGTCCCCAGCAGGGGGCATGCAAGAGGCAGTCACACACTGATGTTTCTCTCCCTCTCTTTCTCCCTCCCTTGCCCTCTCTCTAAAAATAAGTAAATAAAATCTTTAAAAAAAGATACATCCTTTCATTATATTGTTGATAATATACTACAGGAACTTGACTCTTGTTTTTATCAATTAGCCTATCATTAAGTTGATTTCATTACACATTGTAATGAAATGTGTAAAGTTGTTAAACTTTACACATTAAAGTTGTAAAATCTATCAATGGCATTAAGTGAGGTCTTATTTGTATATGCAATTGGGATTAAAATAAAAATTTAGGAAAGATTAAAAAAGCTCAAGAATAACCCATATTAATGTAGACCGATATATTCCCTATGGAAGTGCCATGGGTTAAACGTAGACGGGAAAGATGAATGACATAAGTAGAATCAAAAGACATTTTTATCTTTTTAAATATATTTTATTATGCCATTAAGTTGTCCCAATTTCTCCTCCTGTGCCCCTTCCCCCCAGCACCTCCCATTCCCTGTGTGTGGCGGGATTCCCGCTCCCAAGGCACCCCTCCCGAGCTTTTTCGAGCACATGTGGATGTGGGAGCAGCCTGGGCCACAGCTCCTCCTACCAGTCTGGATGGACATGGTTTCTTTAATTCCACAGCAGTCACGCTTGCATTCAACTTGATTCTGATGATTCTGTGTGATGGCTGTACCATAACTTAGTTGCAATTTTGATGTGGTGTGCGAGGAGGCAAGCCATGCTTGCCTGTGCTGCCATCTTGACTGGAAGTCTCTCAAGACACTTTTAAGAAGACATTTCAAGAAGACATTTTTAAACAATAAAATACATTAAGGAACAACTCATCCAAACTGCTCACATATCAAAAGTGGGAAAAACAGATCCAGAAATATTAAATGACTTGCTTTTGGTTATTAAGAACAGTGCTAGAACCAAAAATTATACACCTTCCTTGCTATTTTACTGACTTTTGTTCTATCAGAATGTGTTACCTTAAAGGATTTTTGTCCTATTAGAATGTGTTGCTATAACATATATAAAATACATGTTAAAAATACATATGTATGGACTGAGTCACAGGCACCTTGAAACGCTGGAGTGTGGGTGCAATGATCTCTGATGAAGAGCAAAGGGCTCACACCCACCCACCCACCCACCCCCTCGGTGGGTTTCTGCCTTTCTCAAAATGGTGGAAACCAGATTTCCCGAGGGACATCTGCAGGCAGGTGCTTTTCTGATCTAAATCTTCCCTTCTAAAAATATTTCAAGTGAAACACAGTTGGCAAGCTCCAGGGGATATGTTCACCAAGAAAAGTATATTTTATTAAAATATTTTGATATTTCAGTTTAGGTCTTATCATTCAATCAGCCTGATAATGGAGTCTGTAAATGTGTGGCTGAGTGCGCGGAAAAGATATTAGTCTTTTCAAGAGCCTAGGGAGTTGCCTTTGAACAACACGGTGCATTTTCATGTAAAAAAATTACTTGCTCCCTTTGGACATCTATCTATGTGCTACATGCTACACAAGTACTCTAACAGCAAAAAGTAAGACACAAAGGAAAAGCCTTTCCTGACGTGAACAATATTTTACATTTTCAAAGCTACAGCACACAATAGCTATCAGAGTCTTCTGGTGAAATGCAAAGTTGTCCTCTATTTGGCTTGGCAAAAACTTAATTTCTACAATGCTGCACAAAACCATTTGGCCACACTCACCTTGTACTAATTAAAAACATATTTTATATTTCTTACGTATCAGACTGGCTACATTTAAGAGCCTACCCAAAAACTATGCTGCTGAGGCTACAGGGCCACAGAAGCCTCACGCACTGTTGGAGCGCACAACGAGTAAGCCTCTGCGGAGAAGCGTTTTTGAATGTCTGACTGACTGTGTGTGTGTTCACCTTCTGACCCCGCAAGCTAGAACCGCAGCTGAAAAATAGACTTCCGCGAGAGTTCAGCAACGTATGCGCAGCCCGTGGTGCCTTATTCATGTTAACTGTGACAGTGAAATATTAGGAAAATTGAAATATCTAGGTATACAAGATTAATTGAATACACTAATACCTATGCACAGTGAAGTATTATACAAGTATACAAAATAAAATCTTTATAAACAAATACAGAGTGATGTCCAAGAAATACTGCCAGGTGAAAATATTAAAGTCTGAAAGGATATATACCATGTCTATCATCTGAGTAAAATATAAGGGTAAATATACAAATTAATGTACATACATACATGTATGCATGCATATGTATTTACAGAAATACCAGCTGTGTGTGTGTATATGTAGCATGCATGTTTTAAAATCAACACTACTGATAAATCTGAAAATAATAAAATGGTTACCTATGGGAATTTAGGAATAAGGTAGAGAAATAAAGATGAAATTGAGACTTTTCTGAGTACAACTTTTTATATAGTTTTAATTTCAAACATATAAATATTTTATATTTTCCAAAAGTTAAATTAAGAAGAATAAAAAGCCAAACAGTATAAAAGACAAAGAGGAAAGAAACAACGCCGTACCAAATTGATAACACAGGAACTCTCTTGGTGAAAAAGATTCGAAAGACAAAAAGAACTGCAAAAATATCTTACACTTCACTTAGTGCATATCATTAACAAGATCACAATACCCACCTCGTAGACTTGTTTTTAGAATCACATCAAAATATATGTACCAAACAAGAAAAACTGGATGTGGGGTACGTGGAAATCCTCTGTACTATCTTCAAAATTCTGTAAATCTAAAATTACTCTAAAAGGTTTAAGACAAAAAGTATGCACACATCATTCCTGACATACAAGGCATAATTTAATTTGAAAATAAAAATCACCACATATTTCACAGGTTGTGAGAACTAACTGAATGGTAGATGTTCTGTTGCTATTGTTATGTTGTTTTATCCGGGTTAAAAAAATGAAATTAAGTATTTGAATAACAAAGCACATTCTATAGTTTCTGAGTCACGTGATTAAGTGTTCTAAGATAATTCAACCACACTAAGAAATCATAAAACATTTACCATAATAACCTTAGAATTATACTCTGTCTGGCACTGTATTTACACACATGTATATACACACACATACATAGGTCTTTATGGTTTCAAGGACGTTTCACGCACTACCTTTTGTGAGACCCACAAAAACTCAAGAAAATAGGGCAGGACAGGTCACCTTCCTGGAAGAAATGAGGAAATAGATGTCCAAAGAAGTTTAAACACCCGCCCTTGTTCACAAAGCTCATCTGCAAAGGAGCTGGGATGAGAACCTCACTCACAACAGAAGCCCTGCTGTTCCACTGAATCAGCCATGGACGCGTCAGTGTTCCCCACTGAGACTTAATCCTGACACCCCGCGACACCCCACGTGAAGCAGCCAGTTGGTCACCGTCCTCAAAACCTGGGCGCTGTGACCTTACTGTTTGGAATCACAAGCCCCTCCTCTCAATGACATACTTTAGAAGAGACTTTGAAGGAATCTTCCAGTTTTAATGCTTCTCTGTGGTCTTAGTGTGAGCATTGAGGGTCAAGGGATCTCAACACTAAAGACAAACTAGAACTGCAACAGTTTATCGCTAGCCTTGTGCCTCTTCCAACTAACTCAAGGGCCATGATAAAGCTCAGAGTCATTTAAAAATCAGACAGCATATAAACAACCGAACAATACTGGTAAACTCAAACTGCAAGCCAGTTTGGCTTTCATTCATCCACTGAACGAGTGATTATTTTAAGCCTACTATGTGCTGGGAACTAAAGTGAGAACAGTAGTACTAAGTTCCAGGGAGTCACAGAATAATGCATAATCCAGTATAAGGGAACTATCCAGAAGGAGATCAACATGGAGTGCAATCACATTCGATCAAGAAATGATTTCAAAGGTAAGGTCTACAAAGCCCTGTGAGACGCCTTCCCTGAAACCAGGAGGTGGCAGAGTATCCGCAATGTTTTTAAGGTTACAAACGAGTGGTGCTCAGGATGAATTACATTTAAACCTGGGTGCTGGTCTGCAACACAACAGCAGTGCAAGGACATGAAATTCCTTCCCTGAGCACACCCAAAAAGCTGTTTTCGAAGTCAGGACCACTCCAGGGCTGGCTCAGATGGCTGCTCTCCTGTGGCCTCATTAGCCGACTCTCACAAGGCACACACTGGAGCAGTGGCCTAGATTCCCACACGCCAACTCTGACATTTATAAAGCACTTTCAGCACTGCCAAGATCAAAAACTCCACATTCTTTCAAATCTCATCATAACTCCTAAACAGCCCTGGCTTGAGCTGAGAAAACTGAAAGTGATAAAGCACGCATTAGAGTAAAAAAAAAAAAACATTGGGAATCATGGGTTTATCCTTCTCCCTCCTGGAGCACAAGGCATTTATGGGATTTTGATGATTTTCCCCTTAGAAAACGCTCATTGCATTACCTCCCCAACTGGACTTATTTGTAATCACCGTGGTTCCATGATGTTGGCAAACGTACCAACAGACGAGGCTTCCTTGGTGGACAGTGGCCCCCCAACCCAAACCTCCTGTGCTTGTACTGCGACGTCAGTGTGAGGCACCTCGGCATTGTGCGTTGGTTCCGAGCCTCGCCCGTTGCCACAGTGAGAGAAGGTGTGCCACCGTGATCACTGACACCACGATCTGGGCTACCACTGGCACAAAGATGACACTTTGGGTTTTTCAGCTTTTCAAACCTGCCACTTTAAAAATAACTTAATAGCTGAAATGTATTGTGTACCCATGTGTCATGCTCCATCATATCACTCTTTCATTGCGGTAAAAAACACAACATTAAATTTACCATCTTAACAAAACACTTCAGTGCACGGTTCAGTAGTATAGCATATTCACATTGTTGTTCGACAGAGCTGTGTAACATTTTAATCTTGAAAAACTCAATCTACTCCCATTAATCACTAATTATCTCTCCCGCCTTGCCCAGCTCTTGGCAACCAAGCACCTTTTACTTTTTGTTTCTATAACTTTGGTAACTTCGGATATGTCATCTGAATGGAATAATACAGTATTTGGCCTTTTGTGACTGCCTTATTTCACTTAGCACATTGTCCTTGACATTCATCTCAGTTGTAGAATGTGACAGAATTTCCTTCTTTTTAAAGACTGCAAAATATTTTTTGTATGTATATATCATGGTTTCCTTTTCCATGAATATTCCACATGCACATACATACACACATACATATGTATGTACTATTGGGTTGTTTCCACCTTGAAGCTACTATGAACAGTGCTTCAATGCAAATAATTGTGCAAATATCTCTTCAAGACCCTACTTTGGATTCTTCTAGATACACACACACACACACACACACACACACACATGACATTGCTAGATCATATGGAACTTCTATTTTCGGATTTTGAGGAAACTTCATACTGTTTTCTGTAATGACTGCATCATTTGACACTCCCACACACGGTGCACAGTATACTTCATTACCTATGCATCCTCATTTTCCGGTCTCCAATGTGAACATCCTAATGGCTGTGAGGTCGTATCTCATTGTGCTTTTGATTTTCATGTATCTCATGATTAGTTATATTGAACAACTTTTCACATGCTTTTTGGCTGCTTATATATTTCTTTGGAGAAGTTTCTATTTAAGTCCTTTGCCCATTTTTTTAATCAGCATTTTTTGTTGTTGAGTTGTAGATGCTATTCATGTATTATGGATGTTAAATCTTATGAGATACGTAATTTGACAATTTTATCGCACTATATAGGTTGCATTTACTCTCCCAATGTTTCCTTTAATGCACCAAAGTTTACGTTTCATGCAGTTCCATTTGTTTATTTTTGCTTTTGTTGCCTGTGCTTTTGACATCATCTCCAAGAAATCACTGCCAAATCCAATGTCATGAAAATGTTTCCTATGTTTTCTTCTAGGAGTTTATAGTTTTAGATGTTATGCCTAGGCCTTTAATACACTTGGACTTAATATTTGTATATGGTATAAGGTAAGGGTCCAGTTTCATTTTTCTGCATACAGGTACCCGATTACCCCAGCACCATATGTTGAACAGACTGCCCTTCCCCGCTGTGTAGCCTGGGTACCTTGGTTGAAAATCACTTGGCAATGGACCAGGAAGAGGGCTCTCACCAGAGAACACAACCATGCTGGTGCCCTAATCTTGGACTTGCAGCTTCCAGAAATGCGAGATATAAATTTTTATTGTTTATAAGTTACCCAGTCTGTAGTAACTTACTATAGCAGTTCGAATGGGCTGGGACTAGGACACTCCCTTCCTTCTTCCTTCTTGGCTGAGGTTGGGAGTAATGTAGGATGACTATTTCAGAATGAATCAAAGAGAAAGAGAACCCAGGAGAGATAATAATCGACATGCACACATAAATGGGCACAAAAATCATATGTAATTAACAGTAGCAAACAACAGAGAAAACATAAGCCACAACTTCTCATAGCTGTTCTCTTAAAATTCACTGAACG
>CM052546.1:14537074-14553890 GCA_028533065.1 Trachops cirrhosus
TAGCTCAGTGGATTGAGCGCGGGCTGCGAACCAAAGCATCGCAGGTTCGATTCCCAGTCAGGGCACATGCCTGGGTTGCAGGCCAGGTCCCCAGTGGGGACCACATGAGAGGCAACCACACATTGATGTTTCTCTCTCTCCTTCTCCCATCTTCCCCTCTCTAAAAATAAATAAATAAAATCTTTAAAAAAAAAAAAAATTCACTGAACGATATGGTGCTTCATGCTTCACTAGGCCCTTATTTTCCACTTTCCCTTTCTAATCAGTCACCTTACTCCTTCGGCTCTCCTTCAACCCAACCACAGCTCTAACAGCCCAGCAATTTACAAAAAAAAAAAAAAAGGAAATGAAAATGACTTAACTTGATTCTAAATAATGAATAGGATTTTTAATGTGGGAACAAACAGTAATTCAACAGGTGGTTAAAAAATATTAGCCAAGCTAATGCTATAAATTAGGTGATAAAATGTTTTAAACTCTCTCTGTTGCTGTGACAAGCTGCTCGGTGTGGACTGAGACGTGCAGCCCTCATTGCTGCCGGCGTGAATGTCAGTGGGGCCCCATCTCTGCAGGGCGACTGGGCCGGGTGCACCGAAGGCTCGGCAAAGGTCTCTACCCTTTGACCCCTCAATTCGTCTCTTAGGGTCAATTTTATTAAGGGAATCATTAAGAATTTATGCAATTATTTATCTATAAGAAGGCTTAAAAGGCTTTTATTTTTATATGGGAAAATCTGAAGCAACATAAATATCTGACAAAGAAAGATTATTCCTTAGGACCATTTATTAGGAGAGTGATTAATGGGCAGATTATGAAGCACCTCACGGTCTGTATGCCGTTTTAATAAAAAAGTTGTGAAAGCTCCTTCTTTGATAAATTCTATATGTGTGTAAGTCTTAGTATGAGAGCCTAGTGCAGCCACAGCCAGGTGTGCTAAGGCAGGTTTTATTCCCAGACAGCTGAAACCGTATTCCATTTCTAACTGTAGTCCTGCCGACAAAACCTTTTAAAATGTATTTTTGGCATTTGGGACACATTACTAATATTTGTTATTTTCCCTCATAATATAACACAAGCATCAACTGGCTTAGGGCCGAGCATCTATTAGTGGTGACTATATTAATACATCTCCTTACATCTTCCAGAGCTTCAAGTTTCTCCCAAGTTGTATTAAATTCATAACCAACAAGGTGTGGGTCAGCATCCACACTTTTACCTTTTCTTCTTGCCTACTTTTTTATAAAATGAAGAACGAGTATTTATAATATTACATGATGTACAAAGACTGTGACGCTGGCGAGCTGACCAGCGGGCTGGCCCATGTCATCCATCCAGTCCGCACCTGCTGTGTGAGAGGCGGTGTGGGGTCTGGTGAATGATTCCATTCACACAGACAATGAGAGTTAAATGAGAAAGCTCAGAATCATCTCTATACTGAGCACACTAGTCGTGTCTGTCGGTGTTTCTAATGAACAGAATTTAACTAATGGAACTAGTTCAGAAATTCAGGAGCACCAGAGAGACTGGAAGCAGCATCCTGTCATCACAATGCTAACGACTACACCAAGCAGCTGCAGTCCTTGGGGCTGGGGTAGCGAAGGGGTGAAACTGTAACATTCAGAACAGAGACACTCCCAGGATGCCCCAGAGATCTGGGACTTAGAGTCCACAGAGCTGAAACTCACGGCCCTCAGGAGAAGGTATGTGAATTTCTTTCTGGGAGTGTGGGAAGAACATGGACTCTGACACCAAAGGACAGGAATCCACTACTGCCTCTACTAGCAGAGCCTTGGGCGAGACGAGAAAAGATGATCAGTCAATTCCCTTTGCCAGCCTGACATTTCCCAGTTTTCCTTTCCTCTCCCAGTTGGCAAGACCTCCCAGGGAACCAAAGAATGATTATGGCTTGCCCAGTCCCAGCCACGGCATCGCAAAGCCGGCACAGAAGAGCAGGTTGGAGTTGAGTGAGACTAACGTATTAAAAGCTGTATATATGTAGAGAGAGAAAGAGATAATTTTTGATAATTCCAATTTCAATCCTTTGTTACCTCAGCTCACACACACACACATATTACATACACATACATACATGTACTTTCACAGAAAAAATGATACATATCAACATGTTAACAGTAGTTATGAGAAAGTGAAAAAATTATGAATGATTTAATTCTCTTGATGCTTTATTTTCTAATTCTACTACAAAAAATAAGTCATAACAAGGTTCTAAAATTACACAAGAAAGCTGACTTCTGATTAAAAGATCATTAAGTGATATCATGTAACATTTGGGTATGAAGTGTCTGGTATATGTGTGGGCTTCTTAGAATGACATTTCTCATTTGGACTAATTTCCCTAATGGCATCAGGAACAAAATGCAAGCTCCTGTTTACCCAGCTAAACAATGATTAATGCTACGCATATGGAAGCTTACAGTAAGACTAATGAATAGTTTTCTCTGCTTAAACATGGTAATGGTTTTTTGAAATAGGCTAGCACAGAGTGTAAATGAGGTTACTAGATGAAAACCAAGTATTAATCAACTGGTTAATAATTTTGGCAGCACTATTTACAATGAAAATAAGGTAAAATGATTATTATAGAAATAAGCATTCCCCACAGAGCATTCAAATTTAACGACCATGGACGCTATCTCAGGCTCCCTCGGCAGTGTGGCTCAATTTCCCGTGGCCTGATGATCGCAGTGCTTAGTGTCACCCCTGTCACCCCACCACCACCACCGCCGCAGCTACTGTTTATCCAGCACCTACTATGCGCTCGCTGCGTGTTGTGCGATTCCGATTCTACTCTGGAACACTGTACGCTTTGTGCTGTCATTCTCATTTCTGAGATCAGAGAGTAGAGCCACAGAT
This sequence comes from Trachops cirrhosus, assembly GCA_028533065.1. Lineage (NCBI taxonomy): Eukaryota > Metazoa > Chordata > Mammalia > Chiroptera > Phyllostomidae > Trachops > Trachops cirrhosus. The sequence continues at coordinate 14,539,949 of CM052546.1, forward strand.
GGTTTTAACTGTCTTTCCCAAGATCATGCAGGTAGTAAAAACAAAGCTAGGAGTCCAAAGGAGCTTAATTTCTTCAGGGTAATACATTACTATAATATCTAATATTAATCAGCTTAAGGTGCTATATTACTAATAAATTTAAATCTATTAGGATATTGATCACTTCAAGGTAATATATTATTTCGAATCCCAATGATTTATTTTGTCATTGGAGTTACTTCACCTGTAGTTCATTTTTGTAAAACAGCTTAAATTCCAATAAGTAGACTGTAACACAAATATAGACTGCTTCACAAATATATCACTGCTGGGACTTCTGTTTAGCATACAAATGTGTTACCGACAGATTATAAGGTCACTCCATTTTGCAGGAACAGCCCCAAAGTGATCAGATACAGACCCTTACTATCTCTCTTATGTTCCACTTTCTAGTAAGGTAGAAACCCACTGGAAACGAAGGAAAAGGGAAATGGTTTCTCTCTTCCTTGGATCTTAAAAGTCACTTTCTACAATTTATGTAATCCGACAACGTCCTCAATCATTATGATTCACTTTTAGATTAAAGTCTATCATGTTGTCTACTTTTAGTTTGCTCAAAGAGAGACAGATGGGACTTAACCAGGAAATCCTAGACACCTCTGTTGGCTGCACAGAGCCAGCCAGGCTCTCCCGCTGCTGAGCTGTGACAGTGATTGGCCGGTTCCCACTGAGCCCCAAGACCCATTGGTTGCTTCCCACTGAGCTGTGGTCCTGATTGACAGCTTCACGGCCTCTCTCTTTGAGCTCTGCCTTTGATTTCTTGCCTTTAATAATGCACCTGTATAGACTTAAGAGTGGAAAAGAAAGAGCCATGAGCCACATCTCAAAGTTGTGTTTCTTCTGTGTTCTCTCAAAAAAATAAGTGCAAGGAGCAAGGGAACCCCTAGCAATCAGAAGGGAACTAGACATGCAAAACAAAGCTCTGAGCAAATGGAATTAATTACCCACAAACTTTGAGTGTTAGACGCAACTGAACAACATATATAACATATTTTGCATTATAACTTAGAATAGCAGGAAAAGGATTCTGTCTGGGATTCTAAATACATGCATTTTGGAAACTGCAGAAACTGCAGATATATAGTCATATTATGAATTATGTAATACGCTGTCACTCTTATTAGTCCACCTTTCGTAATTTGATAACACCTGATGAATTTGAGTTGGTAAATTCTTAGAGCCGGCCCGGCTCCTCCTTTAAAACAGGGCAAGTGTGAAACCCTATTTTTACCCTGTGCTACCTTTCCCCCCCATAGTACATATCACCTTCTAATATATACATTTACCTAGTAGTTGTGTTTATTATCTTTGCTTCTTCTGTCAAGCTGCACAAGGGTGGATACCTACTGTGTTCACTGATAGAAGCCAAGTTCCTGGAATAATGCCAGGCATAAAACAGGTATAACAGCGGATATTATTGGTTTGGACAATTTTTATCTACCCCAAGTAGATATATCAATAAGTTACATAGGGTAACACATGAATGTTCCCCTTCATTCAAGCCCCCCATAATCCTATTTCCTTTTATAAAGTTATTTCCAGGCACATTATTTGTGGGGGGAGGATCTTTCTGAAATACATAGTATATGGATCACTAGTTCTTTAATTATTTATCGAATATTTATTAAGCACCTATTATGTGCTAAGCATACTTCTAGATGACTTTCTTGATGGCATTCTCTCTGCCTGGGTCTAACTATGGAATCACGGGCTGCTACTACTAATGGAACAGATTTACCTTATCAAGCAAACCCTCCCAGATCCACACGATGATCTGGATAAGACAGTCAGTCAGACCACACAACGCTGCCTAAGCCCAGTTCCACACCTGGTGATCGAATGCAGTGAAATGCCCAAATGCAGGTCCCTCCTAACTACCAGAGTGAAAAACAATGCTACGTGGACTTACCCAGATTGCAGAGATGGCTCTATTTTTTGTTACTATCTTTCAAAGGAAACCTAGCTGCTGCCCAATGCATAACCATGGAATGAATGAGAACCCTCTTCTAATGCTTTTCCCCAAAGCCACCAACCACAGACTCCGTGGCCTTTAATTACAGCTCATTCACTTAATGTAGTATTCAAAGAAATTGCTGTCATAAGGAGCTTTAAGAAACCTTGCACTCAATACCATGCTCTCCTGTTTATACATTGGGCAATGGCATAAAATGGAATCTAACAAATTTTCAAACTTCAGTGCTTTATGTCTTGGGGGTGGGGGCTCATTTACTTCTCTGATTTCTTTTTGTCCTTTCTGCTCTTAGTCTCATCTATTTTAGTCTTCAAAGATCTAACTGCCATGTGTTCTGGCGGATAAGCCCTTGGTCGTGGACTCCTGTATTAAGTAATAGAGGCTCTTTCCCTTTATCACTCTTTTTACAAAGGAGATGTTCTTAATTAAATGATCTTTGCACTCATCATTTCCAAACTCTTCATTTCATATCTGCTTTACTAGATGATCGCCTAGGTCCCCTTCTAGTGCTTAAATTCTGTGACACTTTGCATGACAAATGCTAAGGAGATCATAGAATTCATCACTCTTCTCTAAATTTTTTAGCAGTACAGCCTGCTTTTTCATTTCGGTGGTATTTTACAGTCAATTTGCCTTTAGATTTTCCTCACAGAATCGTTTCCAAGGACCAAAGTATTTTAGTCCCCAAAACGGAACATCTGTGTCGCTGGCAAGTTCACTGCATAACCACCTTAATGGCAGGTGCTGAAAGAGCTCAAGCTTTTGGTGCGTTGTGTATTAAAGGAGGCAAATGGGTGGAAACGACAGACCCTTCTTCCTGCCTGACCCCACGGCAGACTGTGCTGGTGGCTAGGAGAACACGCTTCTTGCAGAATACTTTTACCATGAGGAGGTTCCGGGAACTTCTTCTGATAGCTCTGAGCAGGGTACTGGAAACGGGACCTGAGGAGCGGCCTGGCTCCCGCTTTAACGCAGACCATCTACACGTGTGATCGACGCCCTGTGTCCTGCTTTATGGAACACGCCGCACTCTAACAGAATATACAACTTGGTTCTTCTGTTACTCATTTTTGTCTCCTCTGCTAAGTGTAAGCTTCACAAGGGCAGGGATCCTTGTCTGTCATGTTCACTGATGTATGCCAAGCATCCAGAATAATTCCGGGCACAGGGCAGGTGCCCACAAACTATGTCTAATGAGGGGATGAATGATTTCTGCCTCCACTAGCATCAGAATCTCAGGGGGCACGTCAGGGTGAAGTCAGGAAACTAGGATGGACGGTTTAAGGAGGAGGCACCAACTCTTAGGGCCAACACCCATAAGTAGGTGAGAAGGCCTCCTTAAATTTTGCACCCTGGGCACCTCATCTGCCTCACCCCAATCCCAGCTCTGAGGATCATCATTGTTAAAAATACGGGTTTCTCATCACACCCTATAACCTACTGAATCACAGTCACTGGGGTAGGTGGGTGGGTCGTGGCCTGGGAATTTTGCTTCCAATGAGCTGCTTGGTCATTATAATGCACAGTTTTATTTGGGAAGCATTTCTTTGAATTAAGTAGCATTGCCAAGATGAATTTTTCCATCTCTGGACAGTTCCTTCTTCATCTCATCTAAGTTCCTTCCTGACCCTTCTAGATCTTACTGTTCCCCTCTTTTTCCTAACAAAATTCTAATAGTCACTATTATATTTCATATACACATTGCTTTCTATGCTCCGGGCCGTGCTCAGAAAACCTCATTGTGTGAAACACATCTAATTGCCCTCCATCACCACATGACAGGCACCATCATGAACTCCATTTGCGAATGAGGAGACCGGCACAGGTTCTGTGCTTCATTACGATCACACAGCGAGGAGAGGGCAGAGTCAGGATTCGAACCGACACAGCTTATGCTCTGAACAGAACGCTCCCAACTTTCCAGCAAAGAGGAAACCGTTTCCATCCAAGTCCCAGATCCTCTCAGGGTTCTCCTTGCCCTTTAACGGGCTATTCTCTTTACTGAGAAACCTTTTCCAGTGACTTCTCTACCAAAAACCTTCCTACTGAAATCACACTCACTCTTCATTATCCAAGCAGAGTTCTACTTCCCATGGAGCCTTCTTCAAACGCCCCACCGTGAGGCACCCTGGCCTCTCTTGGGTCCGTTTAACGCGGCGTCTCTAGGGCTCTGTCTATATTAGGTTTGGGGGGAGAACGAACCAGATATCATCAAATATTTTGAAATACTAACCCTTATTAAGCCTTACTTCCTGTTACCCATTGTTCCTTTCCCTTATTAAAGTACTAGCCTAGCCATGCCATTCTATACTCATTGCTTCTGAGAAGAAAAAAATCACAAAGAGAAAAAAGAAGTTAATTTTTGGCTTTCGAGTTTCAGAAGTCTAGCACACTCTCCTCGCAGACAACAGAGATTACTCATGGACGAAGGCTGTTGGTTTGGGGAAACACCAGATGAGTAAAGGGGAAAGGTATCTGGCTAACTCCCCATTCCACCTATCAATTCCAATTTATACCAAGTTAGATAAAAATCCCCAACTGGGATGAGGACCAGAGGGGAGACGAGGAGTGAATAGAGATTTTAGTTTCATGTAAAGGGGGAGCCTGCAACAGATGCAGATGTGACAAATGCATATTAGTTTTGGGAGAGACAGGAGAGACGAGAGTAGGTGTATAACAGTCTCAGGCTAGAGCACAAGAAAGCAGGGGAACTCTGAAGAAAAACTCCGGTGGTTGTATATGCAGGCAGAGAGGGCATTATGCAGCCAGTCGGAGAATGACTCTGGGGCAAAAAAACAACCAATTTGCCCAAAAATGACATAAAACCAGAGAGCATCTTAGAGAGCACCGCCGCTACTTTCTTAGACTAATACTGCATTTGAGCAGCAGGATGAGCTCACATGCCGCAAAGCAGTTTGGGAAGATCTCAGAGAAAGCTGTACTGCGACTGAAGGGATCAAGAGGGACTCAGCAGTGTCCTGAATGGACAATAGACCACATGGCCTCAAGGGCATCATGCGTGTATCAGCACAGACCCATCAGGACCAGTCCACTTATACCCCCCACCAGCCATGACCCCGGTACCTTAGAACTCTCAGTTACCATATGTGTATCTTCCCTTCACCCAGCACCTGAAGGTTCCCCTTGGTTCCAATCCAGTCCTCAGATTGAGGCCTGGCATAGGAAGTGCTCAATAAGTATTTCTAAATGAATGAAAAAAGTGGAATAAATCTCACAAATCTGGAAATGGATACTTTTGCCAGGAAAACCTTCCAACCCTCGTACTCATCAGAGTGGCCAATTAGAAGACTTTAGAAGCGGGTGTTTTTATCATAGCTCATTATTCCCTGTCTAATCACAGATATGGAGAGCAGATCAAAACATCCCAAGTCCTGACTGAGTTCTGGAACACAGTGTAATGAACACAATAAAAAAAGTACATGGGAAATACGGCTATTTTACTTTGGTTTGTAAAAATCAGAGTTCACTGAGTTCGTAAAAGACTCACAAAAGAGGTGACATTTGTTGAGGTCCTGCCAGAGAAGGCCTTTGTGAATTTGTTATTGAGTGAAAAATGAATCACTCTTTCCGGCAAGTTTTCCTTGGGGAAATTCAGATGCTGGGTTATCCTTAACTTCAAGTTAATTTGCACATATCAGACAACTGCAGGCCTTCATTTTTGATCAAGGGCAAAAAAGAAGATCAATGCATAATTTTTTGAAAAATGGGAATACAGAGCTGAAGACTGCGTGAGAGGAAGAGCATTTTACTATCTGAAAACTGCTACTACAGAAGCATCTTAAACCCAGAGACTTTAAGTTCAATTATTTTACAATTGAGAAAATCCAGAGAGAATCATTTTTTAAAATAAGATATAAAAAAGTGAGTATCCACGAGGAATAGTTGTTTCTTGAATACGTGTTTGAAGGTTTATAATAAGACAAAAATACTGGAATATTCATCTGAAACCCAGTTTACTTCGCAAATTTCTTTTTATAATTAGTCTTTCTGAAAGAAAAAAAAAAGATTTAGAACCCAGTCTCAGCCACAGAGCAACTGAGGCAGCTCTGGGTCACTTTGCTGTGTTCGACACAAGTAGCCCCGCTATGTGCTGGTGGTCCTCCGTCAGGAGTGTCCTTGCCCTCTGTCCCCCTCTGGCGGTCCCTGTCCTCTGCTTGCAGACAGCACAAAGGAATGCTCCCCTGTAGTAAACTAGCAGGGGGAGGGGGACTCAAGAAATTGGGGGAGGGAATGTGATCTTTTTTTTACTTGAACTGAATCAATTCAAGCCTCATTAGCAAGACACTTCACATTTTAGGTGTTTGGGAAAATCTCATAAATTTTAGGTGGGGGAGGGCAAGGGAAACCAATACCAACGTGACGGGTACACTGTAATCAATTACCAGGGGCTTCAGGGGAGGGTAGACTGAAACAGCTTTGTATCCAAACTTCTGAGGAAATATCTTATGAAAGTACTATTTGTATGTCATTTAAAAATCAAACAACTAGTAAGATGACTTAAAATTAAAGATATCTGTCCCCTCATCAGCGTTCCCCAGCTTCTTAGATGCCAGAGACAGTATTTTCAACTCTTTCACTTGTTCCTGTTAGAATTCGCCTGCATGTTTCCAATTAACCTGATTACACCATAGGCACTGATGTTTTTATATTCGGTTACCACCCAGTGATTTGCTACTATAGAAGACGAGGGCTTACCGCTAATATTCCCCGCCCCCATGCCCACTCCCTTCTACTTCCTTCTCCTCCTGATACATTTTCGTCACAATTTTAATGAAGCCCACACGTGCTTTTCAAAATCACTCTCATGACTCTAAATATTGTTCACAGCTGAGCCAAGAGTTACTGCAATTTCATCCTATTTCAAGTCTTCCCTTTTTCCTGGAGTTAATTGCCTCTTTTATTCTTCAGATAGTTCCCTTTTCTGAAAGTGGGCTCTTTCCAGACACTCCAGATTTTTGCCTCCAGGAGGACGGCCTCAGTTGGGACAATGGGAGTAAAGCCACATGCTCTACCCGCCACGTCTCCCTTCCGCAGGCTGGCCTGGCCGTGTCCTCACTGCGACGGCCAGGAGGAAAAAAGCAGTAGCAGATACATGCAAGCGATTTCTCTAGTCTCTGCATATATTACAGTTATTAACATCTTATTGGCTAAGCAAGTCATATGGCCAAACTCAAAACCAAGGTACAAGGCAATACACTGGAACCTATGGGGGAGGAAATTGCAGATAGGTACAGACATAGGGAGGGATGAAGAATTGGGAACCTTCATTTAATCAGTTTATCCCCGTCAATAATCAGGTTACCATGTATGGGTATGAATGGATCTGCTCTGGATTCTCTTAGCTTGTTCTATTTGTTCTACTTGCATGCCAATATTCTACTGTCTTAGTTCTATATTATATTATTATTGAACAAAGCCTATTGGTCTTGATATTCTGTAACATTAAATCTTCCAGTTTGTTGTTGTTCATGATTACCTTCAATATTTTTGGCTTTTTGCCTTCCCATATAAATTTTAGAATAAGTTTGTCAATTTCCACAAAAAATATCTGTTGGGATCTTACTTGAGATTGCAATGAACTGGCAATGTTGAACTAGACCTGAGCACTGTGCTACTGGAAAGCAGCAGTCTCCCCATCCTTTTGTGTGGCAGGGAAGAGCTGAGGGCAAAGAACTGCGCCCTACCTTGTTTATCTAGGACAGATTCAGACATACACCCTCCTATTCCCTACGTGATATCCCGGTACTCCTCCCCTCCCCCCGGGCTCCTGAACTTTGATTTGCCCCCAAGAGTAAGCAAACATCTGAATGTAGAACAAAGGGCCCCTCCCAAGATTCAGCTGACCTCACTGAAACACATCCGCAGGAACAACTACCTGACCCTTGTTTACATTACCTGCCTGGCCTCCACCCTCACAACTGGTCCTTTCTTGTTTATTCCTTTTTTTAAAAGAAAAAGCTTTTCTGCCTGAGCTTTGAGCTGCTTGCAGATGATATGTTTAAGGTGACACCCCCCCATTGTAGTAGTACCTCTGGCCCTATTGCAATTGTTTCCTCTCCTTATTTTAATAAAGTCTTTGAATAAAGTCTCTCCTTACCTAAATGTGGATTTGTTTTTATTTGGCAAGCTTGTGGGTTGCACTGAGGAGAATTAATATCTCTAGAACATCAAGTTTTCTAGTCCATGGACATGGTATCGCCTTCTTTGTATTTAAGTCTTCCTTTATTCCCCAACAGTGTTGGGCACTTTTCCACTTCGAGAGCATACCTGTCTTTCCTTAGGTGCATTCCTAATTAGGAGATGTTTTCTGATACTACTGTAAACGGTACTTTTAAAAATTCATTTTCTAAATGTTTATGGTTAAAGTATATATTGATCAAGAATCTAGTAGCCTAAAATCATTTATTAATTATAAGAGTTTGTCTATGGGTTACTTTTTATTTTTAATATCTATAATCATCCTGTGGATAGTGACAAATTCATTTTTTTCTAGTTCTTATGTTTTCTATTTTGCATTATTGCTTTTTTGCACTGGCTAGGACCAATAGAAATAACTCAAATACCTAACAGTATAGGAATGAATAAATATAACTACTACATTTATTCCCAAATATGGTATCAGTATATTATATTAAATAAAAGACTCCACATATGGTATAAAATCATTTTTGTTAAAAAAATCTATTTGTATATATAGGCATATTTAACGTGTAAAAGAACATATAAAATGTTAGGAGTTAACTGCTAATAAACCACACAAAATGACTATAATGCATATGTTTATTATACATGTGTTAAAAATAGCACCAAAGGAAATGATGGTGATAGGAAGAAACAATATTGTCATTCATGTCAACAGACTTTCTACCTTTGATTTTAAAATTGTCATTTATTAGCCTAAGACTGAGCTTTGGCCTTGATTAAAGTACTCATTTTTTAAGTTAATCTTTATTGTATTTTTTCCATTACTATTTAGTCCCCTTGTACCCCCCACCTCCAAGAAATCACCACACTGTTGTCCATATCCATGAGTCCTTTTTTCTTTTTTAAAAACAGTGACAGCATTGGATCCTTGGGAAAATAGTAGTTTTACAATTTTAGACACTGGTAAAAACTCGAACAACATATACTGACCACTGTTAACACATTCGACAAGTAAGTGTGGACTCTGACTTCTGTTACATCACCAAACTGCCATGGCAATGACATTCGATGACTGTTTGGAACATATCAGCTGCCCCTAGAATTCTGTACAAGAGGAAAACTAAAATTCTGATGGGTAACATTAATTACTTACCGAACAGATAAAATCACACTAATAAATTCACTGATAGCATTTGTAGTATGTATATAGAAAATACAAGAAAATTAACCTGAAATGTGTATGTATAGAGACATAACCTCTCTAATTTATAAAAGGGGGTTGCTGTGACTGCCTTCATATTTGTCCATTGTTTTGAAAGTATTCTCAAAGAACTATGCTTTTGACATGCCAGTGATGAGCTCACATTATACCACTCCAGTATAAGTCTTCCCTATCCACATTGGTCCTGGAAGCATTATCAAAATAGCATTTGCTTTAGCCACTATTTAGACAAAGGAATATAATTCACACTAAGCCCTCCTCACCCTTAACGAACGCCATAGCTTTTCTCTGTCTCTTGTCAAAGTTGCCAAAGTCCTGCATTGAACGAATATTGCGCATTTAAAAGACTGCTCTGACAAAAAGGCACCCGGTTAGCAGAGTGCGGGGAGAGGAGTTGGACTGCCAAAGGGTTCTTTCGGGGGTGATGGAAATATTCCTTCTCTTGATGGTGGTGGTGGTGATTTCATGCATGTAAACCTCTGTCAAAACTGAATTTATACACTGAAAGTGATGCAGGGCATTGTACCTAAACTGTACTTAACAAAGTTGATTAACTAAACTCCCTAGATAACTGGTATATGATGTCCTCAGGAGAATTTAATGACCAAGTAGCAACTCTCTTCTCTTTCCATGCGTTCTGAAGCTGAGATGTGCAATTTCTCTGGCTCAGGAAGACAGACCCAAAAGCCGCTTTCCAAACTCTCCAGGTGTATTCCATTTTAAATATCGCCTTCACTTCCAAAAGATTATCTAGAATTTATTCATTTTGGCTTGTTTTGGAGCTGGCATTCAAACATCTGTTTGTAGTGTGTATATATCATTGTGCAGAGAAAATTCAAGAACTTCCAGTCTCTTTTTTTTTAAGCCTCATCCTTGACTATTTGTCACCTTATAATTATGCCAAGCTAAAGGCAAATAAAGAAAAAAGGGCGTGGGTATTGAAGGAGAAAGTGTTTTTTGGAGGCTGACATATTTAGACTAAAAAAAACCACACTTAACAAATATTTTGTCACATAAAACTAGAAAAGATGTTGCTAGAATGTTTTGTGTCCTGCCACACAGGATCAAGCCAGCCCTCAGGCTCCTACAGGCCGGTGCACTCAGTCAGAATAATCATTTCTTTGTGTTGCAGGTGAGCCGTCCTGAGTCTCAAAGAATAATCACCTGGAGCACTTCACCTCTCCCACAAAGGGAACAAAATAGAAAGCACATTCCTTTAAACGGTACTCACAAATGACTAAAACACTAGGCCTAGATTGAATTTAGGATTTCAAAGTGGAGCACAGCTTGATATGGAATGGGGAAAAATATTTTTTTTCAAGATTCTTATCTCCCGGTGTATCAAAAAATGGCATAAGGTTCCCTTGGAAATGTTCCTCACCTGTGTTTCTTTCCCTTCCTCATATCTATAGTATATATATTGCTACTTGAACAAAGCCTCTATGTAAATAACTCTGTGTACTTTTCCCTTGGCACTGACTCTAGCATATTAAAATAGAAGTACTAGTTGGAGGTAATAAAACAGGGGCATGCACAGTGACATTCCAAGTCTATGAATTCAGTACATTTGGCCACGCTGCCACCAAAAGGAAGGTTATTAACTGAATTCTAATGAATTCCACAGTCCACCACTCCAAGTAATACCAAGAGAAATCAAAGTTTGCGACCAACTTTCTCTAAGTGGTTAATTTGGCATGTGACAGTAATTCTATTTATTCGATTCCAGTCAAGTAAGTTCTTTTACTTCAAAAACAACACAAATGATCCACTGAAAAATAGCCACGGAGTGCTTATTTAGGTATGAATGTGTTTGTCTGAGATGAGCACAAATCTTTACACTTTCAACTGAAAGCACAGAAATTTCACATCCTTAAAATATATTTTACTCTTCCAACTAAAAGCACAGTAATTTCATATACTTAAAATATATTTTACTCTTCCAAATGAAAGCACAGTAATTTTGTATCCTTAAACTATAACATCATTTACTTTCCTCATTATTGATTAGTACCATTAAAATTATATTAATTGATCTTCATAGGAAGTCTAAATAACAGCATATCTTTCTGAGCCCATGACTTCCTGGCAAATTTATTTGGAGCATATTTCCATTTTTCTTCCATGCGCAAGTAGTTCCTGGACTCCCTTTTAATTTTTTTGAAAGATAAATTAAAACCAGAAACTGTGTTGCATTCTACATCCCCCTGAGTCACAGTCCCTTGGAATGATGCATCTTCCTAGGTAACCTCTTCCGTCTCTGGACCATCAGGGCAAGAGGACAGGGAGAGGACTGAGCGCTGGCTCTCTGTGAAGGACAGAAATGGGCGTGTCTTGGAGGTAAAAATCTAGTTGATGACTTGGTAGACACTAATATGCACAGGATATTTTTTCTGGATAGAATGCCCTTGAAAAGTAAAAGCCATAAGCATTTGTAATTTTTCTGTTCCTCAGTTGATTTTATACTATGCACTTACTGTACTATTGTTTCTCTCCACAGTCGACACTGACTGACATGCATAGTAAGTCCATAAAAGAGTGCCTATATTTTAGGAAAATTCAGAATTATATGCCTAATTAATACTTAGGCATTAGACCTAATTACAGTTTACCTTAAGGATTCTTGGTTATTTTTATAGTGTCTTTCTCCTGCTCACACACAGAAGTTCTTGTAAGCTACCGGTCACGTTAGCATCACTGAAAGGTACTAGCCTCTCTTCAACTGCTTTTAAACTGTTGCTTCATTTTGAATTGTACATCCTCTCATAACTAAATCTGACTCCTCTCCTGCACTAATGTATCCTTCCCAGCAGGTTTCCGGTTCCTGCTCACTGCATCACTTTTTGATCTTTCCAAATCTTAATCCAAACCCCGGACAATGGGCATCTCCTAAGAGTCGATTTTCAGCCATGACTCACCCTGTCCACATTCACTCTCTATGAAAGCAATTCTGTTCTTACAACCTCGACCTTTATCCATGTCCTTCCGGAACTTCAGAGGAGGAGCCATGAGGTTTATCTTGGAATATTCTGCTTTCATCTTCAGATTCTCTAGCTTTGGAGTTGTTATGAAAGACAGTGTTATAATAAGAATAATTCTTGAACAAACCAAGAGTGCCAGCTGCCTCTGTACTTTGCTCTCGGAAACTTCTAAGGAATAACTTTAATTCTTAAAACAATCACAAAGCTTATCCAGGACTCTGGAAGAGCATGGAATAATGGCCCAGTACAGCCCGGCCCCTGCTGTGTCTTGGCTCATGGGGCTCCAGATGCACTGACCCCCTGTTGGCTCCTTCACCTTAGCTGGTTCCTCCCCTGGAATGCCCTTTCCCTACATTCCCTTACCGCTGGCTCTTCACTCAAAGGTTATCTTCTCAGGGGCTTTCTGCAACCACTCACCTAAAGCGGGCCTCACCTCTGCCAACCCATTACCCTCTACGATTTATTTTATAATTTGGATCTCTATTTGCAAGTATCTTATTGATTTCCCACTGGTTGTCTCCCATAATTAGAATTTTGACCTCTGACTATAAGGTACCTTTTTTCCCTTGCTCACGGTTGCACCGTGAATGCAGTGCCCAACATATAGTAAGCACTCAGTTACACCCCCACTGTAAATTCAACATGAGTAATTATACTCCTTGTATGCATAAGAAAACGGGGACTCAACAAGGCTCCCTGGCTTTGTAAAGTCACATAACTAGTAAGAGCAGGTGCAATAAAATGAACTTAATTTTCTGTATGATTGATCATCAGTGAAAAACTAGTGTTTTTTAAAATTTACTATCAAAGGAATACACTGAAAGGTCAAGTTAACTATAAACGAAGTTATTGCTTCATTATTTTAAAAAAAGGAAATAAATTCAGATATTTAATATGGTTTGGGAATTTTAGGATTTCACTAAGATATTTCAGCATCAAGATTAGTTAACAGGGCATTGGAATGGGGGAAATCAAAATTATTCTATTCATGAAAGCAATAATGTATAAAGACATCAATTTAATCTGTTTGCTGAAACAAACGCAAATGCCTATGTATTTACTGAGTTGACTCACCCTCTTTTTCCTGGATATAACAGCATTTAGTGAAATGACAATTATCTTCCCTTTCAATTTTATCCATTTCAGTTGAATAACTGCTCATTTGCCTCTTTGGTTTACTTTTGTCTAGAATGAAGTGGCATTAATTTGGGTATTTGGGTATTTGTGTATGCACCAATGCATAGATGCACTACAGCTATCATCAAGATTTTGCAAAGAAGGTTGGCAAAAACCACTTTTAGCCCTGGCTGGTGTATCTCGGTGGATTAAGCGAGGGCCTGTGAACCAAGAGATCAAAGTTCGATTCCCAGCCAGGGCACATGCCTGGGTTGCAGGCCAGCTGGGAATGCACAGGAAGCAACCATACATTGAGATTTCTCTCCCTCTCTCCTTTCCTTCCCCTCTAACGATAAATAAAATCTAAAAAAAAGAAGGATTTAAATAATAATAATAATTTTAGACTGCATACCAGGAAATAATCTTTTTGGCAAGTGTCCAATTTTTTTT
>CM052546.1:14554390-14684505 GCA_028533065.1 Trachops cirrhosus
AGAAAAGTTAGGCAGTAAAATCTCAGACATCTCTCATAGCAGTATTTTTGCCCATGTGTTTCCTAGGGCAAGGAGAACAGAGGAAAAATAAACAAAGGGACTACATGAAACTATAAAGCTTCTGCACAGCAAAACAAAACAACAAAGCCCATCAACAATGAAACAAGAATCCACCACCCCCTGTTTGGGAGAACAACAAAAAAGAGATGAACACTGTACTGTCCATTAAGGAAGACCATAATCCAATGGAAAATTATGACCCGAATGTAGGGTTTGAGGCACATGGGTTGCATATGAATAGGGTGAAACCAGGCCAGCACAGAGGGTTAACGAAGGGTTAACGAAGTCCTCCTACAGCAGGGCTGAACCCTGAAGGGCACACAAAAGCTCCCTAAATGAAGAACAAGCGTGAGGGTGCGGGGTTATAAAGCACCCCTGGTGGTGGGCTAGCATCATCGGCAGAGGCTGGAGGTGCCAGTGCTGTGGTTTAGAGGAGCCGAGGGAGTCCCGGACACAGGGCACAGAAAGAATGTGTGGCCGGGGTATGACCCTGAAGGCCCTCGTCACCGTTAATAAAGCCTGTGGCCTTTAACTCCAATAGGGAGCTACTGAAGGGTTTTAAACAGAGAGAAGATGTGATTAGTTCTGCATTTAAAAAAGATCACTCTAGCTGCAGTGTGAACAGACAAGCACAGGGATGGCTGCAGGGAGGCCAATTAGGAAGCTGTAAATATGGCCCATGGTTTCAAGGCCTGGGCTTGGGTAGCAGGCTGGCTCCCATGTGAACGGAGCCTGCCGATGCAGCGCGTCAGTCCACAGGCCATTCCGAAAATCAGGCAACTGTGTATGCAAATCTGCCTTTCTGGCCTCTCATAAAAGATAACCTTGAGAATACAGGTTCGCTTCAGTATCCAAAGACAACCGGCGGTAGCCGAGTAAGTAGTGCTAGCCTCTTTCAGGCAGGACACTTGGTCCTCCCCAGCCTCAAGGTCCCCGCCCTGCCATGCCACCTTGTTTCTGGCCCCTTCGCTAGTTCCTACAGAAACCGTAGTACTTCACTTCCAGTGCAGAACCATTTAGTGGTTAAACTCAGATGGGGAGGAGTTCAAGGGCCTGTGCTTCAAGGACTAAACTCAAGGATTAAACTGATGGAGGGCTGCCCCAGGCTGGAAAAGGACACACGGGGGCCCATCACAGGCTCTGGCTTCTTGAAAGCATCCAAACGGTAACCACCAAAATATCACTCAGTGTGTTTATCTGAGAATACTCTAAGTTTAACCTGAAAGACCATGTTCCAGTTGTATCAACAGGAGTCTATTTTAAACTGCTTCAAATAAAGACCTTTGCTTTTGGTGGGTGGGTTGGGGAGACATATACAGATAAAAATACAGATGTCAAAACAGCTGTCGGGACTACTAAACTTCTCCTGATTGGTCAGAACTTTTTAGACTTTTAAAGCTGGACAGAATGCTAAGCGTTCTTCTAAAGAAGCCAAATCAAAAGCCGTCCCAGTTTCCAGGCACTGTGCAGACGGTGTGTGTGTGGGAGAGGGCCCTTCTAGCAGCAGAAAAAGGGTATTTATGACTATGGGTTTCAACAAAATGCAAGAGGCACCATTTCCTAGCCCCAGGTGTGAAATAAACAGGAGGGCATTTTCTTCCTGATTTCTTCCCTTTTGTTTCATTCAGAAGTGTGTTTGGCATCAAGAAGAAAGATTTACAAAAGATCTGAGAGACGAAGCTTCCATAAGTCATTCAACCTGGCCGTACTTCTATGCGAATTCTACTTCGTTTAACATCTGAATGTAGCAGCATTAACAAACAGTAGAATTGAATTTCATCCAGCTATTTATTGGACAACTTACAAACTGCCACATCAACAGATTCTGTAGATTTAAGTTTTTCCCTTGTAGCTATCCTCTTACTGATCTTTCTCTGCCTGTGTTCTCATCTCTAATGTCCTGCCTCTGCGTTATAAAAGCCACCAATAACTTTTGAAAGTTAAATCATTAATTCAATAAATACCTTGAGAATTTACCCTGTAACAGGCCTGTGCACAGAAAGCACACTTTCTATAGTGGGGAAGTACGGCAAGAATGAACAATTTAAAGAGAGCGATTAACAGTGAAATCACCGAAAACTGTAGTTACTGCTGTAATAGATATATGCTATGGAAACACAGACAAGACGAGAGAAAGTCCTGTTGGCAGGATATGGGAAACTTCCATGAGATAATATGTGAACCTCTTTTTTTTTTTTTGAAACAAAAGTTATCCAAAACTTGGCAGTCGAGAGAGTGAAAGGTGCCCCAAGATAGACCTGCACGTTGATGGACGAGCCCGCTGAAGGTTCACTACCCCTCCAGGAGAATTCATCAGTGTTTGACTTTGCTATTTTCTATTTCATCAGAGTTGACTTTGAGAAGGTACTGGCTAAGACGTAAGGCCTGTAGAAAGATCCCCTCAAAGTTATAATTTCATTTCTCCATAGGACTAATTGGTTTTGCCTTTAATTCAAATTCATTTGCAAACACCTTTCATGGTGGTCTACAGATATTGTGTTCCTTTAAAAGTTCTTTGATTTGGCTTTTCTATCTTCCTGTTGTCCTCGTTCATTAATGAGTTGAGTAAAACCTTTGACATACACTCCTCATGCATTTCAAGGACAACTATGTTTATACTTTTTGGACATTATACTTTGACAAAGTGAGTCTTTCAGGATCAGCAGGCACTGACCCGGAAGTCCGGGCCGATCCCTTCCTTGAAATGTTTTCCTCCAAAGACTGTAAGTGCAGAGCAAAAGAATAAAGTGATACTGTCCACTCCTCGCTCTCCCCACCTGGGCTTCCCAGAAGTGACCAATCATATTTAACTGCCTCTGTGTTTAATTCTCTAGAGGTAATCGCACTAATTCTCCTTTTTAGACTTACATTACTCTCATAATTTACCTTTTCATGATAATATTTATGAACTCTCTCTCTGAATAAGGATTTAGCTTACTCCTCTCTTTGCCGATGTCACTTTATTCTTCTGCAGTTATTTTTGTAAAGATAAAGTAATACATCTCTGTCTTTGACTTGTGTCCTTAAACTTGTGGGGGGTGGAGCGGAATCACACCATTTTCTTAAAGATAGTCATGCCTCCACCATTCCTTCAGCTCTCCTTCTCTTAACTCTGCGTTTTCCATTATCTGTCTGCCCCACTTTCACTGTCAAGATTTATAACATTTGGTTAACTTGTTTATGTTATTTGTCCTACAGGTTGCTGACACACTGAAGTATTGTGTATTGTAGAGCAAGGTGTTTGGACAAATCTTTAAGCAAGGAGGGGTTAGAGTTTTCAAAGTGTTTTCATATCTATTCCCATTTAATGCTCACAAAACTTCCCAAAATATATGACGCAGGCATAGATCAACTCTGCAGTCCAGGCCAAATATGAGGAAAATGCTGGTGTGAACATTTGAGAGTGTTACACACACACACACACACACACATGGCGGGAGAGTGCAGGCGTGTTTCACAGCAAAGGAGATGCCTAAGCAAGTTGAAGAGAAAGTCTTACATCACTTGTAGGTGTAAATTCTCAGTGGATAGATTTTTAACCGATGTTATACTTGTCTAGTTACAAAAACAACATACATCAAATTTCAGGAAAAGTTAGACTGGCCATTTTGTCATCATCACTGACAGTGGCAGTGACAGGGAACGTGTGTGTGTGTGTGTGTGTGTGTGTGTGTGAACCTGGCACGTCAGAGCTACATGTGCACAAGATGTTGAACACACCCTGGACTGTGTCAGCTTCAAAGGTGCTGAGTGAAACGTCAGGTGGCGGAACCGGAGACCGTGAACAGAACGCTCCAGGGAGAGACGCAGACATCCTGTGGAAAGGAGCCTATTCTTGAAATGGCAGCTGTTTGAATTTGAAACAAGACATAAAGACAAAGGAGTTGCTACCACATTCAGGAGCAGAATCAAAGGACATTCAGGCAGGTACCCTCCAGTAGGTATGCTTTCGCGCAGGATAGCAAATCCTGCGAATAGCGTTGGGCCCTTTACATGCATTTTAAGGGCCCAGTCCCCAAACCGGGGTTTCTTATTCCACCAAGGTGGTTTTAAGAAAGTTACTTAACCTTTCTGTTCCTCAGTTTCCCCACCTATAAAATGAGATAGCCTTGGAAGAACCACTATTTTAGATAGAAAGAAAAAAAAAGACCTCTAGGATAGAGGGGAAAATTAGACTATCTCCCAAAGGAGGCTTTCTGAATGAGTGATATTCTACCACCCCACAGTATAGAGCAGGTATAAAATTGAACAAGAAGTCACACAGAAGTTTTATAGTTTCATCAGCTCAATCTGTTTGGACCTCCGTACTCTGTATTTGAACGGACACTTACAGACCAGGGTCGTACACACCTAGAGAGTGTTGTTGCATTGCCATTAATCTCTAGTTTATTAAAAATTAAGTAAAACTTGGTATTTTGGCAAAATCTAAGATATTCTCAGGCTTACCGGACCCAAACTCCCATCTTACATACAGGGAAGTGAAACCCAAGAGTCACTAGGGCTCAGGCAGATGTCAGGCAGCAGACCCGGCCCCGCCCCCCAGCGCAGGGTAGGGGCTCCGCGTGTACTGGCTGCATAGACAGCAAACAAGCCGGCTGTGGAATGCTGCCCTCCGGTGTGCCCAGTGAGATGCTTCTCCTTTCACAAGACGGTGAAAAGGAGATGATGTTTTCTGCTGATGTTTTCATGTTTGACACTTAGATATTTATTATCTGGGATGAAATTTCAATGCATGATGAATTTCAGAGGAAGCTCGGCGAAGGCTGAAGAAAACCACAGAAGAAGGACTGTCACAAGACTTGATAAGTTAGCCACAGTTCTGCTGACGGGCTGAGAGGCGCAGAAAATGTAAAAACCATCATTTCCACATCCAGAGGAAGGAGACAAGCACAAAGGCGATCCGCACAACACTAGCACTGGCGTGAAACCAGCACAAGGCTTGCCTGACGAGAAAGATCCCGAAGTAGGAAAGACACATCTGTACACACACGCACACACCCCTCTGACAGTACCTGAAGGGTTCTCTCCCCGAGCCGCCCACCTTCTCACACGTAGTGGTGACAACCAGAAACAATGGCAAAAATTATTCTGCAAAGCAGCTTCCTTTTCATAACAGCGTTTGGAGGTATGTAGAGATTCTCTACTTCTAGAGCAGGTTGGTAATAGACTAATTTAGACTTTGCAGAAAAAGCACTGCTAGCTTGTACATATTTGCCATATCTCTGGTTTTTAAATTTTACTATGGAAATGGAGACTTGAAAAAGCACAGCTAAAATAAAAACGTATGCTCAAGTCTCATGAAATTAATATGACAGACAGTATCACAAATTGGAGAAGTGTATAAAGGAATTCAGCTCTTCAGCGTTCCTTCCCAAGACAATTAACCTTGTTGGTATCCGTTAAACGTGCGAAATAGTTTCAGGCTCCCTTTCAGTAACTCTGGTCAGATAAAATGTGACATCTACATTTAATGATAGTTTTTCCTCAACACAATTTCTAACGTATTAATTAAATGCATTTTTATTTTTTCTTTTTTGGCCACAGGGTTGACTTCTTTCAGAGTTTCCAAATTCTTGTAATTAAATGGATACACTTTTTTTTAGAAAACGACAGCCTTTTCTTTTTTAGAAAACTTTCAGCTGAAGTGAATGCACGGACACACAGTGACTCAGAGAGGCTGCACAAAACAGGGTATCGTGTTCTTCTCTTGCTAGGGAGCCTTCACTCATGTGATCTCTAAAACCAAAAATAGTGGCGTAATATTTATACAGGGATTATAAAGGGCCAGCACATACTAGCAGTTTATAAGCATGGCTTTATGTAAACGTCACTTTAAGTATATCAAGCAGTCATGAGAATCATCCCCATCCTGCAAACGAATACAAATCTTAAATTTTTTTTTTGGTGTTTGGCTTATTTTATTCATCACACTGTTTTTCAGATTCATCCATGTTATGTTTCTCAAAACAACATTTTTATTGCTGACTAGTGCTCCATTTTACGAAAGGATCAGAGTTCGTCCATTTTCCTGACTTGGACATCTGAGCTGTTTTCAACATTGGATATTTATAAAAACTACTATAAATAGTGTGGATAAATAAACATTTTCAATCCTCTTGGACAGACACCTAGGCCTGGGGTTGCTGGATTTTAGCACAGGCAGTTGTATGACTATAGGAAAGTGCCAGGTCATTTTTTGAATCGGTTGGAGCATTTTACATTCCTACCAGTATTGTCTGTAGGTTCCAGTTGCTCTGTGTCCTCTTAACCTTTAGCATTTTGGTCCTTTAAATTTTAGCCATTCTTATAGGTGTGCAGTGGTGTCGCTTTGTGCTTTTAATTTGCATATCCCTGATGACAAATTACATTAAACACCACTGCTTATGTTTATTGGCCATTTAATATCTTATTTTTTGGTGATGAGAGCTTTTAATTTTCATGAAGTTCACTTTACTTTTTTCCTCTATGGTTTGTGCTTTACACGTCCACTAGAAGAAACCTCACCCACAGTTAAGTGTATCAATCGTTAATATTCTTAAAGCTTCCTAGTTTTTAGACTTGAGATTTTTTTTGAAAAAACCACCCTTCTTCATCAGAGATCAAGGGACAGGTTTCACAGAGGTGCTCTAATTTCAGTAAGGCATGTGAATTATCTGGACAGCTGTTTTCAAAACAGACTCCTGCCCCTCCCTCCAAGAGGTCCTGATTCCCTCAGCCAGGGGCAGGGCCTGCTAATCTGCATGCCTAACAAGCTTAATGTTGCTGACTGGGGACTCAAGACTTGGAAAATTTTAGCTTAAGGTAAAAAGTTATAAGTCTAGCAAGTAATGTGTATGTTAAAGCTTTTGTTTCAGAAACTGCAGATAAGGCCCATCCTGGCTCCTGGGAAACCAGCCGACCTCCTGGGGCACTGCTACAGATTACCAACTGGGGACAAGTTGGAGGCATCTGTGCTCCAGAGACAGCAGACGAACACCCTCCTCTGGGAACAGCTAACTGCCCAGGACAGGAATGTTGCTGCTTCTGAATCTCAAGGCCCTCACCACACCTTGTTTTTCCTTCCCCCACTTATAACAAATCTGGCCAGGAAAGAGAAGGGAAGATGGTCTATTAGGGTATGAACCCACCGTCTTCTCAGATCGCCGGCCATCTGAATAAAGCGCCCATAAAGATTCAGTCACTGTCATTGCTTATTGGGTCTGGTAGTGACAGGCAGCCCGAATGCTGGTGTCTTTTCCGGTTATACAGCTGATGCTGCTGGTTTATGAGCCACCCTTCCAGCAGCATTGGCTTTGAAAAATTAAATGGCTCTTCTAATGTTCATGGAGAAGCTTGTTTGCTTTCTCTAAAGTCTGAGCCACAGCCACTAATTTAGACTGTCTTCACTTGAAAAGACATCTGAAATGTCTGCTCGGGGCACTGCAGCACGGGAGCCAGGAAGCATTATGGTGGATTGATGGACCGACACTGCCTCATGTCCTTCTCCCTTCCTGGAAACTGGGTTTTGGCCTGTGAGCAGAGATGCTCCCGCATCTCTGTGCACTACGGCTGAATCCAGCCCTGTTAGGAACACGCCCTGTGCCCTCTGTCAGCAATCAGAGGGAGCTTTACTTTTCCCTAACAGGCTGACTGGTCTCTAAACCAGGAACATTTTTATGGCCAAGTCCTTTAAAACTTTCTCTGCTGAATTTATGTTTTAAGTAGTTCGCATCTGGGTGAATATTCCTGACAGCACACCGGCATTCTGAATTAAAGATCAACACTCTCAAAGCAAATAACTCAGTCATCAAAACCCCAACCCAAACCCCTAAGCTTCTCTAGGTTTTCAGGATGAGCAGAGAAGAGCTTTTCAGCTTTCCTTTCCAGAAGATCAAGGATGTGGGCAGAGAACCGCACAGCAACTAGGCATCTATTATGTACAATGTTTATACCTGTGCAAGGACTCAGAAAAGTGCCCTGTATGTTTTCTTCTTTCTGATTGTTAAATTATCTATTTAGCCTTTGGAAGCATGTTAATGGAAAATGAATTCATAAATAGCATTTATACTTAAACTGCTTTACAGATGCACTATGATTCAGAGGGAGAAAATAATTTATCTTCTTTACAGAAAGATACTCCCCTGCATAAAGAGAAGAGTATGTTTCAAATACCACTCTCGCATTTTCACCAGCCTCTTAGCACCCTTTCAGAGGTACTGTGAGCAATGTGAATACCAGAGCTCAATAATTCTGCAAGGACTTTGGAGGATTTTACAAAAATTAGACAGAAAGGATACATACGTGCTTCATCCTCAAAGGAAGGCCTATTTATGATGAGCTGGAAGTATACACCACACACGTTCCAGCAGTGAGAGATTGAGACATAAAATTGAAGCAGGCCTGTGCTAGAACTAACTTGATTTTCATCAGTGCTGGACTTTCGCCTCGCACACGTAACAACACAAGGGAGGCCTGGGTGCCGTGAGGAGGAGGCCAACCCAGCACCTTGGCTGCACTGTCCTCCCCGTTCCCAGAAGCCTTTGGGTTACGAAAGGGTTTCTCTTTAAAGGAAATTAAAATGATAGCAAGTGATTTATCAATGAAATTGACAGAGCCATTGTACAGTTTCTCTTGGACATGCCATGTGGTCCCAGGCTGTTAAACCACATCACCCTGGTGCTTTTAACCAGCAATGTATGAAGTCCAATGTACGCATTCCATATGGCAGAGCCCAGGAAACTATACTCTAACAAGTCTGGGAATGAGCCTGCCCCCACCCCTTCCTTCCAAGCACACATGCACGAGAGAATAACCAGCTGCTATTCAAATTATGTATGTATATATATTGATTCTACATATGTGTGTGTGTGCATGCAACCAGAAAAAAGTGGGACCTCTTGATTCCGACTTCGAGTCTGCCAGCATGGCAACATATCCAAACGAAACATAAAGGCAGCTTCCCCAAAGACCTTAAGATATAATACAAAGCTGAGCCAAAGTTTCCTGTGGATGTTAACCATGGAAATTAGTCATGTATTACACGGCATCACTTCTTTACTTGTATCCAGTCCTGAAGTCTCACCACACAGGCACCGACCTTGATTTCTCTTTCCTTCAGATCAGAGACGGGCACACACACTGCTCCCCTTGCGTTTTCTTACTGCCCTCTGGCCAGCTCTTTATAATTGAGACAATGCAGCCTGCAGTTGCTCCCACTGTGCCTTCATCCCACCATAGCCCACAAGCTGGTAGCAAAAGTACAAAATATGTCATTGCTTAAAGGGAGAAGGGGAGAAAGAAAGGAGGAAATGAAAAGGGAAGGGGAAGGAGAAAAGTGTGTGAGAATGATAAATGTCTTTAAATGTATTTGCCTTAAACAAATAAGATATCGTAATCACAAGTCCATACCTTAGCAGTCTTGATCTTCTTGAATCTTAGAGACAGGATTCAGGTCAACATTGGGGTTGAGATACTCTCCCCAGGCCACCACCAGCTTTCCTAGTACCGGAGGGTGGAGGTCTCTTCCACGTCTGCAAAATCACAGGAAAAAGAAGACATTAATAAAGAAAAACAAACTAAATTACAACTGTGATGTTCAATTCAAGACGAGTTGGTTTGAAGAGACTAAACAGAAGATACATTAAATCTGATTGGCATAAAAATGCATAATACCTGAATGGATTCTGTCTTGTTGAGAATCAAGGAATCATACACAATCAGGAAAAAAACATAGTATATCAAGCCTGGAAGGTTTTTTAGGACACAACTAGCCAAATTTGCTTGTTTAACTTACAGGGAAACCAAAGATGGGAGAGGAAAAGCGGTTTCCCCATGATGAGCCATGAGCTGTGGTGTATTTTGAGTAAGTCTTCAGTAAACACAAATGCGGTACTTAACACTATGGCCTATGATAAAATGAGATGAGGGGACAATGCATCACTTCTCCATCTCGAAACACTTCCTTTACTTGGCTTCTAAGACACCAAACTTGCCTTCTATTACTGGCCACTCTGTCTTGGCTACTTCGGTTAGTCTTCCAGGTTTATTCCTTCTTAGTCAAGGGCAGTCTATTCACCCTGTGGGTCAGCTCAAACCCTTCCGGTCAGCCTTTATCCCTCTGTCTCATGCACACCCCACAACCTCCGCGACACCAGCAAATCCTGGTTGCACTTCTGTCAGACTACATCCAGCAGCTGGTCACTCTTACCTCCTCCATTACTCCTACCCCATGTCATTATAGACATGTATGGCTACGCCACAGGCATGCTCAAGTCATGGCTGGAATTCTCAACCAGACCCTCAAAACCTTCCATGTTACTCGGAATCAAAGCCCAGTCACTGTAATGGCCCCACAGACCCATGGCAACTCGGCTCTGGTCCACGGTCTTCGCCTCCCACTGCTCCCCCTAGTCAGACCCAGCTGTTCCTCTAATGTGCCTCTAACTCTGCCAGAGGCTGGAGCACTCACACTTCCCTTTACCTGGGGTATTCTTTTTCCCTTGCTGTTTCAAATCTGTGTTCCAATGAGACCTGTTCAGTGACACAGGCTCCCTTGTTTTGAGCAACCGAACAAGGGTTAGGAAACAGGGGGCAGTGTTTCAGAAGAAGGTTGGGGATAAATCCCAGTATTCTCACCTGGTTCCACCACTGCGAAACCCTGACCCAGATGCTGCCTCTCTAAGCACCAGATTTCTCTACCAGAGTGAGATGACAGAAGTACCCATCCCTTTAGGATGCTTACGAAAGTGAAATGAGGCAACATAGTGAAATCTTTCATTCCAATGCAAACCATAAGTACTCAACGAACATTTGCTGCTCTTAATTTTTTATTTGTCTTGCTGCAGGCTTACATTCTTCATGGCATTACATGATTTTATCTACCTGCACCTCACTCCCTGCCAGAGTCTGAGTCTGCTCTGCCTTACACCCCATAGCATGACAGCGCTCAGTGACTTCAGGCGACTTTCTCTGGAGCATCTCTGGGCTCAGACAAGTATCATTATCCCAACTGCCCCCGCATTCTGGAGGCAGATGGCAGAACTTTGTAACAAGAGACACTGAGGTTTTCTGGTTCATTCCTTGTCCTCTTGCTGATGCCTGGCAATTTGAGGATGATTATTGTCCTCACATTATAATTGTCAGGCCACGGTCTACAATTATTCCTGCATTCCAAAGCCAAGAAACACAACTTGGAAAGCAAACAATGCTGTAATTCAGTGCGATGGTGTGCGGAGTTGTCAAAGAAAGTGTGCTCCTTTGAGAATGCAGCTCTCCATTATGTGAATGCAACTTTCTTTTTTCCTAACTAACAAACAGTCTAAGGTGGTAGTAGCAACATAAAAATATGTCACCCAC
Organism: Trachops cirrhosus; assembly: GCA_028533065.1. NCBI lineage: Eukaryota > Metazoa > Chordata > Mammalia > Chiroptera > Phyllostomidae > Trachops > Trachops cirrhosus. Next base: position 14,565,785 of record CM052546.1, read on the forward strand.
CTTTCAGATTTAGTTATAGTACAACCTAATGAAAAGTTAACATGCTTCAGGGACAACCTACAATCCATGAAGTCATCAAAGGACTTGCTCAGAATGCATTTGCTAAGACGTGTTTATTGAGTACATATTTGCCATGAATTTGTTAAAGAGAAAGGATATGGCAGGGAGTATTAAGGACTTTATTTGTACCTGCATGAAGCTTTCATTCCAGCACTTCTTTGTCCTTTGCAATGTCCTAACCACTGTCCAGACAGGAGAGGACATGACAAACTCCAACAAAGTTGTCAACTCAGCTGACTGGTGATGCAGGGCGTGCCAGTATAAATAGCCTAATTTCTGCTCCACCTAGAGACAAAATTCTGTAATTCTTGGTATTCTTGGGAGGCATGCTTGTTTTCTTAATGTGTCCCCCATGCACAGCTCTTCTGTGTTGATGATCCTGGTTTATTTCCCTCCTTCAGCAAAGAAATGAAAAGTATTCACCAAACCCACAAATATACTGTGCATTAACGAGATGCCCCATGAATGGCAGGGTACAAAGGGTACTGCATTCAGAGGACACAGCTTCACAAACCGGCTTGTTTTGAAATCTTTGGAAACTGGAATGGGATGAATGCAGTTAAGTGGCAAAATAAACTGAGAAAGTATATACAGAAATATTATCCAAAGGAATAATGTCAAGAAAGAACAACCTATGTCTTAAATCCCAGTGCCTGCATGAGTGGAGTGCTAATCACACGGGAGGGTAGTGGCTTTGCCTGTTGGGTGGTCTTGAGTGTACCAGGGAGTACGTTATTTTTTCAAGAGGTATCAATCAGTGGCTGGCCTGATGGCAGAGAGTGAGCACATACCTCTCTAATGATTGGGCTGCTCTAAAAATGATTCCCGAGTATCAAACCCACAGGCACCGACCCACAAATGTACCCACACACGCTCCCGAGAGAGGTGCAGCCAGAAAGGGTAGGGCGGGGAAGAGAGGAGAGGGGCATCAAGGAATTAGGAACTCTAAAATGGATCTTGACTAAGATTTTGAAAGTGTGCCAGAGGGGACAGGTGAACTACGAGTTAAATTAAACTGTGCCGACAGGGTTGGGTCCTACTGGGAGCTGGAGAAACGCTGCCATAAGGATATACATTTCGAGGCGCACTGTGATTACAGGTGCACCACACAGACCGCGTGTACAGGTCATGCCTCACATACCTAACACGGCATCCACACAACCAGCGACGCTTTATAGTATGTATATTACATCAGCTTGCATATGAGGACCTGGAAGTTGGGAGACATTAAGTAATTTGCCTGAAATCACAAAACTGGAAAGTGAGTCACGAGTCAAACTCAGAACTGACCGTGGAGCTTGTCGGCACTCCCCGACCACGCTGAAAACCACCACAGACTCTCTCCTGGGTTCTGCGTCTGATTAGACGTAGTTCTGAAGCTTGGAAATGCCTCAGTCTGAACTCCAAGGCCGAATTCAGTCTTCTGAGAATGTAACTGTGAAAAGTGGCCCGGCTCAGCCTCAGCCAAGAAGAACGCAAGCACCCAGACAGGAGAGGGCACATTTCTCCCAAAGCCACAGAGGAGGTCACGCCGGGCACTGGAGCGGCTGCTTCCCGAGCAGCAGAGACAGTGGCTGAGGCTCCACTGCCATTGTGTAGGGTCTTAGTGTGTAAAATAGTAGTTCCATCTTCTCCCAGGTGACATTACTGAAACAATGCTGGGCCCTTGAAGAGTGAAATAGGGAGGGGGACCGTGGTTCTCATCCATAACTGGAATCACAATCCTCTGACACAATATTAATCAATAAGCTTGCCTACTTATTGTTAGTCTGGACAGCAAACAACTGAACTGCTAGGGAATAGCACAAAAGAAAAAAAAGTGAAGACTCATTGGAGGGGCCTCGTAGTGTAAAAAGTGTTTCTAAACAGTAGAATGTCCCTCAGTTGGACCCAGTCTTTGCCCTGTAAGAGGTCCGAAGGGCTGGGACACACAGAAAAGCAGAATCCAGCCTCTTCTCTTACTCTGGGGCATGAGCTCACTGCATGGAATGCAGGCACAGAATCCTCTTCACCATTTAAATAGTTCTCTCTTTATTTGCCATGCACGTACCGTTGAATTTACATAAATTAAATGCACATAAACTGAGAATCCACTATAATTGTGAAACCATTGCATTGGAAATAAGTTTTCATTGAAATCACATTATAAGCCAGAAAGATTAAATTAGAAACATATTTAGCCCCATTAAGAGGTAGATTACAGAGAGTTTATAAAACACCACAGATATACACTGCAGGCCAGCACAGCGCCTGGCTGGGAAAAGGCACAGCCTCATCACCTGGACCAGGAGAGAGCTGTCCTTTAACCTCAAAGACTGGAGTCATTCAAACCTTTGAACCAAACCCTGCTCTGCAAACTCACCTGGCCTCAGATTCTCATTCTTGTGAAAGAAGCAGAGTAGCTGTGGTTGTTGAAAGGAAAGACTATCTATGACAGGCCTAGCACCCTGCTTTTCGATTTTCAAAACAAACAAACAAGTCGAAACAAAACCATAAGAACAACTCCTTAAGTCTAGGTGTACAGTCCTGGGAAATACCGGTTTTCTGATCCTAAGCCAAACTGTCTGCTTCCCACACAGCACAAGCTAAGTTTCTATTTAATGTTGATTAAGAATCCACAGAGCCCTATGAATTACATAAATGTGCCTTAGATGGCCGGCTATTATCTCCCTCACCCTTCCTACCAGACAAATGTGAAGCTAAATTAGTCACTTATCATAAAGTTCTCTGAAAACATTAACGTTGAAAGAACGGCCCGATAATTGTTCTTAGCCATCTGGCACCAAGTGATGCTTATGAACTTACATGAACCGCTTGGTAAAAATCCAAAACTGTCTAGCTTCATTTTACATCTCACTTACTGAAAGTTCTGAGTTGAAAATTTTCTAAGAGGAGAAAATGGTTGATTACAAAGGAAAACAAATGGAAAATCCTGGAACTCATTCACAATCACATAGGAAAGCCTAAAGAAAATTCCGCCTGTAGCACCCCGTTTTACCTTATTAAACCTGAGGCCAAACTACACGCTTCACCTGGCCAACACATGTGCACACGCACGGGTGTGCACACAATACACACTGTAAAGGATCAGCTGCGGTTGCCCTTTTCCCCAAGTCCTTCCACGTGGACAAAAACATGTCTTACCAAGAAGCAAGCAACCCTGACACCAAACCCGCACCTGCGATGCCCTCACGTGAACCAGAGTTCTCCTTCGACTGCAGACTGAGGACTGTGGGTCACTCTCTGCTCTCCCCCCTCCCAGCCCTGACAAGCAGATCTTCCGTTGCTGGATCATCGCAGAGCCTTCCAACCAGTCTCTCATCCATTCATTGCTGGCTGACCCCAACCCATTTTGCACTCTACAGAAGGAATGAACTTCTACAAATAAACCATTTCCACCCCTCAGCCTAAACTGTTCAACGGTTTCACATTTCCCTTAAAATTTTAAAACCCCAAATCCTTACCACGGTTTAGATCTTCCGAGACCTGGCCCCTGCTTCACCGGTCTCATCTTGCATCCTACACTTCTACCTGCTCCAGGTGCGCCGGCCACAGTGGCCACCTTTTCACTGTGCTGAAGTGCCATGCTCCTTCTGGCTTCAAGGACCTTAAGCATATTAGAAATAGAAAGTTCGATTTTGACCCCATATACACTCAAAAAGAGAAATGAAAACAGCCCCGAATGGTGTGGCTCAGTCGGTCGGGCATCGTCCTGCAAACCAAATGGTAGCAGGTTCAATTTGGCTGCAGGCCAGGCCCCTGGTTGGGGATGTGAGAGAGGCAAACAACTGATATTTCTGTTGCACATCGATGTTTCTCTCCGTCTCTCCCTCTCTCATCCCTTCCCTCCAAAAATAAATGCATAAAATCTAAAAAGAGAGAGAGGAAAACAGATTTGATGATGATTGTCAATGACACGGAACCATTTTGCTCACTCATGAGAAGGTTGGGGTCACTGGCCCAGATAAGTTCCAGGGATGTTAAGTAATTTTCCTCCTTCCTTTAATAGTGGGAATACATCCTATTTGCTGGAACCATATTTCTTAGTAGGTTTTCTCATGTAAATATTTTCTCTCATTATTCCCTCCCCATCCCAAGCCTCAGACATTCTCAATGTATTTATCCTCACAATTGTACATAAGCTAGCAACCTGGGTGATAAACTCACTTCTCCAGCAGGGTTGGAACCAACTGAGCGACTCTCCTGGAGTAGTTACAATATTACTTATATTTCAATGATTTTATGAGAAGCTCCAGCTTCTGAAAATTATTGGATATTACTCTAAAAATAAAACATTACAGACAATTACCCCTTAGAATGGAACAAATCATTACATTAATTTGAAAAGTTATCTTGGATATGGGGGAGAAAGCACTTATTTGAAGAACAAAATTGCCAACGCACGTGAAAAAGCTCATTTCTGAGAGGAAATAGGAGAACCAGAAACCGCACCATGTTTTCTGAAATTCATTATGCTAATGCTAATAACCAGCCCAGTGCTATGCTGTCTCCCAGAACCCTTGGCAAGAGTCACACAAAGTGTGTTGTAAGGAGAGGAAGGAAAGCACATAGGTGAGTGAAAAATACTTTAATATTTTAGGGTATGAAATTGGAGAATTATTTGAGGAGAAACTTAATACATACAAGCTGAAGTAGAAATATAGTTATTTTAAGTGCAAAGGAAGAAGTATAATAAAACCTTAAGGATGTCAGTGAACAGAAAAAAATAATCAGTAATAGGAGTTAAATCTAAGCCCCATTCATATGTACTGACTCATTTTGTCCCCCCCAACTAACTTATTAAGAAGGCTCTATTACAATCTCCACCGCTGGGAAAACAAGCAGCTTGCCCAAAGCAGCAGTGCTGGGATTTGAACCCACACCGTTTGACTCCAGAGTCCCCACTCATAACCATGGCACCACGCTGCTCCTTGGGTCATAATGTCAGACACGAAGACGTATGTTAAATATCACGCTTTGCCACTGATCCCCCAAACATAGGTGAGTTAGCACCTACCTCCTGACAATGCAGGAACAGACACTCACAATGTTGTACTAATGGAGGAAACTAAGTCTTAGAGATCTGCTGACGTGCCCCAAATGATGCAAGCCCTGCTGACCCCTCATCTCTAGGTGTCCGTAAAGTTATGGTCTGTCATTTGGCAAATACACGTGGAGTGATTGTGAAAGGCTTGTCACTGTGTTGACAGTGGGTGACAAACACCTTAGCAGAGTAAGTGCAAGGCCTTGTGGGATCACCAAGCGACAACCCTCTCCCGGGAACCACAGAGAGAGGAGCTTTCATGAGATCTGAAGCTGAAGAGTGTTTATCAGAATAAAAACATAAGGACAGGCAAAGAGCCCTGGCTGGTGTGGCTCAGTGGGCTGAGCACCAGCCTGTGGACCGAAAGGTCACCAGGTCGATTCCCTGTCAGGGCGCATGCGTGGGTTGTGGGCCAGGTCCCCAGTTGGGGGCGCACAAGAGACAACCGACTGATGTTTTTCTCACACATTGATGAAAAACATTGATGTTTCTTTTCTTCTTTCTCCCTTCCTGTCCACTCTCTGAAAATAAATAAATAAATGAAATCTTTAAGGAAAAAAAAGAAGAGGAAAGGAGATAGGAAGACCTTTCTAGGCAGAAGAAACTATATGCAGAAGAGCCTGGAAGAGAAAAAAATAAAGTCCTTTCAAGGAACTTAAAGAAGTCCTACATAAGTGGATGAGTTACCCATTTTCAGGGTAAAGCATTACAACCAATCAGAATGGAAAGTAAATTGGGATGAGACCACAAAGCACCACACAGGCTACGTTAAGGAGTTTAAACAGAATAAGCTATTTTTTAAGTTAAATGAAGAGCAAGACTTGTAGCTGGCGTGCTCCCCCACACCTTCTGCATCCCACTCCACTTCTCCACTGTGCCACCCCTCCCGGAGAGAACTCAAAGAAGAACCACACAAAACTGAATGACTGGGAGCCGCACAGGGGCTGAAAGGAAGAGGATGCAACCAGCCAGCCGAGATGTGAAGGCAAAAGAGGGAAGAAGGCATGTGTCCAAAAGAGGAGGAGGTTGTTTCACAAGAAGGCGATTCTGAGCAATGAGATCACGATAGGATACTGAGGCCAGCTAGCAGGATGCATGTTAAATGTTCAGGAATGTTGTGGGCTGCTTGTTGAAATGGGCTGTGCTGGGAGTATTTACACTCTGAACATTGGCAATTGCTACAAAACAAGGCTTTTCTTTTGGAAAGCTGGTTGACCAGTACACCACTACCTATACCCAGTAGGATTTGGTGTTACTGCCATTGTTAAAAGGAAATAGCTAAAATAATACAAAGGAGCCTCTATTGAAACTTCCCATTTCTCTATTGGTTCTTTATGTATTGGAAGGGATAACACAAACCCAAAATAATAAACCACTTGGTACATTTTGTTGGCCTGACCCAGTCAGAGTGAAGCTAACACTGACCTTGATCAACCCTCATATCTATGAGTTCCTATCCATTTTTTCAGATACACAATCTACAAAATGTGTTAGATAAAAGCAATACATGTGCTTAGAAAAGGCAAAAAGACTTGACAGAAATTTCATCTGTGGATCACAGCAAAGCCCTCAACATCCTAAAAATAAATACAACTGGGAGTTACCAGTCTCGCCAACTAATTACACAGGCGATTTAACCTGAAACCAGGGAGGAGCTGCTGGGGGTTCCATGAATCCCTGTAATTTAGGCAAAATGCGTTGGTATTTGCACTTTCCTAAGGAGAGGGCCCACAGCTTCTGATTGAAAATAAGATGTAGAACCACTGACTTACATACAGCCTTATTCCAAAGTAAATTGGTAGGCTAACTGAGGTAGCTACTGCCAGTCTTCTAGAGTGGAATCATAAGTTAGTTGTAATTGCCAATCATATAAGCTTTTAAGGATTCATAACAGACGTTAGAAGCATTCGGCAGTGACTGTGGAAAGAAGGAAAATAATGCTGTGTAGAAAAATAAAGTGAAGTGACCACACATGTGTAGAAAAACTCTTCATTGTACCTAGGCCAATAAGGACCCTTTCACATGGAGATGGGATGTCACAGGGAGGAAATGTGTTCCCTAGCCAAATGGAAGCACAGGCAACAGGATACACATTGTCAAAAAATCCCCACAAATAGAAGTCTTTTATCCTCAAGATATTGGACACACTAAAATAATGCATCACAAAACTGAAATAATTAAAGATAAATGTCAAAACGTGTTTTCATATACTCAGCATCCCTAAAGTAGGGGTTAACTTCATGGACATATCAGTGGACAAGAAGGAGAAGCAGTTGTATCTGTCTCCAAAAAGATTTATGTGATCCATGTGCTCCAGAATTTTCCTTTTGGTGGTGTGCTACAATGTGGTGAGTGGTTAAATATAGATCATTAGGTAGTGCATGTTTAATTACACACCAGTGTTTCCTGAAGATTAAAAATGTCTGCAATTCAATTATCCCCACATAGCAGGTCCCATTTTCTCCTCATTCAGCTTGAAACAATGCAGTAGCAAAATATATTGTCATGGATTAAAATCTGTTCGAGAGTACTCCATGGAGCTGATTTCGAAGGGGAAAAATACACCTGCTTCCCTCAGGGTGAACACAGCCGACACTCGTGTGGATTCCAGAGCACACCGGTGACCTTCCTCAGAGCCCCCTCTCTCCATCGCTGCTGTCGCACAAGCTCGGTTTTCACACGGCCAGCCTTTCCAATCGTGTCATGCAAAAACGGCTAACCTTCCCGTTAAATGATCTCCACTCAGGACTTGAGGTCCCGTCCCTACACATAAGCAGGTTATCTGCAGAGATTTGGTCCACTGCACAGAGTTCCCCACACAATAACCTTCTGACCAAATCCTAAGTGATCTTTTGCAAGGAGAAATAAAAAGAATGTGTTTAAGCTCTCAATTGAGGGTAGAGGACCCAGAAAAAAAGAACTTAATATATATAAGTGGTGCTTGGAATAATTTATTTGACTACACGTACTGCAAGTATTTTCCTTCATGTTTTTGTAATGAACCTGATCATGGAAAAACAAATTTACGTCTGTTTTCTGTTTCATTATAAGCTGAGCTCATTTGGTGTGGAAAACCTACAGTTTAATTGCTTGATTTAAATTTGGCTGGTAGAATGCATACTGAAACATTACTCTTTTAATTACGTTACTTTATAACTGAAAAGCTAAATTTACAAAGGCAATAACATTAATTATTTACTTGCCCATTAAAGCTGCATATATATTACGGAGCTAATTGGTTTCATAAGTCTGCCAAAAAATTAAAAACAAGTTTGTTCACTGATTTATATGAGAAAGGTACACATATTCTCAGCAGGTTACTTGTGTTTTATTGGATTAACATGAAAATATGTGTAAAATACTTTATCTAAACAACATTCCAAATTTCTTCTTCCTTCCAGGGATAAAACACATTTTAAAGGGAAAAGGAAGGAACAGAGGTGACTGCCATTTATTCAACGCATATTCTATATCATACTTTATATGCATTGTCTCATTTAATTCCAGAACTGAATAAAATACTAATGAGCACTATGTACGTTTTGAAGATGAAGAAACAAAGGTTCACAAAGATTTTTTTAAATGTTGCCAAGACCAGAAGCAACACAATCAAATCCAGGACTGGCTCTAGAAACAACCAAGACCTTACCACGTAGCTATCCCATTTTATACCTGCTGGTCGCAGCAGGCTGGATGCTTGCTGATACAATATGACTCCCTACGGACTTTAATGTCAAAATCAAGTTATTAAATAAAAAATTTATTCATAACCCTATTTGGATGTTGGCATAAAAAATAACCAGAGATCACAATCAAATGCACAGAAGTCACAGATTACTATATATATACATATATATATATATACACCCCAGTGACTGAAAACCAGAATAACATGAGAAAAAAGTGCAAAGAACACACTCGAACCTTAGGTGTGTAGTGAAATTCAGTATTAGACATGCTCCTCACAGACTGCGACTCAACAAGGGGACTGACAAATTGAAGACTGTAACACCTATACAACCGCCCTCTCGGGCAGTGTGAAAGTCAATGTGAACTGGATAAGAAAGAGCTATGAAAAATATCAAGCATTATGCAAATCTACATTAGTACAAGACTGTTTTGCACCTAAACAATTTCCACAGAATTCACTCTGAGTTGATGTGGAGACTACGGTTCAGCTATATTCCCAGATGACCAGAAAGGCTTATAAAATTTCTCTAAGTTTAGCCATTATCTTGTCCAGAGAAAAATTTTAATAATATACCTTAACCAGAGACAATTAGCAAACAGTGTTTAATTATTACACAATGAAATATTATAAAATAAGAATGCTGGGATAAATGGAAAGTGGGGGTGAACATTTTGATATATTAGGAATCCTTTAATTTTCTTCTACTTTAAGCTACCAAGGAAAGTCACCAAACAATTTTTTTTCTTAATTCTGGTCACAGAAATTTTTTTAAAAAGTTAGAAACTCTCCCATTTCTGTAACATTTATTTCAAAAACATTTACTGAACACGGGCTAGGACTATTCAAATACTTAGTGGTACCAGGCCTATGACTATGATGAAGAGAAATGAAAATGCTATGAGGCTGTAAGCTCATGCTGTTTGCACTGCAGGTGACACTGACTCATACAGTTCTTCATTCATTCGGGAGAGAAAGAGACAGAAAAAGACAGAAATTTAGAGACACCAGTGGATAAAATACATGTAGAAACTGTAATAATTTAATCAAACATTTGTGCCCTGGCCAGTGAGGCTCAGTTGGTTGGAGCGTCAGCCCGTGGACTGAAAGGTCCTGGGCTTGATCCCTGGTCTGGGTGCAGGGCGCATAGGGGAGGCAACCAATCAATGTCTCTCTCTCACATCAATGTTTCTCCCTCCTTCTCTAAACAATAAAAATGGAAAAAAATTATGGTTCTACTCTGAGATTATCCTTGAATCTTTTTTATCCATGACATTTTTATCTCACTTTCAAAAAGTCTCAAAAATAAAGGATTTCTCTACAGTTTGAGCTTCAACCAGAAACTATAATGTCTTAGAGTAAATATATCAAAGGGAGGAATTTTTAAAAACCGATACACAGTACTTCTGTGCAATTTAAAAATTAAAGTGCATTTACCAAAATGGCCCCATGGTAGACTTCAAAAGGTGTAATTTTCAAATACAAAAGCTATAGATATTTATAAGTAACTCACAGAAGAAATGGGATTCATCAGAGGAGGGCTTCTCCAGTTAAGCCCAAGGTATATGCCTACACTCTAAGCATCATTTCTGCCCTAAAACCGGGATTCCCACTGGCAGATTTGCTAAAGGCTTTCCCTGGCTTCTCACCTTTCCTATTCCAACCACGACACACCCATGAAGAGCCCACACGAAATCAAAGATTTCACTTACATGGGCCTATATAGGCTTCATCCTGTGTGCCCCAAATCGATCAGCTAGAAACGAGACATGCTGGGTCACAGAAAAATGTCCAGCTGAATCCTCAACAGGCCAGCCCACCATCTGCATACAATTGGATTTTCAACGCTTTACCTCTGAAAATCAAGGTGGATTGTCATGGTGCTTTGATAAAACAGAGGTATTCAAAGAATTTCTTTTAAAAATCTCACAGTTTTTATGAGTTAAGCATCAAAGCTTAACTGGGTCCTCTGATTCAGCATCTCTTATAAGGCTGTAGCTAACATGTGGGTCAGAGTTGGGGTCCATCTGACCCCTAACTAGGGTAGGATCCACGTCCAAGGTCATACAGCCATTGGCAGGTTCAATTTCTTGCAGGCTATTGGACCTCCTTGCCATGTGCCCGTCTACAGGCTTGCTTTAGCAAAGTCATCAAAGGACAGAGTTGGCAGAGTAAGTCTGCTCACAAGACAAAAGTTACAATCTCTTGTATTTTAATCACTGTAGTGGCATTCACCACCTTAGACATACACTATTGGTTAGAAGCAAGTCACCAGGCCAGCCAATACTTGAGGGAAGGGAACTACAAGCAGGATGGGGACACCAGGAAGTGGGATCATTAGGTGTCATCTTAGCGGTGGGTACGCAAACAAATATGGAAGTCCATTTTTCATACACACATTGGTGACTCTGATTTAATCACTTACTGTATCATGGCCGTCCTCCCATTCTGGTTTAGATAGAACTGCTTTATTCCTTTGCATAGCCAAGCAGGATGTATTTACTTTACATATTTACTTTCCTAGGACACATCTTTTCAAAAGTCTCCATTTCTCCTTGGCTTTTTATATACAGCCCCAGGATAATGCTATTTAAAAGTGGGAAAGTTAAAGAAACCAAAATAGAAGTGAAGTTTCCACCCCTCACTTGAAGTGGTAGAATTTTGATAATGGTAGCCTGTCACACCACTTTTTTCTGTGTGTAGCAATACACAGAGCGACCACTACAAAAAGACACACTCAAACACACTATAAATAAACCAAGATAAAATCCTGAAAAACAAAGTTTGGCTAAGCTGTAGGAAGAAAAAAGAAACATAAGAGAAAAATGAAAAGTAATAAAATGACATACTTAAGCACTAACGTATTTGTTTTTGAAAGTTTCTATACATTTTTCAATGCATAAGCTTTATTAAGATATAATTTACATGCCATCAATTTTACCTTTTTAAAGTACACAACCACGACATTAGTATACTCAGAGTTGTACAGCCATCCTAAAACCAATTTTAAAGTCGTCATATACACTACCCCCAAAAGAAACTCTAGACCGCCTGGCTCTTACTGCCCCAAATCCCCATTCCCCCACATCCCAGGCAACCACTGAACTCCCTGTGTCTATAGATGGATTACTCTGCTCTGGGAATTCCACATAAATGAAATTCTACCATATATCACCCCTGTGACTGGCTTCTTTCACTCAGCATAATGGGAAATGGCTTGCCCAAGTCTGCGCCACCTGAGTTACAAACATATTTAAAACCCAGGTCAGTCTCCACATTTTTCTGCCACCATCGCATATCATACTGTGATTGCCACAGATCCGTTATTTCAGGGAAGTGTAGGCCACATGTATGATGCACATTACTTGACAAGAGTGGGCGACACGGGTGCTGAAAAGGTAGCACAGCACCAGGGCCCCGAGCGCAGCAGACAGGGAAAAGGGGGCAGACACTGTGAATTGCTGAACATGAACTTCACCTATGCTGTGCTGTGTTTCAGTCAGGCATGCCTTCTGTCAAGGATGATGACCAAATCCTTAAAACAAATCCAAGAAGAGCAAATCTATTGAACCTAATTATTGCTTTTGAGGATAACGATGGATGATGGAGGGCTGGGAATCGGAGAGGCTTGGGTTCAAAACGTGGTTCCTCCTGTGATCCCCCACTCTACCTCTTCACAGGACCCCCACCCCTTCCTCCAGCTGCTGCTACGACAATCAGCTCTAGTCAGCTTCACAGAGGCGTGAAAGGATAGCATGTTGCCTGGGGCCCTGGACACACACCTTTCCCAAGTGCCTGTCCCCGCACTTCTGACACCGTGGTGGGAGACCCCAGTGGGAACCCACCGCGCACTCAGAAACATACAGCCGAGAGAAGTCAGTCAGTGTAGGTAACATACAGTGAACAAACGCTTTCCTTTCATGCCCAAGGTGGATGGTTTCAAGATGCATTTCCTACAAGCTCCTCAAAACAGCCTTCCTTCCGGGAAGATCAAACAACAGACTTCCCAGAAGTGTCCAACTCAGTAGCCCAGGCTGAAGCTCCTCTTCCCTCGTTTCCACTCCATTCCTGCACCAGGGACCCCTTTCCCAGGAAACGGCCCTGGCCTCTGGTGCTGCTTGTAGGACAACCCAGGCTGACAAACTAGCTGTGTGACCCCCAGCAACTTACCTTACCACCCAGAACATATTTTCCCCAAGCACAAAATGGTATTAATAGCCATTTCTTCCACACAGTCTTAGGAATATTGAAAGGCATATTACGTGTAAAGCTTCTGGCCCATTCTTGAGCCCATGGTGAATGCTGAATAAGTGGCAGTTTATTTTATTCACAGTTTCTCTGTAAAGTCACTGGACATCTGGTATGGAAGCCCCAAACTTAATCACAGTGTCTCCACAAATACCCAAATGCAAGTATTTGTCTAACCCTCTTGCTGCTTACTACCCTGATAGTAAGGCCCAAGTTCAGATGCTCCATTACTGTGCTCCATTCCTACAAAAATTTAAATGACAGTGAAAATAGCTGGGAGGTGAGCAGGAACTGGGAAGGACTAAGATTATCTACTGCTCATGCAATGCCTACATTAAATCACGAAGAGCTTTAAAACTGAAGCAACAAATGGACCCACAAGAAAACAAAAACTCACACACAGACAACAGTATGGTGATTACCAGAGGGAAGCAGGGTAAAGGGGCGGTAAGGGGGGTCAAGTACATGGTGACAGAAGATTTGAATTTGTGTGGTGGTGCACAATGCAATATACAGAGGATACATCATAGAGTTGTAGTCTTGAAACCCATATAATCTTATTAACCATTGTGACCCCAATAAATTTAATCTTTAAACAAGGGAAAAAAGGGAAATGCCAAGTACCAAACTTTATCACAGAGCCAGCTAGGCTGGGCACGGGGCTTGACATCACCTCACGGCAGTTTCTATTTCACTTCCATTCTCCCCACATTTCTTAGAAATTTCTTTTAAAACCTCCAACTGTATTGAGAGATTTAATTTTAAACTGAACAAAGTGGTGTGGTTTTATACTATACATCACATAAAGTTATGGTAAAGAAAGCACCCATTCAGAAGAGTGAAAATGAAGATCTATCCTCAGAAGCTCTTGGAAAGAAAAACAAAAACAGTAACAAAAATAGCAGTGAAAGGGAGGAAAAAAAACTCTCGTTTTATCAAGGTGGAGATATGAGGAAGGAAGAAAGCAAACAAAATAAACCTGTGCATTTTGAAGCAACCTTAACAAAACAGAATAAGAGAGAATTACCTCTTCAATTTCCCCAGCAACCTAAATCTCTCCCGGCTTCAGTGTGCTCACCACCAAAAAAAGTAGCCCTGCCCATTCCTGGAGTTTATTCTAAAACAAGCATCCACAGCAAAACTAAAATCTACTGGTCTATGATACATTGCACCTCAAATGGACAAATCTGGAAAAGGTTCCAGGTTTTGAAACCCTGAAACGGATCAGTCTGGGATTCATTCTGTCTGGAAGCCCCAAAGCCTACAGAGCTTCTGAGCGGCTGTTCTGCCTGTCATCATCACAGCAGTTTAAATCTGGAGAGGAGTTGCAGGTTGAAATGGTGAAAAGGAAGACAATCTAATGACCTATTCACATTGTTCTGGCCAGCACGGGATCCCTTGGATACTGTCTCGGTGAGATTTTTCTCCATCAAACATTTTGCACTGTTCTCAACACTATCACCCTAATACCCACCTTAATCACCTCATACTTGTAACATTACAAAGGGCTCTTAATAAGTCTTACCTGACTACCATTTCTTTCTACCTGCACCAAAATCCATCAGAAATTCCACTGCCCTATTATAATTGTAAAGTATCAGTAGAATTTGCTCATCTCTTCAGTCAACAACCTTTAGCAAGGTCAATTTCAAGCCTTGAGTCCTGGTGTTCCTGGTCCTTCAGTCTGACCCCAAGACACCAGTCTGCTTTAACTCCGTCATCTCCCTATATTCAGCCTTTTGATCCTACCACATACCCTGTGTATACCCTATTGGGCGCTCGGGCTACATTTGAGATACTCAAGTAACTGCACCTCCCGCAATTTACATTGTGGTTGGAGGAGACAAAAAATAAATAAGTAAATCATTACATAAATCAGATAATTTCAGACAGCCTAGGCCATCAAGAAAATCAGCGAGTTTGCTCTCCTGTCCTCCTCCTCATTGCCCTCATGGGCCCTGTTGATGCAGTCTCCTCTCTCCTATCCATCCACCTGAATCCTACTCCCCCTTCCGGCCGAGCTGAGTTTCTTCTTCCATGAAATGTTTCCTGGAATCTTGCCCTTCTCCACCCCCGTCCCTAGTAACCTCTCTCCTTCCTCTGAGGTACTTGACTTCTCAGGCCATGCTCTGCAGACCCTCCGAACAACTCTTTTCACTGAACATGTGGGACTCTCAGGTGAGAAGTCACTCGAACAAAACAGTTGTGGCTAAAAGCACACAGGGAACTGTCTTCCCTCGTTATGTTTCTGTATCTTATCTCGCCTAGTGATTTCGATGATATGCTCTTCAAGGGCTGAGAACACGTGTCATATTCTCTGGTATTTCCCACCGTGCTAAGAACTGGATCTCCGCTGCTGCCACCCGTTACTCTGCCTAAAAACGGAACAGACCGAGAGCGATGATGCCACACGATGGAGGTGAGGTCCGGTGATGAGATGCAGGGGCTGGGCCCCGGATCCTGACTTAGCCATCTACTTACTCCCTTCTGAAATTCTCCACCAAGCAGGGTCTTGAATTCCATTTACGGGATTAGGAAAAAAGGGAACATGGGGCATTGTGGCCATATTTTTTGGAATTTTATAGTGTGAGGGCCATTTCAGGACACTGTCTGGTAGCAGAAAGGTTGAGAAAGGAAAGCTGTGGGTTGGACACCTGTTACAATGAAGTTTTTTTTAATTGAGGTAAAACTGACATATATTACATTAGTTTCACATGTATAACATAATGACACAATAATTGTATGTCAATGAGATTGCCAAAGAAAGAATTCTGGCCCTGGCCAGGTAGCTCAGTTGGTTAGAGCATCATCCTGATATTCCAAGGTTATGGGTGTGATTTCCGGTCAGGGCACATACAAGAATCATTCAACCAATGCATGAAGAAGAACAACAAATCGATATCTCTCTTTCTCTTTCTCTCCAAAATCAATAAACAAAAACTTAAAATAATTCTACAATAAAAACTGAACACCCCTGCATAGATATTAACCAAATATCTTTCAGCTGTACATTTCTATATTGTTATTCTATAGTTAGGTTGGAAAAGCACCCTAAAACATGCCCCCCAAATGTATCAGAGAGGCTACGCAATGATCCAGATAAACCACTAGATATTTCTTGCTTTTGCTTTGGACTTTAAAATAAATTTCTCCTGCTCCCAGTTTTCATTTCTAACCAATCATTTAACAGCAGTTCAGTTACACGTTGTTATACTACCACACAGTGTGGCTCAGATTTACACTCTGACTCCTACACTTTAACATGACCTGCTGAAAATTGCTTTTTTCTAGTCAGGGGTTCGATTCATTAACATTCATGCAATGAGTTCATTTCTAGATCTGTTCTTGCCAACCTTTAAGGCAGACACTAAAGCTGTGGGGAATCCCGGTTCTCAGAATATCAGTTCTATTCTATGAATTTCAAGTACATCCTTTAGCCAGCCATGCCGGGCCTCTCTGATCCACAACAGCAGCTGGGCAGTGTACAGGATAATAAGATTCAGCTGTAGAGCTCCTGTAAGCTGCCAAACATAACACAAGTGGTGTAGGCTCCACGTAGACGCAATTAATAGGTTCAAGAACTTTCCATGAAAATAAGACCCTTTTCTCTTTTCCTTCTTTTGTATATATGCTGAAAATAATAAGCTCACATAATAGCACTTGAGTTTGAATATGAGAAAATTGTGTCTGTTGCATTGCTATTCTGAGGAAGGATTTAGTTCAACCTTCTAGGGTCAGGCATAAAAAAATGTAAATATTAAAAGAAATGAGGAAACAAATTTATAGGAAGTAGGCATAGAAACTAACACAACTCCCTATCTGCGTCTCTCTTTTTCTAGTTGTGTTTTTTTTTTGTTTATTTTGGTTTCGGATTTTTAACTTTACAGTTCTTAGCTAATGGTATTCACTAGCCTTGAAGGATAATGGAGATTAGACAGTCTTTATAGTTTGGAAAATATACATGAACTCTTAGAAAATTTTAGCAAAAAAGGTGTAATTTTTTGCAGTGATTATAATTCCTATATTCACAATTTATAAGGTATTTTATTTTCTACTGACAACAAGCAGAAAAAGTAAAATGCATCCACCAGACTAGTGTTTTGGTTTGGGTGAGAATAAAGCTTGAAACGAACATTTGTAATGACATCCTCTGGACACCCACACCGAAGTGGCACAGCTGGACACCCACACCGAAGTGGCACAGCTGGACACCCACACCGAAGTGGCACAGAGCAAGCACGCGGCCCGCCGGCCCTTGCTTAGGGCTTTGTTTCATTTCCAGAAAAGCAGAGTGACATTACTGTCTACTGCTTCAATTAAATGCACTTTATAAACAACATTCTTATATGTTAGTCTTTTATTTTTAATACAAAAAATATTTCCTTCCCCAGTCTTTATACTTAGAATGCCCAGATTATACCTATTAAGATTCAAACAGAGGTTTTCGGGCTATACCTGAATCCACCCTGAATTCATCATATCGACCCCAACTTCAAACAAACTTCTTGATCTTACTCCGTATATGTATTAACAAGGCTCTAAGATTTTCCTTACCAGCACCTGATCCCTGTATATCCAGCCATATCAGTTCATCTCCCAGCAAGCCTCTTATATAAAACTTCATTAAGAAAACAAACTAAATATTTGAAGGACCTTCCGAAGAATCTTTTATTCCACCATCTCACTGTGGGTCTACTGTCCTTTGGCCTCAGAAACAGGAATATGCTTTGAGCCATTTCAAATCACCTCTACAACCCTGTCACCCTAAAAAAAAACTTCACGGAAATCTTGCTGGATTTCAGTTTTTGTCAAAATATATCCCTGCTCAAATATTTCCAACAGGTATCTCACTGCCTAGGGATGTAAAGCCACATTGCTTAGCATGGTATTCAAGTAATTCTAGAATCTGACCCTAAGTTCCCACAAACCCTCATTTTCCACTGCCATTCCTACCCCTCTTATATGTTTTCCAGAAGTTTCTTTAGGTAGGCAATTGGATTGATGCTCCAAAAATCTAACTTTGAAAATCACTTGAACAAAAAGCCCACTCTACCATTTCAGGATAATTATTCTGTAACAGAGCTTCTATTTTATATCGAGTTTCATACACTGACTTGGGAGCACCCTGGGCAAACACATGGCCCGAACGGTTTTGTGACACCTGTGTGCACACCGGTAACTGATGCTCTGACATCATGTCGGCACTTGTTTGGAGGACAGTCAAATCTGAGGTCCGTTACCAGCTAAAGAGGAGAAAGTTGAATACAGACAAAAAGCTAGTGAAGTGGGAAGCACTGATATGTTGGTTTAAAACAAAGGTGCAGACATTTTGTTCTCTACGACGGTAACCACAAAAACAACGTGTTTGGTGCATGTGCGCTGTTTCCGGACACCGCGCTCCTAAGCCTGTGAAGTGGAATTAGTGTTTCACGGTGGAGAAGTTCAGGCTGCAAGAAGGCAAATCACTTTGTCACTGCAACTCAGCAGTGACGCTGCAGGATTCGAACCCAAAGGGCATTGCCTCCATAGCTTTGTGGTTTAAAAACATCGCCCTCTCTTACCTTGCCCAGGTCACAGAGCCGCTACCCACGCCCCCCCCAGCCCCCCGCCCACACACGCACAAAGACAGCCAAGCCCAGGGTGCTTGCATCTAGCGAAGTCTGGTGGTATTGGCTGCAGGCTTGGATTTCTAAGGCATTTTTTCTGACAAAAGCTTAAAATAGCGTGACTCAGAATCACCAGACCTTTCTCCCACTCTCAAGTCTTCAGTTCTGCCGGGCTGCATCCTCACCTTGGCCCTCAAAGCCTGTTCTCCCAGCGCAAATTTCCTGAGCAGAAGAAGCTAGACGAATTTGCCTTCCCTTTCCAGCTTCCCGTTCTCTCTCTGTCTCTGTCTCTCTGCCGGAAAACTACCTTAATTTAACTTGTGCTCCTCTAGCCAGGGCTTGGGTTTGCTTTGTTAAGCGTAGTTGTTTTCAGCTGGGCCAATAATCAGTGCACTCGCCCTCCAAAAAAAATCTTGATTTTGAAAACAGTAAACGTACTTGTAGAAATTTGGGAAACACGGAGCATCACAAAGAAAATGAAAATCAACTATAACTATTGTTACATTTTGCAGTATATGTGTACCTGTACTTCCTTTTTCTATGCATTGACAATAGATATTTATAGAATAACTTTTCTTCTGGAAAATTTCAAAAAGGTACAGAAGTAGAAAGACTAGTGCAAAAAACTCTGTTCAGCCATCAGCACAGCGAATAACGCAGGCCGACCTTATCTCATCCATCCTTCCGCCCACTTTCCCCCGTCCCGCAGGTTACTTTGAAGCCGTCCCAGACATCCTATTATCACAACTAGAAATATTCCGTCGTGTATTTTATAAAATGAATGTGCTTTTCATGAATCGTACTCTAATGCCATTATTTCGCCCATAAATTTAATAATAGTTCATTCATATTAAATGTTCCTATTTCCAATTTCTCATGAACTATTTTTAGGGTAATTATTTGAATTGGGATAAAATGTAGGTCTCTGCATTGCTATGGATACACGTCTCCTACTGTTACCTCCTCAAAGTACAGCCAAGGGAGCAGCACACGGGCCTCACCTGGGAGCCGGCTGGATCTGCAGAATCAGAACCCCCCGCCCCACCCCGCCCAGAACCACGAAGCAGGATCTGGATTATAACAAGATCCCAGGTGATTTACATGCACATTAATTAAAGTTTGAGGCTCACTGCCTTTCAGTCTCTTCTAATCTACAGTTTCCATTCTCCCTCTCTCTTCAGTTTTTCCTTCATAAATCTTAGAAGAAACTACCCATATTTTTGCCTTGTATATTGCACACTTTTTGCCCATATTTTTAAGAGAAAAATAAGGATGTACATTATACATGGGTATAATAAGCCCGTGTATAATGCTGGCAGAACGTGGGTGCGCATTATACACAGTAAAATACAGTAGACAGTTTGTCTCCCAGAGTTTTGCACAGTGTGACTATCGCTAATTGTATCTTCATGGCATTGCTTAGTATGCTCCTCTGTTTTCTGTATTTAATATATGGGGATTTCTACCTGAAGGCTGGGTCAGAACAGGTTCGACTTGGGGGTCAGGAATACATCCCAGGTGGTGGTAGCTCAAGAGTCACATAAAAGTCTGGGTATCCCTTTTGGGGATGTTAGCAACCTTAATAATAATTCTGTAGGTTTATTATTTTGTTAGGCATTATAAAATGGTAATAGTTTATCTTTCTTCCTCATGCATAAAGGAGCATCTTTTCCATGTCAACTATTTGACTCCTCTGAGCTATCAGCTGTATTAGCTTGACCAATAAAAGCCCTAGCTGGCTGGTGTGGCTCAGTGGATTGAGCACAGGCCTGTGAACCACAGGGTCGTTGGTTTGATTCCCAGTCAGGGCACATGCCTGGGTTGTGGGCCAGGTCCCCAGTAGTGGGCACGCAAAAGGCAACCACACACTGATGTTTCTCTACTTCTTTTTCTCCCTCCTTCCCCTCAGGGGAAAAAAAAAAAGACCTACCAACACTGGCACCTTTGTGCTCTAGCAAGAGGGAACTTTCACATTGGTGCTGGCAACTGGAAGTCAGCTCTTGGTTGGTCACGGACTCTCCCCAGTGCCTCCCAGTATACAAAGGTATGGCTCATATTAAATTTGGACTTTATTCCTTCACCCCACCCCCTTGCCTGGAACAAGTGTGATTAATCTGTCACTTATTTGGAGTGTGTTCTTTCTTTATTTGGTTAATTGAGAGATATTATCCCGCAAGCTTGTGGCTTGTGAAATTTTAATTCCCACAGCGAACCTGTGCTAAACAGGTTGCCAGCAAAGATGGCTCGGTCTCTGAGGACAATATTTGCTGCTTCGCCGAGACAGAAACAAAACACCAATCACTCCAACTGTTACACTATGAGAGCTAAAACCCTTCCATGGTCGGCCGGCAGGAGGCTATGTAACGTGCTTCCCTGCCTTCCTGACGTACTCTCAGGAGCCCTGACGGAGTCGGCCTGTTTTCTGGTGGGACAGGAGCCACAGTCGGTTCAAACACCCTCTGCCTCTCACCCGGACCAGTCGCATCTCCAAGAAGCCCGACGGACTTACGCTGCTCATTGTTTTCTTGCCCTTTCTGGAGGACAGGCCTAGGGAATAGGTTCGGCCCTGGTTTCCGGAGAAAGGCATGGTAGCTTCAAACTGACACTCACCAATCAAATTCGGAGTGATGTAATTTCACCGAAACCTGTCTGTCTTACAGCCATTTTCCCCTCCTCACTCACAAAATGCCCTGGATCTCAATGCCATCCACAAAGGTCCTCACTTGTCCCTGATGATCAACTCTGAGGTTGTTTCCGGTCTTCTGCTGTTACAAATTCTGTCACAAAAAACAGCACTTTGTTTGAGTCTTTTCATTGTTTTGCAAATTTGTCTTTAGGATAGTTTTGAAGAAGTGATTGATATAGCAAGTGATAAGCAATGCATATATTAATGGGATACTATTATAATGCAGGGTGTATTTCAATGTAATAATAAGCCGCAAACATTTTTCTAGGTTGTTGAACATTCTTTTTTGATGGCTATGAGGTACTCCATTGGATCATTCCCTCACTACTGAGCACCCAGCCTGTTTTATATGGATTACGATACCAATCACTGTAATGATTACCCAGGTAGATAAACCACCTGCTCTGTTTCAAATGTACGTGATTATGGGCTAAGTTTCCACCCCCAGTTAATGAAACTGTTTTGAACAATTTCCCACACTAAGTAGGTATCACTCATCACATCCCATGGATTCTGCAACAAGAGAACTCTCAAAACGACTTTCAAAGAAAGCCCAGTTTATATAGTTGAAATAAATACTGGATGAAAAACAGCATCTGACCCCGACTTTGTCACTAATTCTGACTGATGAGTCTAGTCCACACTGTCATTTATAGAAGTTAAAGCCTTGGATAAAATGCTTTACAGATTTTCTTCCAGCTTCAAAAAGGAATGTAATTCTAATGAGTTTTGTATGCTTTCGCATCCCTTAAGTTCTTAGAAGTTAGAGCTATCATTCTACCTGTTTATGCTTTTCTTTATTCCACTAAGCATCTAATGTCTGCTTTACTCAGGGCGAGTTTTATTACCTGCATGCTGAATTAACTTTGCAGACTCTTTCCCGGCTGTTGAACTAGACTGGCTGTAAGTACAGAAAGGATCATGCCCAGTTGAAGTTCAACAGATATTTACCGACTGCCTCTTATTTACAAGCATCGTGCTGGTTCAAATCTAATTCTTTGATAAATTAGGTTTGTTACAGGAGTAAATTCCCTATAAAATATAAAGTCTAGAAATTATGCCCTGAAACATCCTTTCTTCATGATCTAAGAGTACGAGACGTACAAGAGGGGTGCTTTTATTTGAAACTAGGCCACCGGGACTGGTTGAACACAGGTAATAATCTTCACGTTCATATCCATCTACAAGAACAGATTATCTTTAACTTCATTCCTAATGAGGCCCCTGCTCTCAGTGGACTGCCTGCAGCATTAATTGGGGGGGGGGCGGAATAATAATCCAGGGCCTTCAATAAACTTGTTTCTGGTTTTCTCCGATGTCATTTGGAAGAGACCTAATTTAGAAGTGGCCCAGACAGATGCCACAGATACAAGTCACACCTGAATGAGGAGCCATCTTTCTAATACATCTCTGCCCAGTCTAGCAGACACTACCTTTCGTTATCCTTCCACACAGTAAGAAAGAATGGGGAAAGAATAAATAGCCTAAGGACTGAGCCCTTTTATGGGGAAAACAGATCAGTGGAAGCTGGCGTGGCCGTGGGTGAACCACCGGAGCACGGATTCCCTCACACATCACCGGAAGGAGAACACCGGTCACTCCTCCAAGCACAGAGCCCCGGGGGGAAGTTGTTCTTGACTACCTCTCATGGACAACAGGGTTGGGGAGAGTGGGCCCAGCAGCTTCGTTCTGAAATGCACTTATAAACGGAGTGGGGACAACAGGCAAGTTGGCCAGCGTTTTCTAGCTTAAACTGTATTTGAGGAAGAGGATCTGGCCCAGATGCCCATTTTGATTCTATTTTAAAAGGAAAAGTCCAGCATTCTTCTTTGTGTATTCATAACATAAAATAGAATCCCATGCACTGGAAGTCAGAATAATTCAAGAGTTAATATTCCCCTGAGGAACAAAATACTATTTGGAAATCAGACAATTGAGAGGAAATGGAGGACTGAACACCAGCAGGCACAGAAAAAAGGGTGAGGCCTTTGGAAATGTGTTCACGTTGTGGTCAAGTCAACACAAAGGTTTGTCCAAAGGTGTTTGAGATATTCAAATACAGGAATTGTATGTTTATCCAAACATCCAGATGTTTGGAGTCACATTTGGTGTCCTGAGCATGTAGTGATTGGATTATCAGATTATTGCCTTCCTCACTCTGAGGCCTCCAGAACTTCTATGAGCTCTAGACTTGTAAGACCTCAAAGGCCTGTGAGGGAAAATCAAGCCGGAGATGCGATTTCCCCTTGCACGCTGGATGGTTTTCACTCTTCCCTCATCTCAGCAAATGACTCTGATAGCTAATGGCCCTGGTGCTTAAGTCAGAAACTGGGGCGTCAGGGCCAGCTTCATGGAGTGTGACCGATGTGGTCACACGGAGCCCCATGCTCAGAATGGTCTTGCTCTCAGAGTTTAATGCTCTGTAGTTGTCATCTTTAATTTCTTAATTGGATCTTCTCATCTGTGTTTTATAATCAAGTCCCCTGGAACAATGGAGCAAGCCAGGATTTGTTGCTTCGGCTCCCATGTCGTCCCGCCTTCCACCACCTGCCTCCCAGGGCAGGTCCTCAGCCTTCCTGTCTCCTGGCGTCTTGAGCCTCCCTCCGCCTATTCCTCCCTGTCACTGCCCAGTGGCAGCTGCTGCCCCCTGCCCGAATGGCGACCAGATTATGTTGGTGGCAGGTAGGCGCGCTTCGCCCTTGGTGAGGACCTGAGTGCAGGTCCCTGGAGGGTGAAGGTAGCCTACACGTGTCCTGTGGTGCCTCGGCAGCGTGTGGCAGTGGTGACTGCCCTGGGGTGGCAGTGCCATAATGCATCGCTGGGCTACCTGGCGGTGGAAGCCTCCTGCCCAGCCCCACCCAGGAACCAAGTGAGCCCTGGTGCGGAGGCTGCAATGGCCCTGGGGGCTGCCTCCCCATGGCTGTTGGGGCAGTGGGCCTGTGTGAAGGGGAGACAGACCTCCCAGTCCCCGGTGGGGCATGGCACACAGAGAGGCCACGCAAGAGAACAGCAAGAAGGTGACTGTCTGCAAGCCAGGAAGGGAGAACATCACCAGAAACTCACCTCGCCAGGCCTTTACCTGGGGCTTCCAGACTCCAGAACTGTGAGAGAGTGCAGTCTCACCCCTTTAAGCTACCACCACCCCCATCTCTGATACTATGTTATGCCAGCCCGAGCTGAGTAGGACAGGACCATGATGGCCGGACGCATGTGTGGTCCCACACTGGACACTGGCCGAGGCTGACCAGCCTTAGAGGAATGTTCTGAGTCAACTGGGGAAGTCTGAAAGACACCTGGGCATGAGATGGTATGAAAATTGATTGGAATGGAAAAGTGAAGACGATGAACTGAAAATACACAGATTTTAAAACAGTATGTATTAATTTTATCTCATGTGAAAAACTACAGAAATGTGTGTGTAAATATATATATAAATATATATTTATATATATATATATCTGGAAAGCTATATACTAAAGTGTTATACTTTGGATCTTTCAGTGGGAAGAACGTGATTAATTTTTAATTTTGCTTGTTTGTATCCACTAATTTTCTGCATGCACGTACTGCTTCCATAACAATACAACACCATTTTAACAAATTAATGCCAAGTCCTTGTTTAGGAAAAAGTCTGTCAATTTATGGAATGACTCTGCTCTTCTGCCACGCCTTACCCTGAGCCATTTCCATGGCCGTCCTGCTCTCTGCGGACTGCCGCAGTCAGGACAGCTGCCGGTGGGGACAGGATTGTCTGACAGGTGCCCTGCCTCCCGACAGAGGGAGCAGCAAGCAGCACATGTGCATCGGGCCCCAAACGTCCTTTCATTTGTGGTTGAAGGAATTCACGGTTCAATCTGCTTCTGATAAAGCTGCTGGGTGAATCCATCTATTCTCCCCACACAAGTATTTCTCCAAATACTAAAAAGGATATAATGCCAACTTCTGATCCGACATGAAAGTGCTCAGGAAGCCATTCGACACGGCAATAGAGGGGCACGCCTGAAATACGAAGTTTCACTTCATTCCATTCGATGGCGTTTACTGAGCATCTCACCTGACACGTTCTATTCCTGCTTCCTCAGCCAATTTTTTAAATTTTACCTCTTCTGAAAAACTTCACTTCAATATCTCCAATTAGTCTGACCTGATTTCTCTGTGTCAGAGCAAACATCCACTCTGTCTGCCCGTGCCGTGTGCGGAGCGTCGCTGTGACCGAGCACGCGTGAACACTGCGCCCCCCTCACTGGAACACGCGGAACTCCTCTCCCTAGATTGCAGGGCCCCGTGGGGGTCGAGGCCTTTCTTAAAAACCTTTAGTACTTTCCACAGTGTCTTAGAGCTGAAGACACTGAATAAATGTTTGTTGATTGACCGACAGATGTGGGATTCGCTTTTCTCTTGGCCCAAAACTGAAGTCTAAAACTGCTAGAGTACAGTCAATATTTAATGAAACGGATGCCAAATCTTGGTCCCTGAACATGGTAATGACCCCTTTCTAAACAGTCTCAGATTTCACCTTGCTTTCTAACTGGCCCTCCAAAGAGGAGGGCTGGTTTGCTACCTGACAATACAAAGAAGAAATCTCTCCCTTCCAGTCCGTGCCAGATGGTGGAAATACTGCATGAGAACGGGAAGTTTCCAGTCATGCACCAGATGATAAAGAAAGAAGCTTTTTCAAAGGAGTAAAATTGCTCTTTCTCTGCTCAGCGTGTATCTTAAGAAACAAGAAAACAGCCAGGCTGAAAGTTGTGTCTTTGCCCCCATATTTCCAGTGCTGAGCCAGGAAAATGAGATACTGGAAGGGTGAAATTTTGCCAAACCCCTGAGAAATGACTCATTTGCTGCTGGGGATGCAAGGAGGTTGGTGACATTTAATTGAAGAATTGCCCAATTTTCCATCTGGTTGACAAGAAAAAAAAACCAAGGTGAAACAGTTGGGCCCCAATTTGTGTGACTGAGCTAGAGGCGGGTGCCATCCAATTTCATTTTCTTAAAGCGATGGATCTTAGCAATGAGATGGCTCCATTCCACAGTCTGAGGGTGCAGTTAGAAACACGGGGAGCTTCATGTCTTGTCTCTCGTCCTCCCAGAAACATGCTTAGAGTATGTTAACTTTTGACCTACACTACTGTGCCGCAAAAATGGTCAGTTAGGACGTGGGCTGTGGATTCGCACAGAGGGAGTTCAGTTCCTAGCTCTGCCATTTGTTGGCAACGTGGCCTTGGACAAGCGTTGCTTCTTCTCTGTTCCTTGGTTTCTTTTTTTTTTAAAGATTTATTTATCTTTAGAGGGGAAGGGAAGGAGAGAGGGAGAGAAATATCAATGTATGGTTGCTTCCTGTGCATTCCCTGCTGGGAACTGGCCTGCAACCCAGGCATGTGCCCTGACTGGGAATCGAACCGCGATCTCTTGTTTCACAGGCCCGTGCTTAATCCACTAAGCTACGCCAGCCAGGGCTGTTCCTCGGTTTCTTTATCTATGACATGGACACTGTTATAGTGGTTAGAACACACACACACACACACACACACACACACCCCATAATGATGGGCCAAGGTAGGGCACATGCTTCCCAGGGCACATGCTTCTCAAAAACTTAAGTTTCTATTGTTATTTTCTACTACCACCAAGGAACCTCTTCATTGCTTAACAAATTCAAACTCCTGAGTCTATCTCACTTTTGGCTTTGGAGCAAATGGTCCACTTGGGGCAGCTGTTCAAAAGACCGGGGCACATTAAAATTATTGCAATGGTTGCATCCAAGGCTCGTGGTACAGCCTCAGTTCAATTCCCCAAGTGCGCCAGGCTGACTGCCGTTCCTCATTTTGATCCAGCCCTTCCTGCCTCCACCTCATCACCTATTCATTCCCTATTCCTACCGTGCCCTTGGCTGCCGTTCTCAATGCAGGCGAATCCCATCACTCTTCGCAGCTTATGCTAAGGTCGGGGTCTCTGAAAGTGCGGAGTCCACAGGCAGAAGCTACCTCTTCTCCCCTGAAACCTCCATAGTACTTGGAGATCACCTCCCTTTCACACTTAGTTCAATCTACTGTGCATTATGATCATCTGCTTTAGGCAACCTTCTGCAGCCCCAGTAGCAAAAACCTCATTCTCGAGGATATATATATTTTTACAGAGAGAACACCTTCTTCAAATGTGTATCTTTCACACACCAGAATGAAAAGATACACAGGTCTAATGCATCTTACACAACAGGGACTCATTAAATGGTTGATGAACACATGAATAAACGAACAACCACCACGAGAAAAGCCAACAGCTTCAAGCCTGTCCTTGAATCAATGGAAGAACTGGATGGGCACTAAACGCAGAACATCCTCTCCCTGCCCCTCATTTCCACCACCCCGCTTCTCGCATAGTTACCTTCTGTCACAAAACGGCAACATTGCCCTTTTGGAAATACCGGTAAGAAAACTTCTGCCTGTCCTCCCACGACCCTCACTCATCATGCCCCCAAAAGGAGGATGGAGTAATCTCACAAGTAAGTAAGAACAGAACCCAAGAACAAGACGATCAACCCATTCTAGAGGCTCAGCCAACCGCCGCGTGGTAAGCCAGCCCGAGTCAGAGGCGCTATTGGTCTAGGCCGCCGTTGCGCAGCTTTTCCTGAGCAGCCTGTACAATTGGTGGATACGTACACAGGGATAACGGGTGTGGCCTGCCCCTGTACACACGTCCCATAACACTATACTAGTCCTAATGCTGAGCTGATGCTGGGAAGGAAACTAGGGAAGAAACAATACTTTCAAGTACGATACTTCAAAAGGAAATACAGAACATTCCGCAGTTTCTATATCAGAGAGATGAGAGAAAAATCCCAAGAAGCTATAAGCCTTCTTTGAATTGATACTCTACACCTGAGGCTGTTTTATTAATAGGCTACTGTTAAATCGAAATAGGCCCCCGGCTAGTGCATCCCTAAATTGGAAGCTTACACATCACTGCAACAAGCTGCACCAGGACGGCGCCGATTCCGCAGAGGACGTTAAAAGCCCTAAAACAATCTGAGGTGAGACTTAACGGAAGATGCCACCCTATAATAGATTTGAAAAATGTCATCTAAATGGAAATAAAGGCCCACCCTCAAGGGAGGGCCACAAACAGCTGGATCCTGAAGGCAACACCACACCATCTAGACCAGTGAACCCATTTACCTCGATAGCAAATGCAGAAGAGTGTACAGTGGTGGCTTTTCACAGTCCCTGACTTTGATTCAACAAGGATCTAGTAAGTCCCCACTTGGTGCCCAGTAAGCGGTAGAGCAGGCTCTCTGGAGGCATAAAAATGTGTGTCATCAAGCTTGTTGTATACTCAACACTCATGTTTCTGTTAGTGTTCCTCTACCGGGTAGTTATAGTCAGGAGCAGATCGAGATTTTGTGGGGCCTGAAGCTGACACAATATGGGGTTATGCTCTTTAAGAAAAAGGACACAAAAGTATAAACACGAAATCAAGTTCCTGAATTTTCTTGGAAGGGGTTCTTGCAAGCCCGGGGCACTGAGGCTTAAGATTCATTAGCTTTTCAGTAAATCCTCCTCTGGTTCTAGCACAGTAGTGCTTGTCCCAATAAAATCTAGTTCAGTATTTGCCAAAGGACTATGTAAGTGATAAAACAGAAATGACGATGACAATGATGATGAGCCCATGATGAAGATGATGATGATGACTGTGGAGAGGAAAGGAAAGAAAGCGGAGGGGGAGGAGAAGATTTACACAGAGCATACCCCTGTATCACTTCACACTGTTGCGATTAGCCAGCAGAAACCTGTCTCAGAAGCCTAGATGACAGCTCCCTCCTAACTCCATTTCTCGTACGTCCGCTCTGCTACTCTCTCGCCCATATAACCTCTCTTGTCTGAAACCTGCTGCTCCTACAAATGGTCTGACACTCACTGTAACTTATCTTCATTGTGCACCATTGAGAAGAATTTGAAGGGACTGCATGCACATCAATCTCTTTCCTTTCTAGAGTAGTTTAGGGAACTTTTTATATATATACAGGAGTCATGACAAAAGCCAACTGAAGCTTTTCTTCCAATAGATCTCCTGTGATATGTTACTTCTCTTTTTCTTTCATGGCTGTGAAACAGAAAAGGGAAACTATTTTCTCTGCAGTTAAGAGGTCCCGTGGGTGGATGCCCTACAAGGTGTAAAGGCTGACAGGAGAAAAGACACAATTATTTCAGTCTAGTTAAGTTGGATTCCCAAATGTTACTTTTCCTTAACTGCCCAGTTGGTTTTCAGACAAATATTTCCATTGCCTAGTTTTTATCCTGTGAAATACTTACTCAATGGATAGTTTTACCATCTACTATGTGCCTGCATTCCATTAGACCTGGGAATGTATCCATGAATTTGTGAGGAGTGGCACATGCCTAAATGTCATCGTGCAAAAAGAAAACTCCCCAAGACACATACCACTGACCCTACCAGCAGGCACACCGCACCTACTTTTGGTTTCAGGATGCTGAGGGGTAGGGATGAGGGCATTCAGGGATTAAAGATAACAAAAAATAGTATTTGAGATGCTCTTTTAAAACAAAGATTGTGAGTTGTAAATGTGTATGTTCACAGTAGGCTGTGTGCAGGGGAAAATGAGCAGGCAGGACCAAGCATACACACTGTTTCCCTGGAAAGGCACAGGGTACCTCTGGAGCAAGTCAACAGGTGGGCTGATTGGTTCCTCCTGGCAGGTGCTGGGGTAGACTGTGAGGGATGACTTCCTAGGGGAGGGTGTGACCTGAAGATGGCGCCACAGTGTCTCTGTGTGGATGGGGCAGGGATGACACTCTCTAGGCAGATAAAGGGGTTCAAATGCAAAAAAAAAAGCAAGTAAGCAAACAAAAAACTCATGAGACATTCGGGGCAGAGGAGGATGGCTGTGCCACAGAGAGAAGGGGAGCCTACGGAGGGGGTCGGAGGTCAAACCGTGCAGACTTTCAAAGACCACGCTGAGGATTTGGCCTTTCACCTAATATACACCATTTTGCACATCTGTAAAAATTAACACAGATGTGGCATGGTGGAAAGAGCCCTTTTTAGGGTCCTCTGAGCCTCTGTAGGAACCCCAAGAAAAGATCCCGCAGGCTGGGAATGTTTAACTCCACGTGCTCCAAGCTACGAACTAAGTCACAGAGTCTGGCCCCACGCTGGCGGGCTGCCTCTGTGCACCCCGACTTCCTCATCTGTGAAGTGAGAGCTTTGGCCCTATGGTTCTCCGTGCGTGGTGCTGCTTTTTTCACTTTTTCAAAACCTAGTTTCCGATTCATAGTGACGTTGTAAATACAGTACACAGCTCCCATATACACTTTACTCTGCTTCCCCTGGCATCAACGTAACCACGCTACATTTGCAAAAATGGGGAAATCAACATGGGTATAACACTATTCACTAAACGACAGGCTTTATTCAGAGCTTATCGGCTTTCTTCACTAATACCTCCTTTCTATACCAAGACTAATCCAGGAGTCCTGCATTTTACTGTCGTATCTCCTTCGTCTGCCCCAATCTATGACAATTTCTCCATCTTTGTCTTTCGTGACACTGCCACTTTTGAACAGTAGTAGAAAGGTAGTATGTAGAACGTCTCTGCATGCGGGGCTTTGAATATTTTCTTGTGATTAGACTGAGGGTACAGATTTAGGGGGTAAGTGCCCTCACACTGCCCATACGATTTTGAGTCCCCCACTAGCTCTAAACTTTATAAGGAAGTCATTTTCCCTGGTCTCTACCCTCTTGTTCATTCTGTCCAGCCTTGTATAATCTGCACACCAGGCCTGAAAGATGCTTAAGATACGACAGCCACAGGAAGTCCCATGTCCTACCTAGTTTTCTTTCTCAGAGCCCCGTTAATCTTTATTCCTCCTTAAACATTATCTGTTCTATTCATTTTCTGGATGTTCCCTTCTCTCTGTTCCCTGCCACTGCCACAGATGCAATATGTCTGCAGTGACAAGGAAAGTATTCCGTTGCTTAGAAGAGTTTTGTTTTCTCTTAACATGATTATTTTGGGTCTCTAATACCCCCAGGGAATCTCTTTCCTATAGTCTCAGCCTATCCACATTGGCACAGAATTAGAACGTGCAAGAATCATGTTTGCAAATTTTCTAGACCTTGCTCTTTGCTATTTAAAAAGACAAAGATTCATCTCCAATTATCTTTTCTCGTGAAGACAGAGCTGCCTCCCTGATTTGAATCACGGCCATCAACACGCTGCCGAATCTCCGGATGGAATCTGCAAAGGTGGAACACAATTGAAGCAAGATTTCTTTCTAAGATAAGTCTCAAAGTCTGCGTAGCTGGCTTTCATTTCAGATAAATGTGATGGGCAGAATTGCCTTGTTACTGAGTTAGGAAATTAGGATCCAAGATGACAAAGGGGCTGTCGGGGGAGCTCAGAGATAGAAGAACCTGGTGGTGGGGGAGATATTGAGGAGAAAGTGATTGCAGTTACTCTTTTACAAGCTTGGTCACACTTGCTCCCCTTTCCTTGAACACAACATGGTTCTCCTGCCTCAGGGCCTTTGCACATGCTGCTCCTTCTGCCTCGATGACCCCCCTCCCCGCCTTCTCATCTGCCTTCCTCTGAAAGCCTTCACCCACCTTCCAGACTAAATCAGGTCCCCTTTCATATGCATTCACAATTCCATGTGCTCTCCCTTCACAGCACTTGACACAATTTCTAATTCCACGTCTGTGCTACAAAGCAACGACAATCGTGTCCACTAACAATTACCACTCGCCGTACGGCAAGCACTGTCTCTGACTCCAAACAGAACTCTGAGGAGGCTGAGGCACAACTAGAGTAATGTCCGGCACGCCAGGCAGCTGTACGGTCCATATGTATTAAACGAATGCCTGCGGTGTTATGCAGCAGGAAAGAACACACACTTCAGGGTCAAACGCACCTGGGTTTAAGTCTCTGTTCAGTGATTGGCTAGCTCTTAACTTGGGCAGCGAATTTAGCTTCTCTAAGTCTTATCCATCTGAAATAATGAATCTCACCACAAAAAAAAAAACAAACCTTTAAGGGAATCAAATGAGATAATACAGTCGTCCCTCGCTATATCGCGGTTCACTTATTGTGGCTGCTCTGTATCATGGGTTACGGTGAAGCCACAATGAGTGAACCACGATATAGCAAGGGACAACTGTACACTTCACTGGTGAGCACCCATATAGAATTTTATATGTTGTTAAAGTTACGTAGGTTTAAGAGTGTAGAAAGTGTTTAAGAGCATGTGAAGTGTTTATAAGAGTGTGGGAAAGGTTAATAAGAGAGTGGGAAAGGCTTATAGGAGTGTGGGAAGGGTTTATAAAGCCTTAAAATATATACAAATAATAAAATAAATATAACGCCACTACTTCACGCATTTTCACCTATCATGGGGGTCTCTGGAACGTAACTCCCGTGATAGGTGAGGGGTCACTGTGTAGGTGAAAGTATCATCCTCACCATGCATTATATGCTCAATAAATAGTGGTCTAACAGTTCTTCAGGCAGTTCCCCTGCCTTCCTATTCTATTGGTATTCTTAGACACTTAGCTCACCAAACTGCTATGCTTCAGGTTAATCACTTTGGGTTCTTTCTATGATGTTATTTCAAAAATGAAGACGGGTTTCTTAATATTCAGGGGAATACACGTCCAACGGAAATCAACAAGAAATAACCATGTTATGCTCCCTTTGATGGACCACAGGAGGTCCACGCTGCGTTTCTGTCCTGTGCTTCCCGAACCGCCCAAACAGTCACCCTGTTCTACTCCTTTGGCTTATGAACGTAACTGCCTTCACCACTCTGTTAAAGCTTTGGCAGCCAGCTGAAGTTGCACTGAAGCTGGAGAATTGAATCCCAAATTAAAAGGTGCTCCAGACAAAAGAGAACTATGATATTAGCATTTCAAAGTAGGAAAGCAAACAGAAACACTCACAGAGGAAAAATACAATAAACACCTTAGGATAAAATTACTTTGAAGTGCCTCAATTCCCAAAATAACAGAATGATTATCTAATGGTATCCATTATGTCCTACTAATTGCCGTATGAAATGTACACTGGAAGCTTACAGAAGGCAGTCACAAAAAATAAAAATTGCCAATAAAATATGTGAGAATGAGGGCTCACAGAAAATAAGGAAACTTGTGTGTGTTTTAAGCATTTACGATGTACTATGCTCTGAGCTAGACATTTTAACTCATTTAATTTCCACTACATCTATGATGCATTTATTAACAAATATTTACCAAGAGTTTACAATGCAACAGGCACTATGTTTAGAGCAAGATGGACAAGAACCCTGCCCCAGCCCCAAAAAGAGTGCAGCCTAGCTGGGGAGACATATTTTAAACACTTTCTTAATGTTTCCTGCACAACTTGGGGAAGCCAACTCATCCAGGCTTAGCTGGAACTTGGCTGGTTTCACCAATGGAAGTTTCACATCCTGGGAATATCCCCTCAGTTCTGGGCACAGGGGGCCAGTTGGACACTTGGCAAAATGCCACACGACATAATTAAATGTAGGAAGCGCTATTACAAAGAAGTGCAGCATGATATGAACTCTGTATGACTAGCCCTCTTTAACAGAAAAAGAAACGGAGCCTTAAACAAGGTAGTGTTCCCTTGTGGTCAAGCAGGGGTTTGAAGCCAGCTGTTCTGACTCCCAATTACACGGCCTGATTCCAGGGATGCGTCAGTAAGGTATCTTCTGGTACTTTACAGTTAGGAGTACAAATCTAGACTTGTGCCTATTGATGAAATGCTCCCCATAGGTCGGGGGGAGGAATGTTCATCTGGACCAGGGAAGAAAGGTTCCTGGGGTGCGGATCCTGGGTGCGGATTCCTGGGGTGCGGATCCCAGGTGTGACTCTATTTCTGTGGGAAATGCATGAAAACAGAAACACGCACATCCTCTGCCGTCCCCATCTGCACGAAAGGGGTGGTTGGTGGACAAAGGAAAGCATTTTCCAGTTTGACTGCAGTCTTTTGTTGGGGGGAAATGTTTCTTCATGAGTGAGGAGTGGGGTAGCAGAGGGGGACTGGTAAACGCTGGCAGGTCCCTTGGTGGAAACAGTGAGGGAGGGCCACGTCTTACACTGAGCAGCTTTATTTATCTGGCCTCTTTGATATGAGATACGAACCAAGCAGTCTTGAAAGCTGGCCACACGGGGCAGTAAAACACTGGGTTAGAAACCCCCCATCACATGATAGCTCCCACGATGGCAGGACCTTCGGTCTGTTTTGGTCACTGCTGTGCTTCCTGTACACAGAACAGCACTGAGCACGTAGCAGGTACTCACACTTACTGGATGAACGGATGGACGAATGGAAGAGGAGACAATGGTCCGCGTGTCTCACCTGTGGATGTGGTACATCTACTGCATACCTCTCTGGGCTTTGCGTTTCTCGTCTATAAAATGAGAGAACTTACGTGCATGGCTTTCACCCCTTCCAACGAAGTTCAGAGTTCTACACTCCAAAGTGCACACTTCAGGGTGAGAACACAGCCACACACAGGATGAGTTGCAAGCTCAACCAGAGGAAAACGGTTACATGTTTGTGATAGTAGAACCAGAGCCTAGCAAGCAGTTCTGGAATGGAAAGCAGATACTAGACAGAAATGGATACATCACTCATCTTCTTGCTAGTCCAGTGATCATTCTTGGGTCTCTTCTCTATTTTTCCTGCACATTTATTATTCCCTCACTGGCTTCTAAAATCATTCCTGAGAGAAGACAACTGAGTGGGCAGCTACAGGTGCCAAGAGTGCCTGGGCTTTATTCTCCCGACACGAATCATCTTCCCGTGCCAGACAGCAAGCTAGAGAGTGAGCATGAAGACCCACCTGTTTTGGTGACTGTAGTAGCTCCAATGTTTGCCGCGTAAAACAGGCTCAATGAGGATATCGTGAATGGATGAAGGATGGCAACAGACAACATGTATGTACATATGCATGTGTATGTATGTATCAGCGGTTACTACATTCCATGAACTGTAGCTTCCTGACCGCTGCAAATAACCATTCAGCTGTTCACCTCGGGGTCCTGAACAGTGGTAACTGCTCATCTGACTCCATCTTCTGTTGTCTGGTCCCCAACCTTGTTTGTGTTATTCGCCTATTAGATGGGACCTGTGCTTTGCTCTGTTTTGTATTTAGTTGAACATAGCACTTTGCTCGCTCGGTCAACATTAAATACAACAGGCAATACTAATGCGGAATCTGCTTGTATTCAAATTTCAAACAGGTGAAAATGGTGATCTTAATAAATTAATTATTGAATTGTGGCATCAAACAAGATCAGAGAAGCCTAAAAGCTAAATGGAAAATGTGATTTTTTTCGTCGTTTCCTCCCAAATTCCCTCCAGTGGACACACACCTAATGTGCATTAAGCAAGCAGTATATACATCTTGTGATTTTGTGCTGAGTGGTCACGTCCTTCTAATTGGTCACATTAAGCGTGACAGTCTTTCCATGATGAGCAACGATAGGTGTGGAAGAGCATTATGCTTTATTCTCTTCCTTGTGAAGGAGGATATTAAATTTTTATACTGATTCAGATGAAATATTAAATCTCTTTCAAGGAAAAACATTCTCTGTAACTTTCTCAGATCTCATAATATGTGGTGCTTGCATTTTAATGATTCATCTAGTACCACTTTCTTCATTATATACAGAAGCCTAAGAAAATAAAAAATAATATTTTGATTGCTAGAACTTACCATCCTTATCATCATAGGAAATACTTGCTGAGCCAGCCCTACTTACATGGTGGGCAAAGTTCGTAGCGTTCATTAATGCAAGGCATTAAGTTCTCTAATTTAATCACCATCATAATGTTATGAGCTAAAAAAATATGATTCCCATCATTTTACACAGGAATAAACAGATATTAGAGGGTAAGTGACTAGTCCAAGGTCAAGCAGTTGGTAATTCAAAAAATCAGATAGCAATTCAGTTCTGGCTAACTGTAGAATGTATGTGCTGTTTACTAAGTCATTTCGTGCTCACTTATTTTTTTTCACAAAGAGAAAGATAAACCATAAAAATCAGCTGATTTTGGAAAAAACAGTCACAGAGCAGTGGCCGAGTGCTAGAGTGTGCATCCCGCCCTGTCGCTAGCACTGCCCTCGCAGCCACCAGTCAGCCACTGAGTCCAGAGCGTGGAGGACTCAGAGGAGCTGAAGCAAAGGTACATTATCTTTCTTTGCAGCCAGCCAAGTTTATCCACGGTCAAGTCGGTAGTTGTACGTATGTTAATGTTAGTCAGCAGTGCAACTGTTTCTTTTCACCCCTGTTTTTCAGGTGACTGATATGGACACCCCAGAAGTAGCACAGTCTTTGCTCTTATTTATTCATTCATTCATTCATTTTTTAAATAAATATCTAGCATACTGAGTACCTGCCACATGTGAGTTTTTAACAGGGAATGCATACCATTTAAACTGTGATTTTCCATGTAAGGGGGAAACAACTATCATCATGATATTTGCTGTTCAGCTGTCACCCTATTCTGTAAAACTGGAATCGCTGTCGGACCCCTAAAAGCTGTGGAGCAGGAGCTGAGCTCCTGATGGTGCCGTTCTGTCCCACTTGCTCCCAGGTGGACAGGTCCTCGGAGAGCCTTTCTGTCCATTCAAACCTCCCCGGAAAGCCTTTCTTCCTGCATCACGTGCCACTGAATCGACTCTGACTCTCGGAGACCTTTTTCAAGGAGGGATGTCCACCAAGTCCTCTCCCTCTTCTTCAAACCAAGGTTTCTTCATACTGAAGCTGAAATATCTTAAACTACCTTCCTTTCTAGAAAACATGGTGCCCAATGTGGATTTAGATACTTAAAATAGACAATTCACCAGAAGGATTATCTTCAATGAAAAGGGTGCCAAAAAACTTTTTCTGATATTCCTAAAATTGCACTGCATTCGCTGACACTGTTTGAAATACCAAAGGGATGTTACCAGAATGTCTTTCTTCATATGAGACAAAAACCCCGCTCACTGAGCGCGGAGAAAATCAGGTACGCAGGGACTGTGAACTGGGCCAAGGGGCTGCTCGCTCTGACCCCTGGGCCAAATGCAGCTGCCACTTGATTTTATAAATACGTATTGTTGGGACATAGCCACGCCGATACATTTACATAGTGTCTGTCACTGTTTCGGTGCCACACCGGCAGATCTGAGTCATGGCAGGGACCATATGCAGGCAGAGTCTAAAACATTTACTACTTGGCCTTTAAAAAAAAGGTTGCCAAACCCTGGACTAAACCATCAGTCAGATGCTTTCTAAAGACCTGCATTTCTCCAGCACAGGCTGTCTTCAGCTGCCCCTGGACAGCTGACCTTGGGACTGGAATAGAACCCAGGTGCCAACGTTATTCTTGGGATTCATTGTGATTTGGTCTTCATACCACCAGGAGGCTGCTGATTGACCTTAACTGACTTCATTTAGGTCTTCTGAAGGGCAAAGTCCTTGAATAAGTTTGGCTCCAAGAACTCTTGCACATAGAAAGATGCACTGGTGTAATTCACACCGTGTTAAAATTCTGGCTCTGCCCCTCCCCCCTTTAAGACTGCTGGCTCCCCCCCATCCTGGGGTCTCAGGTTCCTTGTTTTAGGACTCCATACCTCCCTTTCACCCAGAACATTTATCTCAAGTTATTTTTGTACACTTGTAACTGTGCTTATTTGATTAATAGTTATCTCTGATAAACCGTAACCTTTACTGAGAACGGTCACCACGGCCATTTCTTTCTGTGTAACATTCCTAGAGCTTACTGTAGTCTGGGGCACATGGCGGATCCTCAATAAACATCCACTGACTGATGTTTACTGTCTGTGTAGCAACGAGTACTTTTTGTTGCTTACCACGCACGATACTAAGTTGCATATTTCTTTGTAACCTCCTCAGAGCTCAGCAACGGAACCTCCATTTATCAGGAATTCAGTGCTCCCGTTTCTTGGATGAACTGAGAAGTCCCATCAAGCCTGATCTAACAACAGCTGACTGGAGTCACCATCTCGGCTACTTACTTTATAGATGATGATGCCAGCAGTTCAAAAAAACTTGGTGATGGCTGTTCTGCCACGTGAATGATACTATTTCCATCCCCCATCTTTCTAAAATAAAGGGCCAGTGGACTGTTAAGACAGCATGAACAAAACGACCAGCAGACGGCAATCCGTTCCTTGTCACCCGGCACCCGCTTCTGCTCCGTCCCCACACTGTGCTCTGCTCGGCCTTTCTGCCGGTGCTCTCCGCACACGCTGAGATTAGGCTGGGAGTGTCAGTGGGTGTGGCACACTCAGAACAACTTCCATGATAAGAAAGGTTTACAAATAAGAACCACAATGAGGACGGGGAGAATTGGCGCCTACGGGAGCAGTGAGAAAGAAAATGTAGAAATGATCGGTCTCAGGGTCTGGCAAAACGCGTTCCTTCTAAGGAACAGGAGTGTTGCCAGGGGCTCCACGAAGGGAGAGCTCTGTGAGCCAATGAAGTTGGGAAAAACTGCGAAAAATGGGCCCATCCTAAAGATGGACGGAGTACTCTATTCTGTCACATATAATGGGCACCTTTCCCCCAAGTTTTTGAGGGGGAAGATCAGGATGCGCATTTTATGTGGGTAGTACTAATTTGTCACTGGCACCTCAAATTGCTTGTACCTTGTATCTACAAGGTACATAGGTACAAGGTACCTTGTATCCGTTCTGGTGTTTTGTAACTATTTGTTACATAAAATTTCCTGAACCATAATATTTTCAAAAATATATGTTATAATCCCTTTATCAGACAAAGACAGGTATCTAAATGTTAATTAATTAATTAAAAGTTAAAATGAAAGATTTTTTCCCTGAAAGTTTGGGCCAGAAGCATAGGTGCGCATTATACGTGAGAAAATATGGTATGTTTCCTACCACATTAAAGCTCCAAAAAAAATTCCTGCAGGTAAAAAGATGACACAAAGTGACTCAGATTAGTGGGGATCGACAGTCCTCATTCATATACGAGTTTGCCTGTCTCTCCTGGACAAAGGATGAGTCTCAGCCCCTCGGCCTCAGGCAGCGGCCGTGACTGGCTCCCACCGATGAATGTGAGTGGGGCCCGTGCATCACCTCCAGGCTGAGGCAGACAGCACTCCTGTGCGCAGCTCCAGCTCTCCCGGGTCCTGTGGGGAGACGGCGAGCCGAGACTCCTGAGGCTCAGCCCTTTGATGGCACTGGCAGGCAGCTCTACACCACCGCCACCGCAAGGAAGCCAGCTGCCCTGGAGAGCACTCGTGGTGCCACAGCACTTGGCCCACGAGAAACAAGCCGTTTCCATGTCAACCTGTGATGTTTGGGAATTAATTTGTCAGCACAGCAGAGCCCATCCTAACTCGAACACTTGATTGGCTGGGTGAGAGGACGAGGAAGCACAATTCTTGGCAACATAGGGACCCTGTTTACACATGGAGGACAAAACATAAAACAACTAAAAAATAGTTTGTGCCACGTGAAGTCAGATCTGCCTTCTTTGCCAGTAACTACCATACAGTAAGCTCCTACTGTGTGTCAGGCACACTACTGGGTGCTTGCAAATGCTTATCAATTTCATCCTTCCAAGAGTCCCAAGACAAAGATGTCATCATTCCTATCTCCTACGTAAGGCAATGGAGGCTCTGAGAGTTTAGCTAGCTTGCCCAAAGCCTCCCGGTGTATGGGTCACAGAGTCACAACTCAAATTCTGGTCTTCCCTGGCTCCTTCCCATTCTAAGGTGGGGCTCTTTCCACGGTGTCACGCTCAGGGAAAAAGAGGAGCATTTTAGCCAAGGACACAGACGTGACAGCCGGGGCTGGAAAGCTCACTGTGCACTACATTTTCACCATGCAACTCATCATGAGCTGACAGCGAAAGATTATTTTCCAGAATGAGCTTCTCACAGAGCAAGGAAAGAGAAGTAATTACTATCTGATCTACCTCTATCTTTATATTTTGGCAGGACAAAGAAAAGGAACAAGTGAAAAGGCAATATTACACTGAGTACTGTTTTAAAACAATTAAAAATACTTATTGAAAGGTAGTTTTGTCCCACTTATTTCGTTAAGTAGAAACAGGTCAGACGTTTGCCACAGAAATGGCTCTACGTACCGCCCCTAAACCAACTTCTAACCATTACAGGGAAAGTGTGCCGCACCCGTGCGGACATGCCTGCATAGTCCTTGGTCGGAAGTTATACAACGCGTCG
This sequence comes from Trachops cirrhosus, assembly GCA_028533065.1. Taxonomy (NCBI): domain Eukaryota; kingdom Metazoa; phylum Chordata; class Mammalia; order Chiroptera; family Phyllostomidae; genus Trachops; species Trachops cirrhosus. Next base: position 14,606,357 of record CM052546.1, read on the forward strand.
TGTTTATGTGCTCTGATAGTGCTGCAAAAAATTAAGCTCTGAAAAATGCTGGAGTTAGTATTTCTTCAAGGGAAAAATTGTGTGTGTGTGTGTGTGTGTGTGTGTATAAAATCCTATTTTAGAGGTCACAGTTGGCTATTTACAATAATTCTATTGCATAGTATTTAAGAATAACAATAACCAGGATAAAATTTCATGTTTCTACCGTCTTAATGGTGAATTTGTTTTGGAATTAACATCTCTGAGGTACTTTTGGAAGCTGTTGAAATCACTACAGAACAACAAAGACAAAGACATCACAGCATTCACTTGGCAATAAAGCTCAGCGGTCACTTGTCAACAAGGGGGAAGAGGCTCTGACACACGCCACCACACGGACGGGCGCTGACAACTTTGTGCTGCACGAAGGAAGTCGGAAACCAGGGGCACGTCCCGCACGATTCCATTTCCACGACCCGTGCAGACAGGGCGAATGCACAGAGACAGGAAGCATGTTAGTGGATGTGGAAGGATGGGGCGGTGAGCAGTGGGAACTGGGGGATGGCAGGAAGTGGGTAGTGGGTGTCCTTCTGGGGTAATAAAAATACTGCAGTTTGTTGGGGTGATGGTTGCACAAGTCTGTGAACACACTAAAAACCCCTGAAATGTATACTTGAAATGGGTGAACAGTACGGTGTGTGAATTACGTGTCAATAAAGCTCTCAGGGTGAAAGTCACTGTCAGCGGCGCCCAGCAGCAGCCTCTTCTCTTTCCTCGTCTTTGGTGCTGAGATCACAGGCCTTCCTTCCGCTCCTAGGCTGCGCCAGGGCCCACCCATGTCAGCCTTTGCACAGGCCGTCTCCACGGCTCAGATGCCACCCTTCCACCTCTTCGGGCCCCTAACCCCCCACACGCTGCAGACAGACACCTGGGTGAACCCCGACCCTTCAACATCAGACTGCCTCCCTTCTGTGAGCAGGGAAGCCTCTCCCGGCCCCCCCAGGAGTCCCAACGGGCTCTCAGGGTCGCCCTGGGCACGTGTGTTGTGACTTTTTGTTTTCAAGGTGCTTCTGTTCTTGCTTGTCCCTCCAGTTGGCACAACGCTGGGCATACAACATATGCTCGGTAAATATTTCAGAAATAAATTACATCTCAGTCTAACTTCTTTTTATCCTAAGAGGCTTCCCTCTCCTCCTGTCTGTTTATCCGTCAAAGAAATATAGCTAGGATGTCTCTTCCAAGCTTGAAAATGAGCTGCTTATTCAGAGATGTACTAATGGAGCGATGGGCGTTAACCAAACACGAACCAGGTCTTCTTTGTTTTTGTTTTTTTTTTTACCCTCTGTGATTTCTCCCAGAAGATAAATGTCCTCGAGGAAAATAAGCAACAGAATTGCTAGGACTCTCAGTAGCTGAAGGAAGAAGTGCCTTTTCTGCATAGGAGCAGTGTTTGTTTTGCTGTGATTTCTATGCAAGTCTGCCTTTTGCTTTGCTCCGCTCCAGACACCGTCACTCAGCAAGTGTCTCCAGGGGGCTGGCCGCGCACGGGAGGGCACAGGGGTTACTTGCAGCTCAAATGCAGCCTCCAAACTGAAAGCAACTACAACCTCCTTCTTTGCAAGTTACTTGACTTCTTTAAGCTTCCGTTTTCTCACTTATAGAATGAAAATAATGATACCAACTCCTCAGAGATATTCTGAGGACTCAATGAGATGGACCGGTAAGCATGTGGCCCACAGCCTGATCAATACAAGACGACGACAACGACGATGGTGATGATGACGATGATGACGGTGGTGGTGTGACAACAACCATTGCAGGGAAGAGGATGACTCACGGTCCTGTCAAGAGGTCAGCAAGCCTTTGGGAGAAGGGCGGGTGGTGGTGAAGAGGCACCACTATAAATAATTATAATTTAAGAGCGAAAACAATCTCATTGCTCAGAATGAACAACACTGATAACCCTGCACAAATTCTCCAGCACAAACATTCGAGTGCTTTCTATTTTTTTTTAAATCAACAATCAGAAGCAACTGAAATGTCCAGTAAGACAGGACTGGCTGATTCAATGGTAAGTTATGGTGTGCCCATAGGGTGTGAATGCAGCTGTTCAAAACACAATGTGAGCTGTTTAAAAGCTGCGGGACGGTGCAGCCCTGTTCTCAGCTCCCTCCACCTTCATCAGGGGCTTCCAGTTCCATCCCTAATTAACATAAGAAGCACTGGCATTTCTCCTGTGTTCCTCAATATAGTTCAATAAAGACGTTTATATTAAAAAATAGAGGGGAGGTACATGTGCTCAGTTGACATGTAAAGGTCTTTCAGATATATTATTAAGTGGAAAAAGTAAAGAATAAAATAGGATGTGCAACATAAAGCCACTCGTGTGTATGAAATATATATATACACACATAAGCACGGACATTACTAGGTCACATCTAGTTGGAAGAATCGGGGACTGCTGCACAGTGTGTCTGGGCAAGTGGAGATGGAAAGTTTGAGAAAGGGAGTGCCGGCTGAGGAGAGAGCAGGCAGGAGGGCTTGTGTGGGGGTGGACACGCACAGGGAGAGCGGGCGTCTGCAGCGTCCAGAGGTGAAGGGTCAAGGAAGGTGCACAGGCAGCAGGCTCCGAGATTTGCGAAAGGGTCAAGCTGATTGTACGGACTCAACGCATCGGATAGGTAGGCACCCCGGGAAGTTACAGTGTGATCCAAGCTGTACATCAGGGCGGGTCACAGGGAGGGTGTGTAGGGAGGTTGGGGGGAGTAAAGAAAGGAGCAGGGCATGGAGGATGGTGCTGCTGGCTGCCCGGTTTTCTCTCCACATCCTGTAACCACCGTGTTGATGCCTCTTTGATTTTACTCCCAGACGCCTTTGCCACTTTCACACGAACTGAGTCACATGAACGGAGCTGGCAATCCCTTTCCCAAATTCCTGAAACATATCCCACATGTCCAATCATTACTGATCTCCATTATATGAAATTCCTGGCAGATACCATTTTTCAAAGAAATATTATTTTGCCTGCTAAATGAAAGGAAGTGGTATCATTAAAACAGTTCCCTAAGAAATACATTTTAAATGAAAAGCGTTTTTAAGTCTTGGGGGAAAAATATCAAAAGTTAAACTGAAACACCCAGGGAAAGCTCAACCTAGTATGTTATCAACATTCAGGGCTGCGAGCCCAAGCCTGCAAGTTACGGAGTGTGCGCTGATTTACCGACCCCTAGCTATAATTTCTACTGTGTTCCTGGAAATGACAATACAAGTGTCTCGTGAAGTTTCCATCACCCTTTCAATGTGAAATACGCAAGCATTATAACTTCCCTGTTTTGTTTCAGAGATCTGCTCAGTATGGTTGGGAGCCGTCACGGTTCTCACTAAACGTGTCTAACGAGGGTGAGCCAGGGAAATACATAATGGATTTCTATGTGGCGATTTTGTCTTTACAGTGACAAATTTAATGTCTCTGCATGGACATTCTGCATTCCCCTGTCTGACGGACTTTCTTCCATAAAAAGGACAATAAACCTTTTGAATTATAGGTAAATGAAATTACATGGTTGGAACTTGATGAAGCTCTTGAAAAAAACGATGCCGCACCAAGGGGTAAGATTTAAGGTTCCTACTTCTCCGTTTGCACCTGGAGAAACAGCCGTTAGCGCTCTGGCGAGGGTAACGCCAGTGTCTGGGGTTGAGTGCGGAAGTTGGTCCACACAAGGCGTTTGGGATGAGAGGCAAAGTTACACCCATTCCAGCCTTGCTGGGGTCACAGTTTAAAAATCTCTGCTTCCCAGAACTTAGCTCAGTGCTTAACACTCACCAGTTAATGGGAGCCACTGTCGGGTGGATGGGTAGATGGAGCGATGGGTACTGTTCCCCTCCGCGGTCTCCATCCCCATTAAAAAGAATGTGCCAGGGTAGCATGTTTATGACGCAGTGTCTGTCAGACCCACGTGACATTTGCATCTCTCTCTGTGTATCGCTCTGTATATCATCTATCTCTCTATGTATCATCTATCTCTCTATAATCTATCTATCATCTATCTATGTATCATCTATCTCTCTATGTATCATCTATCTCTCTATCTATCATCTATCTATATATCATCTATCTCTCTATCTATCATCTATGTATCATCTACCTATCTATCATCTATCCATAATTTATCTTTATACACCAAATATTAAAACACCTTCAGACATCACTGTTTCTACATTTTTTAAAAATTGAGATAGGCATCATCTTTTAAAAATATATAAATGCTAATTGTAGGGCATAATATAGACGGTATAGGTATAAAGTTCATCTTTAATTTTAATAAACATTAGCTGATAATGACATCCTTAATGATGGAATAATATAGGCATTCTCTTTAAAGTCAGGAAAAAGATGAAAATTTCCAATGCAATGTTGTAATTAGGATCTTACCATTAGTTTAAATACCAACATGAATGTCAAGAGAAAAGATTATGATTTACTTTTTTGTAAGAAACAAAAATAAATTTTAAAATATATATGCTTTTTTTTGCAAAAAGAAATATAAATAGAGTAAATCAAAAACTAACGAATTTGGAGAGGGCTGCAGAGGGGTTGCAGGCTAGAATGGTAAAGAATGCAGTGACCCTTCAAACTTACAGCTTTTTAGAATCATGTTAATACTCTACATATGCAAAAATAAATCTAAGTCAGCAAGAGTGGAGTTAAAACCCAAAACTACGTACAGACAAAAACAAAGGTAGTTTATTCAATAAATGGTGTCGGGAAGATTGAATGGATACATGCAGAAAAAGAAACTAGATTACCTTCTTACACCACACACAAGAATAAATTCAAACTGGATCAAAGACTTACATGTCAGACCCCAAACCATAAAAATCCTAGAAATAAACATCAGCAAACAGGCAGCAAATAAACAGAAATAAACAGGCAGCAAAATATCAGACATTGCTTGTAGCAATATTTTACCAGATGTATCTCCACAGACAAGGGAAACAAAAGAAAAAAATAAACAAATGGGATTACATCAAATTAAAAAGTTTTTGCACAGCAAAGGAAATCACCAACAAGATAAAGAACGCAAAGAATGGGAGAACACATTTGCTGATATACCTGATAAGGGGTTAATATCCAAAATTTATGAAGAACTTACAAATCTCAACACCAAAAAATAAACCACCAATTAAAAAATGGGCAAAAGACCTGAACTGAACAGACACTTCTCCAAAGAGGACAAATAGATGAGCAATAGAAAAGATGCTCAATGTCACTAATCATCAGAGAAATGCTAATTAAAACCACAATGAGACATCATCTCACACCGGTCAGAAAGGCTACCATCAATAAATCAACAAACAAGTGCTGGTGAGGATGTGGAGAAAGGGGACCCTTTGGCTCTGCTGGTGGGAATGCAGGCTGGTGCAGCCACTGTGGAAACCAATATGGAGATACTTCAAAAAATTAAAAACGGATCTGCCTTTTGACCCAACAACCCCACTTCTGGGAATATATCCAACAGAACCCAAAACACTAATTTGGAAGAACATAAGCACCTTTATGACTGTTGCAGCATTACTTATAATCGCCAAGATATGGAAGCAGCCCGAGTGTCCATCAGGAGATGAGATAAGTGGATAAAACAACCAGGGGACCTTTACACAATGGAATTCTACTTGGTCATGGAAAAAAAATTTTACCCTCGGCATCAGTATAGCTAGAACTGGAGAACATTATGCTGAGTGAAATAAGCCAGCAGAGAAAGACAAACACCATATGATCTCACTCATATGTGGAATCTAATGAACAAACTGAACTAACAAGAAAATAGAGACAGTCTCATAAACAGAGAGCAGGCTGACAGCTGGCGGGGGCAGGCGAGGGGGTGGTAGGATTGAGCAAAAAGGAAAAAGGACTCGTGGACAACAGGGTGCCAATTGCTGGGGGAGGGGATATAAGGGGACTAAATGGTAATGGGAAAAAATACAGTAAAGATTGAATTAAAAATAAAATAAAAAATATTCAGACAGAAGAAAATAAACCCAATTCCATTTTACATGAGTAACAACAACACTGAAAGGAACAAAGAAAACAAATCCAGGTGACTTTCAAACACGGCACGTATAACAGGGCAGTTCTGGAACTGCCCCACACGCGTGGTACACCAGAGCGAGCGACGGAGCGTGTGGGTGTCGGGAGCAAGGCTGGCGCTGTGGAAGGAGGCAGACCGAAGTGTGCAAAATATGGAAGTGTTATGAATTCTGTTTTGCTTCAAAAATCAGGTTACTGTATCAGCAGGCATCAGTGACTTGTCAAAGTAACGAATCTTTGGGACTGAATTGGTTCTGAAATATTGATATTTGTTTTTTCTGTCTGCTAAACAGGTTTAGAAGCAATAATGCCCATCTATAAGGAACCCGACTGTTGGTTGTTAAATACCGTTCCTCACTTATAAAAAACAAGGCTTTTTGAAAAAAAAAAAAAAAGAAGTCAGTCTCCAGAGCTTTAGCAAGCAAGAGCCAACAGGGATACGAATGTTGCAAACCGTTATAAGAATGTAATATGTGAAGGGTCGAGTTCAATGTCTAGAGCAGTGCAGATGCCCAAAATAAATTAATTTCCTCCTCTCTTTCTTTAATCCCTACTTTAAATCTTTTACTTTAAAAAGAAAAAAAAAAGGCCACCATGGAAAAAAATGAATAAAAATGCATACTCTTACTCATTAAACTTTTAACATCTTTCTCTGAGATATGCAGGGTGATCAAAATTCTGCTTGGTAAAGAAATGAAACAGAGTATAATGCAACTATGTGAATGGGCTAGAAGCATAAAACAAGCCATCACAATACATAACGCTAACAGCATTTTCTGGAAATGGCAACAACGACCAGCAGAGGACATGAGCTTTGTCATTAGGCATCTCGAGGTTCAAGTCCAGCCTTTGCTTCTGACCATCTGCATGACAGCTAGTAAGTTACTTAGATAAGTAAGTTAATTTCACTGAGCCTCAGTTTTCCAAACTATAAAATAGGTATTTAAAAGTACACGGCCATTGTAAATTTGTGCCAATGATGAGCTGAGATGAGGTGTGCCGAGCACTTAGCACAGTGCCTGTCAAATCGCTATGCTGTAAGAGTCGTAACAGCCAAAGCTGTTGTCATTACAGGTTAAGGATACAGTCGACCTGACACTATAATCATCCAGATTCGTTAGACATCAACTGTCTGAAAAATTACTTCAGTTTCACATGTGACTCTGCGTTGAGTAAAGTGCATGTTTATACAGCTAATTCACACACTAATGGGGTTATGACACTAACGAACAAGTTGTCGGAGCTGCCTGACATGCTTTGACATGCTAACAACAGCTATTGGGCCTCTCACACCAAATGATAATGTTGTAAATATTTACTCTGTCAAGAGCCATAAAATAATTACTGTATTAGACCTCCAACTGTTAAATCATGACCTGAAGATTAAGATAATATATAATAAACAGAATCTAATTGCTACTTTGTGCAGAATTTCTACAAGAGCCCCAAAGTTATTGTAAGTACCATTTATTAACTCCATCTAAACTTGGGAAAAATTAAGAAACCATTGATGCACATTTGATTTTACACATAAGCACATTTTAATTAAATCTCCCAGAGTCTATAATATTGTATGTGGGTCTAATTAACTAACTCATCAAGCTTCTAAGTGGAGCAAAGAGTAAAATATTTGAATTCGAGCAAAGCAAGATCTTGATGGAGGAAAATTTGTCAAACCTTCTTTGAGTCTATACAGGAAACTGGCCTTTTCGTCTATACTGATTCTTGGCTTCCTGTAAACATATACCTATGTGGAGAAGCCTGAGGATGTTCATTTCAAAGTTGGCAGATTAACATGATAGTGGGTTATTAGCCTACAGACTGAACTCAAAAGTTCAAAACGCTGTCGAAGTCCTACCTTAGGGAATACACTGGGCTGGTTCAAGGACAACAGTAAAACCCTGCCAAGGAGAAGCTGGCAATGCTTACAAAGATCAGAGTGTAAAAACTCAAGTGGATTGTTAGTAGCATCTGGACCAGCATAACTTGCTTCTTGCAGAGCACTGGACGAGCGGTGAATATCTGTGGGTCTGTGAAGGCGGAACATGGGGACCAAGCCATGGGAGCTAAGAACCCAAGGCGATCGCCCCCAAAGATCAGAGCCAGCAGGCCAAGCCCGGCCTGGGTGCAGGCATGGCAGAGACCAAGCTAACTGAGCCTCCCCAGCTGCGGGTTTGGAGGGGTGGCAGGCAGGGCACCTGGGCAAGCCATAACGATTTGTGAACTTCACTGGTTGGAACCCACAGGGTCACTTTGCCTGTGCAAAAGTCCCCAAACATACATTTCCCGTGAAGAATATCACATAATGGCCTAGTGATGGTGTTAAAGATCCCTCCCTATGCCTGTAAGTGTTTTACAGGAGGGAAGGGACGTGTGACCCCAGGGGACACACCTTCCACCTCCTGCTGCACTGACCTGTCGGTGGGATTGGAGACGCCTCTCCCCTCTCTTTTGTCCAAAGATCCAAATGTCCACAACAGCCACAGGCTGGGCTCACACCTGCTCTCCGTCCCAACTTTCTTGTTAATGTCAGGTACCTCTAAACATGGTATAATTTCCAAAATGTTGGAAACATGACTCACGAGTATGAAGTGAACATATACTAAAGACTATACTGACCTCATTAATGAGGAAACAGGGAAGATAGTCTGTCATGGGTTGAATCGTGTCCCCCAAAAGACATGGTGAAGTCCAACTGCCCCCAGAATGTGACGTCACTTGGAAATAATGTCACCGCAGGTGTAATCGGTTAAAGTGTGGTCACACTGGAGGAGGGCGAGCCACTGATCCGCTATCAGGCCACCAGCAGAAGCTGGACAGCGGTAAGGAGGGCCCCTCCCAGGTTTCAGAGAGAGCACACACCATCCAGGCAAGACCTGGGTTTTGGACTGCGAGAATGCAGTTCTGGACTCTGGAACTGTGAAACGACAGGCAGTGTTGTGTTATGGCACCTGATTTTTGGTCATTTACGTCAGCCAGCAGAAACTAATACACCAAGTAAAGCTGGCCCAGGAAGCATTTGAGAAACTAGGTATTTACTGTCATTTTGGGAAAAGAATCTTGGGATAACGTTAAAGACACAAAACTGGTTCATGTCCTAGAGGGCACAGCATCATTACACTGGGCGCGGGAAGCTCTCTCCTGGATGGATGCCCACACGTCAACGGGTCAGGCTCACTGAGCCTCAGCCTTCAATAACGGTGTGTGGCAAGCCGAGCAAAGCACATTCCCTCAGATAATTAAAAACCACGGATAAGCCCATTCAACAACGGTCCACCATGACATTAAAAGGACTTCCTCCCGCACAGCCCTTTTGCCTTACTCCCAAAACTTGTACCAAGTTTTTTTTTTTTTTTTTTTTTTTTTAACAATTCCCGTACTCACATGCCTGCCCCACCTGAATCTGGGGTTTTGCTACCTAGCATGCTAACCCGGCCACCCCCACCTACTTGCTGTTTGCAGACGTCACCACCCTGTCCTGCACCCCCAGAAGTGAACTCTTGTCCCAACCCTAACAGTGATCATGCTCCTCCCACTTCAGTGCAACAGCTCTTTAACCATCCTGCTGTCACTCAGCCAGACTGGAGGCCACATGAGACGCTTATTTCAGCAGGAAACAAGCAAATGACAAGGCCCTGGGACAGAATCTAGGATTTCAGACAACTCTGATGTGAAAAGGTGCCTGCTTTGTTTTTTGTTGATGCACCAGGAAGGAGAAAAGAAGTATCTGCCCTCACCTCCCAGGAGGGTTTAAAGATTAAACCCACCCTGCCTTCCAGGAAAGCAGACAGAGGTCTCAGGTTGCAAAGGATTTGGACTCAAGGTTCCACAGGCCAGCAAGGTCTGTTGTGAAAGAAGAATGGGGGGGTATGTTCCACATATTTACCACCCAGGGTGGTGGGACGGCTTACCAAGAAGCGTGGAGGCTGGCGCTGCCAGGTGGCAGACTGGAGGACCCCTGCTGTGCCCTGGTCACCACTTCAGTTGAAGAACTGGGTGGGGGACTCTGGGGTTCCTGGAAAATAGGTCAGGGTGGGCAGCTGAATGGGCACTTGGTGGGGAGGGGCTCTAGAATAGAGACTACGGACCAACCCAACCACTGTGAAAATATTGCCCTAGATTATTGGTATGTCCAGCTGCATCAGCATGCACCTGCCTGTGTCAACCTTGACAAAGACCAAGGCTGAGCAGAAACAAGAAAGAAAATGATACGGTGAAACTAGGACATAAAAGGGACAGCAATCCTGGATTCCCCCAGGACAACCAAGAATCCGACAGAAGTGGATTAGGGCCCTTGGCTCTTGGGGGGAAGGCACTGGAACCCCCTCGACCCACGTCTTCCACTGGTTGGACAGCACGAATTTGAGAACCCCTCAGCTGGAAAAATGTTAAATGACACCCTAGTGCTGATTCCCACTTTAGAGCTTAAAATAAAATAGAATCCCCTGGTCCCCACTGCAACCAGGCAATGCAGCCCACATTGAAAGGTGAAAAGAAAATCTAGGAATACATATTTACATTTTATCTTGAGGTGGTGGATGTTAGGGAGAATGATCTCTCCACTTAGTGTCAAAACAGAACCAAATTTTTCTGGCTCTCAGCTACGGTAAATGATTAGGTAGATACACGCTGTGGCTCAGTAGAGGGGTGCGGTTTCATTTCCTGGGAGGAAGAGAGGTCTGAATCCACCAGACAACTCATTTGTAACAAGCTTACAAGCGCTGGGAGAATGCAATCACTATCCACCCTGCTTGAACAAGTCAGTGAATGAAAGAGAGGCTTTTGACCTCAAGTGAAAAAAAATGAAAGGGATTTATCATTTTGACTTTGGTTCTGAATTTAAAATCAAGGCCAAGACAGAAAATGCCATAATGCATGTGGACACTGTGGGCGATCTTCTTCAGAAAGCGGGGTGAGGCATTAGCAGTCACTGCAGGGACCCGGGCCCTGCACCTGATCAACGAGGACCCTTCATTGCAACAAAAACACCACAAATGTAATGGTGATAATAACAGGAGCTCCCACTGATGGAATGTTTGCTCTGCGCCAGACTGTGCTGAGGGCTAAGTCCGCATTCTCTCATTCCGTCTTCACAAAAGCTACCTGAAGGACTTACTCTTACCCTGCTCTTACAGATGAGGAAAGTGCAGGTTGCCAGAGGTCATATCACTTACCGTTAGTTAAGTGGAGAAGCTGGAGTTCAGGCCCAGGCCTATCTGATAATACTAGAACCCAGGATCTTAAACACTATCATATCACTTAAGAAAACAGAAAAAATGTGTGGGGGGTGTGAGCACCACCTAACGGTGCAGCCTGGACTGTGAGTCCAAGAGACAGTGACGTGGAGAAGCTACCCCTGGCGTCAGAAAACAAATAACAGCAACACCCCTCAAAAAAAGACTATTTGACTACTCTTGAAAGCTACCTAATTTTCATTTTAGTGTGATTTGATTTCCTTCCTTGAGATCTTTCTTAATTCTGTTAGAACACCTTCAGTAAAATACAGACCCGGCCAAAACTGTCCTAATGCAAGCTGAAAAGGAAGATCAATCAGAAGCCTATTAGAGAAGGATGAAGGGGAAGTGCGGGGTGCGGCCAATGCCCAGAGACCGTCGGGATGCTTCCTGAGCGTTTCAGGTGTCTTCGGTGTCAGCAGCTTCCTGAAACGCTGCAGCTCTGGAGTCGATTTCCCATTATGCACCTGGGAATCCCCCGCCCTGCAGATTCCTGCGCAAAGTGGCCCCAGTCCCCACCTAGCCTACTTCGGGGCTCCCGCGGCTCCGGGCCACTCAGTGCCCACCACAAGTGGGGTGCCCCAACTCCACAGTCACCCCCCAGCAGGAAAGCAATAGTTTTTATCGACTTTAGGTCAGTGCCATGACTGCCCGCCCAGCCCCATGTGCTCATAGAAGCAGAGGCAAAAATGGGTACAATCCGGGCCACAAGGATTAACTTGATTTCGTGGGGGCTGATGTGTTTAAGAGGTCTGCTCGCTCACTCAACGGATAGAGCATTTGCACTACATCAGAACAGTTTCAAATCCTTTGAAGAGAGAGCACGACAGAAAAGTGTCGGAGAAGATCCAGCGCCAGCCTTCGCTTTACCTGTCGTTTTTCTGTCCTGTCCAAGACACAGCACGGAGAAGTCGACAGAGCGCGGGGTTGCTGGCGAAGCTGCCTGGGGTTGCGATGGGGCTGCACCACTGACTGGCTGCGTGAGCTTTCTGCCCTTTTCCCACTCTGCAACAGGGGCAATACCGGTGCTTATGTCACACAGGTCGTTGTGATTATACAAGGAGATGACATATGACAGGCATGTGAAACAGACGCTGTAGTCATTCGGTAAATTGAAGGACTCGTCATCATCAGCAGTAACAGCAGTGTTACTAGCCGTAGTGGTGGCGGAGGCAACACCAAGTGTTGGGTACATTTTGAATAAGTTACCTCCAAACACAAATATTATGTTTAAGATCTACACATATGTGTGTATTTTTAAAATAGGCTTTGCCTCTAGCTTTGAATATCAAACAGCATCTTACCCTGAAATAAGGACTGGCATAACTAATTAAGATGCTCTCTAGTTATGTATTCTTTGAAGATACTAATTCAAGGGAATTGCTTAATCTTCTTCTTTCTTCATCTATTTAAGCATGCAAAACATAAATGGACTTCCCTGAGACCCTAATAGCTTGAAATATAAGATAAGGCCACTTGCTTTCAAATTAAAACAAAATCTCTGTTTCTATCTTTGTTCCTAATATAGTAACTAATGGGACCCTAACACTTTGATATGCCACTTGAAAAGTCTCACATCTTTAATATACAAATCAAGGCAGAAGCTTATGGGATCACCAGGGAGGAACCCCTCCTCTTATCACAGTAACGGGAAGACGTACGGCTCCCTGAGGACCATTACTTTAAAAATAATTCTACCACTAACAAAACTCCACTGGCTTATCCTTAGTCACATTGGGAAATGAAATTTAGATATTAAATAATATCGATTTCAATTCAAAAGCTGGTCTGACCGCCTCTATATCAATCCTCCTGACCTGGAATGAGGATTGGTAGAAATCATTAAGTCATTTATCTTGTCAAAAATCTCGGCGATGTGCCCAGAAGTGTCAAACCCTGAACAGGGCTACTTTCAGTTCCCATTTCCACTGGGTAACTGACTCCCCCATCAACTCTGAGGCAGCCTCAGCCCAGGTCAGACAGCTCTGAGGAGGAGAGAGAGAAAACCTGAAAATACTGGTCATTAGAGCTGATGAGAAGGACCTTTCGAGATGGGGGTGGGGTGAGACGGGAATTATATTCCTTCCAAATGATGTGATGAATTCTAAAATCCTTGTTCACACTTCCAAGGTTTATCAGCATATGCCCTCTCCTTTCCTCATTTGACAAATACTTACGTAGCTTTCCTCTTGTGCCAGGCCCATTGCTCCGTGCCGTGATGACAGTGATAAACCCACATAAAAGTAAGCTCTTAAGGAGCTTACAGGCTACTGGGGCAGAGGGAAAGTAAACGATTGTGCAAATGAATGTGTAATGAAGTTATGACCCCTACTCTGGAGGGCAATAATAACAGAGTGCTCTGGGGTGGGGGGGGACTGAGGAGGTGGGGCTGGGCTCTGCAGAGGAGACGACATTTAAGACAAGCTATGGGGTAAGCGGGACTTGGCCACAAAGGAGAGGGAACCCTTATGTCAGGAAATCGGAAGTCAGAAGAGGGTGACATGAGCGACTCCCCGGATGACAACTTCCCACGATGAGGGTTTCTGGGCAGGAACCGGCTGCCTTGGACGCAGCACAGCCTGCGAAGTTCATGCTCAGTGCAGCCAGCACGCCTTTAAGCAGGGAGGTGGCATGAGGGACACAGACAACAAAAATCCAGCAGGGACAACAAGATTGCTCCCTTTGATTTCTGTCTCCCTGGACCATCTCTAGGTGGCTTTTCCTCTCATTGGATGGTTTAAGCCATTTTTGAATCAAGGGCGGTTCCCCTAAGTCTCCTATCGCAGACCTAGTCATAGTGGTTGTCAGAAACTGTGGAAGCCCACTGCGGACCTGCTGAACCAGGACCTCTGGGCGCAGGGTCTGGGAACAGGCTTTCTGCAGGAGCACTCAGAGTGAGCCCAGCCTGCTGTCAACGGCACGGGCTCAGCAGGTGTCCCCTGGGGTGGACAGAGCAGAGTCACCACGAAGCTGGGCACCTTCAGGACAGGCTGGCCCCACAGGGATGACGTGACACTAGCAGACAGATCCCACAGGTGGAGCGGTGTGGGGGAGGTTCACCCACCCTCAGGGAGCCTGGAAGGAGCCCGCCCCAGACATACCATCCTCACCACACAACCGGGGTTGGGGCGGAGCTAACACCCATCTGTGTTAGCGCGGTGGGGTGGGACAATCGTCCTCCATCCCTGTCAGTTCTGGGTCTCACTGTCAAGTGAACCCATCTTAACTACTAACCTCGCTCCTGGTTCCTGAGAAGCACGTATTCTTAGAGGGCCTGGCAGGCCGCCTGGCGGGGACCCTGGTGCTCTTTTGCATCCCCTGGATCAGCCGCGAGGTGGGCTCTGCCCGGGTCCTGCATGTTATATTTATTTGTTTTTCTAGTTCAAATAAATCAGTTAATCCAGCTATTTCTTTACTCATTATCATCTACTCTTCACCTTAATATATTTCATTTAAAATATAATGCATTTACTAATCAAAAACTACTGCTCAGCTGAAGCAAATTAGACTCAGTAATTCTTCTCACAAAATATAAGTATTTGGAAATTGGATTGTTAATTAACATGGATATTGTCTAAAGGGAAAACATTAACAGTTCAGAACTGAGAATATGAGGTAGAGATGCTCTATTCAGACCTGAAGTTGTTCTCAACAATATAAGAAAAGTATGTTAGTGTTTTTCAATGAATCAATGGAATATAAAAAACTTCCAAAAATAAAATTGTAATGAATCATGGACAAAGCTTTGAATTCCAGCCAGTTCCCCATAAACAAATTAGTCTCTATTTTTAGACTCAAAAAGTAGTGAGAGAAACCTTTCCACCCCTTCAACTGCATTTAGTTTTGAAGACTTTTTTCCTAACTTAAAAATAATTTGTTTAAGCAGCTGTTTCAGGTTTAAATGCAGAATGTGGGTGAGTACAGCAGTCTTCCCCACGGCCACGCACAACCATTCACATGCATCAGCTTCCAGGGCACACGGCCGGCACCCAGAAACAAGACGATGGGAAGGAAATCGGAAGTTCGGTCAAATGCCAGGCGAGTGGTGGAGCCTACAGCCTGAGCAACCAAGCCCTTTCCCGTTTTGTTGCTTCTGTGTGGCATCTCCGTGAGACGCATCACTTGGAGGGTTCCACCCGAAGCAAGAAGCTCCGAGAGTCTGCACGGGAACGGGCACTGGCTGGACTCTGAGGCATCGGATGGGATCCAGCGGTCCTCAGAGCGAGCTCTCTGGAGCAGCAGCAGCAGCGCTGCCTGGGACCTTATTAGAAATGCAAATTCTCAGGATCCATCTGAAACGGAAACTCTAGAGGTGGGGCAGGCAGCCCCCTGTGCTTTCAGAAGCCCTCCAGCAGATCCTGGCTCCTGCTACAGTTTCAGAGCCTTAAGGTGCCTCAGAGGCACATGGGGCTGGAACATGGGGACAGGGCGACAGTGTGGAGGGAGGAGGCAGCGGGGAGATGTCGAAAGGGAAGAGGGAAGGTGAATGTGGGCCAGGGAGTACAATCAATCAGGACACAGTGTAAGCTTCCGGTATGGACATCAACATCAGTGCGTTACTTTATCTGTTTCATATAGTGGGACTTCATATATGGCTTTATTGAAAAAGATCATTTAATGATAATTTTTAAAATTTAAAAACCACTGTTACATGCAGTACTTCCCTCAGAGCAAGGAAAGAGGTGCCTCTGGCTCTTGAGGTCATCTGCTTGGCTCTCTTCTGACTGTGCCGCTTCCCGTAGGGACAGGGACTTGTGTCCCCCTGAGGCCCAGCACCTTCGGGCCTCTGCTCTGGGTCTGGGGTCCCAGAACTGTCTGCCCAAACGTGCCCACGTCTGCCTCCCAGGCTGGCGCTGCAGCTGGCCTCTTGCCCAGGACCCTGTTCTCGGGGGTGGACTACGCTACCTGTGTAAATGTAGGCCCAAGGTGTACCTAACTTGTAATTTTTTTAAATATTCTATATATTATGAAGTCTTGACCTCTTAAAAAAAAAACTTTCTTGCTGGGAGAGACTGTCTCTCCTGGGGCTAGTGAATTCTTATAGATCGTGAAGGGCCAGCCAGGGGTCTGTTTTCGACATGCAAACCAGCCAGTCCTGCGTTTATAACCCAAACACGTCCTCATCTGACTCTTACACACAATGCTCTAAATCACCACAGGGCCAGGTACCAGGCAACTGGAGGCCACTCCCCTCGCTCACAGACCTGGGAAATGATTCAGAGTAGCCAAAACTAACCTGTTACCCCATCCTACCTTCCCTTTCCTGAGGAAAGCCCTGTAAGAGGCTGTGGCCTGTATTCATCACTCCTGTCCTCTGCCCCCTGACCACCACGGTGTTTTGCCTTGTGACCCTGAGAGGCATGCAATGACCTCTCTCTGGGACCCGAGAGCATAATGAACTTCTTCTGCCACAGGTACGCAAGGCCCCTCACAGTGTGGGATGTACCACGTGGGAAGAGCAGCCATGGCTGGGGCTGCAGAAACATGCACCTGCACACCCAGACTCCAAACTCCAGGGGGTCCGAGAACCCCAAACTGACACCTGGCCCTTCGACTCATTGTGAAGGCACATTTGTCAAGGTAGGAGACAAACACACTCTCACAGTTTGCTCCCTGTTGTAACTCTGGAATCTTTGCACACCTAGAAAGTGAGTCTTCCTGTGCACTTTGCTTCAGGTAGCACGAAGGCTAGGAGAGAGGCCGGTTACAGGGGAGGAAGAGTCAGTGAGGTTTGGTTGGTTGCGTGTGGTGTCATTTAATTTGATTTATTACTTTATGCAGGCGAAGGAAGTTCGCCCATCTGTCTTCAGGAAGGATGAATTTCTAAAAGAAATAAAAACATTTCTGCATTCCACCTCTGCCAAAGTACTTTGAGCAAGGATAAAAATACTTTAGTGTCGCCGAGGACTTAAAGCCATGTTCTAACGAGGCAATCATTTTCAGAGAGGCTGTGCAGTTCTAGCACAGAGACAGGGACTCTGTCTGGCTTATCGCTACATCCTTGGAGCGTCGCCAAGAACCTGGCGCAGAATAAGTTCTTGGTTTGGGTTTTTTTTACTGCTATTTCTTTATATTATTATTTTTTAAAGACTTTATGTATTTGGTTTTTACAGGAAGGGGATGGGAAGGAGAAAGAGTGGGAGAGAAACATCGACTGATTGCTTTTCACATGCCAGGGACCTGGCCCACAAACCTAACATGGGCCCCAACTGGGTATCAAACCAGCAACCTGTGGCTTTGCGGAGCGACACCCAAGCCACTGAGCCACACCGGTCAGGCTTATTCCTTTATATTATTTTTAAACTACTATTAAGATATTATTAGCATGTAAAGAGCTGCAAATATCGAAGGTATACAACTCACTGAGTTTTGAGATAGGTACGCACCCATAAAACCAACACCACCACCCAGGCGATAAGCACGCCCATCACTTCCCAGAGTTCCCTCCCACCCCTTGTACTATAATAATTATTATTACCATTCACATTACATGGCAAGAACACAACGTAAGACTTACCATCTTAGCAGATTTTAAGTGCATAATACAACAGTGTTCTCGACAGGCACGCTGTGTAGTGGATCTGCAAAATCTATTTATCGCATATACGTACAACTTCGTACCCTCTGGCCATCATCTCCCAACGTCCCCCCACAACTGGAGTCCTGCCAACCACCCTTCTACTCTTTGTTCCTGTGAGTCTGGCTAGTGTGACAACTTTCAACTCTCTCTGTGTAGGTGAGATCGTACGCATTTGTCTTTCTGTACCTGGCTTACTTCACTTAGCATAATGTTCTCCAGGTCCACCTGCCTTGTTGCAAATGGCAGTAAAAATATCTTCTTTTTTAAGGTTTATTCATGTTCCACTGTATGTGTATACCACTTTTTCTTTATCTAGTTATCCAGCAATGAGGTTTAGGTTGTTTCTGTATCTTGGCGATTGTGAATAAAGCTACAATAAACATGGTGTCTCTTCAAGATCCTGGTTTCGATTCTTCTGAATGTACTCCCAGAAACAGCATTGCTGGGTCACATGGCAGTTCTATTTTTAATATTTTCAAGGACCCTCCACACTGTTTCCCAGAATGGAGGTATCATGTTACAGTCCACCAACACTGTACCAGGGCTCCCTTCTGTCCACATCCTCACCAACACTTATTATCTCTTAATTTTTAGTATTGGCCCTAACAGGTATGAGGTGACAGCTTATTGTGGCCTTGATTTACAATCCCTTGTAATTAGTGAATTTTTTTATTCTGAATTTATTGGGGAGACATTAGTTAATAAAACTATATACATTTCGAGTGTACAATCCTACAATACATCATCTCTCTATTGTACTGTATGTTCGCTCTCCTAAGTCAAGTCTCCTTCAGTCACCATTTATCCCCCCTTTACCCATTTCTTCACCCCAACCGCCTTTCCCTCTGGTCATCACCATACTGTTGTCTGTATCTATGAGGGTTTTTTCCCCCTTAATCCCTTCACCTTTTATACCCAGCCCCACAACCCCTCTCCCTTCTGACAGCTGTCAGTCTGCTCTCCCACCTGTAAGTCTGCTTCTGTTTTGCTTGTTTGGTTATTTTGTTCATTAAGTGCCACATGTAAGTGAAATCATACAGTATTTGTCTTTCTCTGACTGGCTTATTGCACTTAGCATAATATTCTCCAGGTCCTTCTGTGCTGCTGCAGAAGGTCCTATTGCCTTCTTTTTTATGGCCAAGTAGTATTCCATTGTGTAAATACACATACACAAGTTTTTTATCCAATAATTAGTGCATTTCTTTATAAATGTTTGTTACATAAATGAAAGAAAAATGATTGAAGGAACCAGCTTAAAAGGATCAAGTTTCCCAAATTGCATAACATCCGCCTTAACAATCATTTACTGACCTCCTGCCGTGTGCTGGGCAGGGCGCACCATGGGGGAGCAGACAGCAAACCTGTATGGGAGGCACTTACTGTTTGGTGGGGCAGAGATGCAGGCCCTGATGTGGTCCAGGAGCTGATGAAGGCACAGCTACTTATCTTGTCTGTCCAAGGCAACTGTTAGTCAGAGTCTCCATCTTTAGGATTTGCTGAAAACCCTGGGGTAACATTTTGAAGGCCCCAAAAGTTGGCAGAATAGTCTAAGGGCCCTAACATTTCTCGCTGTCCAGCGGAAGTCTGGGCTCACTCACTCACTCCGCACGTGGGCTGGAGCAGGAGGGCGGCAGGTGTTAGCTGCAGCAGAAAGCATCATGAAAGCATCATGAAAGCAGAGACACCACATGCCAGTGCAGGACTCGTTCGGCTTCTCCCGTAACTAGGAAGCGCTTTCAGGAGTGCGAGCCCACAGCTGCACGTGAGACATGGTCACTGCTCAAACAGTTTCTTCTAATGAGACCACAAAGAAACACTCACAAAGAATGTCTGTACTTTGTCCATTAAACAGCCTCTTCTGTCCGGCCTGTCACTGGGGGCTCCTACCAGGTAAGGTGAGAACAGTGTGAGCAGGTGTTTTTACCAGACTTTCTGCAAAATTCCAGGACTTAACAAGCCTTCTAGGGTAGAAAGACATTTTATATACACTGGCTTATACATCACAGCTATTTTCCTGCATGAAACCCTGCACGGGGCAGTTATCCAAAAGGCCAGACTTGCAATTTAAGGTTGACAAGACAGATCTACACCACAGAGGAAGATGTGCCACCGATGGATGATGAAATAAGTGGATCATGTTTTGTGGCGATGTCATCAATGAAAATTCTTCACATTTTCCTGATTACAATGTAACTAACAGAAGAACCCAGCAAGCAGAGGAAAATGGTACTAGTCAGCAATTTTCTCGAAAAAAAAAACACCCATGCAGAATTTTAAATAAGCTTTGAGTTGAACTAAAAATTGCCTTTTCCTAAGTTTTTCTTCTATGCCTAACAATAAAAGATATTTTTAAAATTATTTTTAAGACCAGACTGCATGTGGGTAACACGACCAGGTTCGTCACACCAGACCACATAGCTGATGAGCTGACCTTTGAATTCTGCCTTGGGCCAGAAACCCTTTTATTTTTTTAACATGAAGGAAATTGTGTTTGTGAAGTTTCATTATTATGTTTAACTGCAACAGCTTCATCACTGTGTAAAATTATTATGCTACACAGATCTTCCTATTTATGAAAATCGTCCAGCATCTTCGATGCCCAAGGTGATGTCTGTCACGGTAATACACAAGACAATCAAGTCCCACCTAGAGGCAGCCCACGCCACATGTGCACTCAGTCCTCGTGAGTTTCCTTCCAAACTCGTTCCCCAAAACCCTGCATTGGAAAATGATCTGCAGCCTACACTGTGTGCAGACAATGGGAAAGCTCAAATTCAGTGTAAGACACTCCACAATGCTCGGCCTAAACAGTGGCTCCTTGTAACGGAACTTTAAAAAAAATCCACACACTGCCCTGACCAGTGTGGCTCACTGGTTAAGCATCGTGCCACTAAGCAAACGGTTGTCAGTTCGATTCCCAGTCAGGGCACAAACCTGGACTGCGGTTCAGTCCTGGTACGGGCACAAATGAGAAGCAACCAATTGATGATTCTCTCTCACATCAATGTTTCTCTCCCTCTCTCCCCCCTTCCCCTCTCTCTAAAAATAAATAAATGAAATCTTTTTAAAAAGCCATCAATCACAGGGACATAAAGTACAGCATACAGAATATAGTCAATAGTAGTGTAATAACTATGTATGGTGCTGGGTGGGGTACTGGAAATATCGAGGGGAACTCTTTGTGAAAGTATATGATCATCTAACCACTATGCTATACATTTGAAACCAATAAAAATAATATTTAATATAAACTGTAATTGAAAAATAAAATCTATTGTGTAATATACAGATCATGTATCACATAAACATACACTTGAAACCTATATAATCTTATTAACCAATGTTACCCCAATAGATATAATTTAAAAATAAAATTAGAATAGTCACCAAAAAAAAATAAACTAACTTTTAAAAAACTCAACAAGGTTGGCAGTTTTGAAGAGCACCTGCCCACAGTGTGTGTGGGTGCCACTGTGGAAGGTGGATGTGTTCCTGACATCCAGTTAGAAACTGTAACATTCTCCCCAAGGGGAGATGTCTTCTGAGATTCAAGCCAATGCCTTATATCTTTTGCAACATGGTACACTCGTAAGTCGAAAACAAGCTCGAGTCATGTGAAGCCCTCTTTATGAAATACAGACGATTGCCTTTCAGGCAGAAAAAATAGATTCTCTGGTGAGAGCCCAGGGCTCACGTACCACAGAGAGAGGAACAAGTTCCCATGCATTGTACTCTCGGTTGTTACTCAAGTACCGTCTACTGAACTGTATGCTCCGTAATGAAAAATTCCTTCCGGGACCATTATTCTAACTCCCTGTATCCCCAAACCGGCGTACGATAAAAATCTGAGCACATCAAAGTCCCAAGCTTAACACTCACATCCAGAATATTCCTAACTCTCAGCATTTGGTGGATCAATAGCCAGCCCTTTCACTATATAGTTTTTTAAATGTATGCAGAGTGTGTTTTAATCAGGGGTGGTAAGACACTCAAACATGGAAATGATTGTCATGAAGGAAGGAATCCCTCGAACCAGGAATGGCCAGACAATGAGGAGCGGGGGCACCTGGGGAGGCACCAGGGTTGGTTGGGAGGCAAAGGGAGGGAGGGGCAACTGGGAGCAAGAAACAGTCTGTATTGAGGTTTCTGCAGGCTCTAGGGGATAGGGGCTATCTGGTCCCTGCCCCTGGGGTGATTAGAGCAGGAAAATAGTGGCCAGGGATATAAGGGTCCAACTAAGGAGGTGCTGCAATATGGTCTCTGGGTTGGTTAGTTTGTACATAAAAGGGAAGCTCTTGAGCAGGGCAAGTGTCTGCCATCTCTAGGAATTAGTTCACCCCGGGAGGGGCAGTCCCTGCACCTCAGGAAGGTCCCAGATGACACAGAAATTCAGAAGATAACAAAAGGCATAATTCCACAGATGATTCCAGCCCTAGCCATCAACGTAATTGTATCCTTCCAGTCTTTCCAGGTGAGGTTCCAGGGGCTTTACGGCTGGGAAGGTCTCTCCTTGCTGGGCCCTATCTGGTTTCCTGACCGACCACCACTCTCCTGTGTTTGCTGGTTGCTTCCTGGGCTCTGCTTTGGAGGGCTTTGTTATGTGGTGGTACATAATCGATTAAAGCTTTGGCTGGAGTGATGATAATTCCAATCAGCTCTAGTTCATCCAACCTCATGGAAGGAGGAATTTGTGATTACTACTTTTCCTTGGCATTGCATTTTAAACAATTAGTGCTTGTGAATGATATGAAAATGTATTTCGCTTCTTTTTCCCTCTGCCTGCAGGAAGGGTTCTCAAAGAATAGTGATGCTAATTTTTTGGCATTCTCATGAAATTTTCCCTTATTAAAAAGAGAAGATACAAACAGCAATTTCTCTATCTGCCCTACCCAAAGCAGCCCTAGTGAGAAACATGGATCCCGGCTTTCCTCAGCAAAAAGAACGGAGTTCAGGCGCTTGTACAACGTGTACCAAACCAGGGGGTGCACCCCCCGAGTCTGCCCAGAACAGTAAGAGAGGAGGAAGCAGGGCTTCAAGGGGTCGATTTCTCTCTGATTCAGTTTGCTTTTCATGACAAAACTCTGGCCTTAATGTGAAAGTAGCATCCAACCCAGAAAAAGAAAAAAAATGTTTATTTTGTGGGAAGATGATGAAAATTAAAATTCAAAGGCATATGCCAATTTGAAAAGAGAATCTGAGAGCTTTGAAGATTCAACCACAAGGGAGGTGGAAAATTGCCACAACAATCTCTGTACTAATAAATAGGAAGAAATGGGGAAAGGCATAAAAGTAAGGGAGAACGCTGAATTCTTATCCTCCAAACTTTTCAAAAAATAGGGCTCTGGAGAGTTCAGAATTCAATCCCCATTTGAGAGGGCAATTTTACAAAATAGGAAAAAAAAGTCTTTATGGACTTAACTTTACGTAATAATAGTCACAGGTTATCAAGGCTCTACTCAGAAAGCAGTAACTATATATATATAAAATAATGTGAATTTCTCTTTTTTTCCAATACTATATCAGTTTATGCTTAAGTTGCTATGGGTTCAGAATAAAAACATATGAGTCAAACATGACTGCTAAGTGTTTGTTACTCTGCTCATATTTGAAAGAGCCCCTCAGCAGATTTTCACTGTGCACCTACTACGTGCAGGGCCCCATGATAGGAAGGTCATTTCGACCCATGCAGGCAACCTGCGCAGACTGCGTGCTACTCCCTTGAACTAAGGCGGGGACAGCTTGATCCAAAACAACCCGTGGATTTGTTCCATCACGAACTTGAACTGAGGCTCTGCAACGTGCCAAAGCTGCTCAGATCCAGCAATTCTCAAACTCTGGTTGATCATCCGGATCATTGGGACATCCTACTGAAAGGGATCAGTGTGAAGGTGCTGGCTGTCCTCAGTACAGATGGGACAAGTTGTACTTTTCAAAAACATGTTTCTTCACTGTAAAGAGGAAGTAATAATAAAAACAACAGCAGCAATAGTAAAAATAATAGCATCCAAAAATCCAGGTGAAAAAACAGAACTTTCTAACATGATAAGTATAGCTAATAATACTGTATTATATACTCTTGAATGTTGCTAAGAGAGTAGTTGTTTTTGTCTTGCTGTTGTTTTTCTGGTAACAGATTAACATTGTAAGTTGTTGCCAAAATCTGTTTGTAAAAGTGCTTTGTGTTACTGAGATGCCTTTCCTCCATATTTCAAGTCATTCTGGCTGATAAATGCTACCACCCGACTATAAAACTTGTGGTGTTTGCCATGCACCCTCCGCCGGCCAAGCACTGCAAGCCAGGTGTCGGTTGGAAAATTAGTGGATACCTTTCTGTGACACCTGAGCCTGCTTGCATCGTGATGGGTGAAAAAGCTGTTCCCACAATCGGATGGGACGGGATCAGGTCACTACGCTTCGGTTTCGGCTTTCAGCCAGCTTCGTACCACATGGTTCTGTGCACGTGTGGATGCTTTGCAAGGGGCTTCTAGGTGCTTTTGACAGGTTTTCTTTGGGTGCCTGTTGTTCACATAACAGCTGGGAAATGAACAGCCACAGTGAAGTCTATGACCCTTGTAAACCTACATATGCCACTAAACAGGAAGTGAGACCCTACAGTCAATGATCTCACAACTTAATCAGATCTTAAATACATGCATTAAAACTGGCTATGAGGAGTAGAAATGTTCAAAGTATTTGGGACCCACGGAATGTGAAAGAGAAATGTGACAATCAATCATGAAACAGCACCCTCTTCAAGGAGGTGAGAGACCACTTCCTACAGGAAGGGACTGCTCAACACATTTTTAAAAATTGAGATATAACTGACATATCACACTGATTAGTTTAAATGCACAGCATAGTGACTTGATGTGTGTATCCACTGTGAAATGATTACCACTATAAGTGTAGTTAACATCCACCACCATGCATACTTACAAGTTTTGTTCCCGTGATGAGAACTTTTAAGATCTACTCTTAGAAACTTACAAACATCCAGTACAGCATCATTAATTACAGTCACCATGCCGTACATTACACCCCCAGAACTGATGTGTCTTGTAACTGAAGGTCTGTGCCTTCGGACCCCACTCATCCCTTTCACCCTCCACCCCCACTTGCCTTTGGCAACTGTCAACCTATTTTCTGTGTCTGTGAATTCAGTTTTTCTTTTGTTTTTAGTTTTCACATATCAGTGAGATCATACATTGTTTTTTGTCTTTCTCTACCCAATTTATTTTACTTAGCTTAGTATAATGCCCTCAAGGTCCATCCGTGGTATCTCACTTGGGATTTCCTATTTTTTTTAGCGGCTGAATTATATTCAATGTTATATGTGTGTGTATTTGTGTGTGTGTGTGTGTGTGTGTGTATAAAATTTTCTTTACCCATTAATCTCTTGATGGACACTTGGGTTGTTTCCATGTCTTGGCCATGATAAATAATGCTGCCATGAGCACGGAGGTGCATACGTCTTTTCAGGAGAATGACTGTATCTCTTTCAGGTAAATACCCAGAAGTGGCACTGCTGGATCACATGGTAGTTCTGTTTTTCATTTTTCTGGAGCCACCATACTGTTTTGCTTAGTGGCTGCACCAACTGACATGCCCACCAACAGTGCACACCCCCACATCTGTTATCCTCTTGCTGATGACAGTCATGCTAACGAGTGTGAGGGACATCGAAGGGGCGTAGCACTTTACATTTAGGTAGCACTGCATACCTGCAAAGCCTCTGCACAGATATTAAACAATCAGACAAAGGGGATAATATCTCTGACTGGAGAGGTGCCATCAAGTATGCTTCTCAAAGTGTGGGCCCAGAACGTGGAACATCGGCATCACCTTGGAACTTGTCACCCCTGCAGGTTCCTGGGACCTACCCCCAAACTACTGAATTCCAAACTCTGGAGATGGGTTTACAAGTCCTCCACCTGAGACGTGCTCGAGTTTAAGAGGCGCTGGCTTGGAGAAAGAAGCCGAGCAGACTGAGCACGGTGGTGGCGAGGAGCGTAGATGTGGCCCCTACATCCTGGGGTTGGAACCTGGCTTCTACTTTTTCTCCAGGAAGTTGTTCACTGACATTGTCTCAGTTCCCGTCTCCAACATGGGAATACCGATACCACCTGCCGCAGAGGGCTGCCGTGAGAACTAAATGATGAGATGCATGCAGTGCTGGATTTAGCACTCAGTAAATGTTAGCAAGTGTTAAACGGCTCATGTCCACTAAATACGGAGACCAGAAAGGACCAGGCCTTGGGGTTAAGTGGGTAGAAAAATGCTAAGATTATATCTGAGTAGAAGAGGGTAGAAGCCAACACATGAATAAAGTGACAATGGCCCGGTTTCACTGCCACGTTCAGTCATTTTCATATTTGAGTCCTGCAGAAATACCACTCTACTGCAGAAACATCAAAATTGTCTATAATAGTAGCACATAAGATGCTCTATGTGCTTTCCTTATGTAATACAGATAGAGGAAAATAAGCAAAGATTGATAAATCTTTATAAAACACTGCTATTTTTCAAGTTTTCCTATCCTTAGAAATTCTAAGGCTGCCTGTCTCAGCGCTGTTGTTGGTATTAAACACGCTGCTATGGCTGTAGGAAGAATAAAACAGGTATGTTTTTGTGCAGAACCGCGTAGGAGAGAGCGCTATCTTAAGGGCTGCTCAGAAGCCTCCGTTTAAGAAATGGTGAGTCCTCGCAATTGTACAGCTTGCAAGTGTGCTTTTCTCATTCCATGGAAACAAATCAGAGGCATCCAGTGCTGGCTCTGACAGCCGTTGTCTCGCATTTTCAGCCTGACATAAAGAGTTTCGAGACTTCAAGCCTGCTGCCCAGAAGCGGAGGTGGGGCCCAAGGAACTGCTCTGGAAGAGTGAAGAAACTGAACAATGGGAAGGAACAAACAAGGTCTCCTTTTTACTCTCCAGCTATCAGCCTGGCATTTATTTACTCCTGGTGGGATTCTAAAAGTCAAATCATCATTCTTCATGCTGTAAAACATGCAAGGTACCTTAGTCCTGTATTAGGCATGTCCAGTGAACAACACAGAGAGAGAGATAAGGGGGCACGCAGAGTTGGCTAATCAGATGAATCTTGCTCACCACCTGTTGAAGGTATGATATTGTTTCTTGCTTCTTCAGAACCTAAGAACATTCTAATTGTATTGAATTATATTTACTTAAAGCTACATTATCTACTTACAGAATACAACATAAATTACATTGCTTTTGAATCCAGTGTTATCACTCCAATAGTAAGAGTTAATAATTTCCACTTGGCTAAAACCCACCGTATTAAATGGGGAAGTAGATTCCAAAGGTGAGGTAGTGAGTGGTTAACTGTAACCTCCTACGAGAGAAAATAGGACAGTGGCATCCAGTCAACCCAGAAATCGACAACAAGAGCTCACAGGCCGAATCGAGCCAGCCACCTCTCTTTGTATGGCCCATGAGCTAAGAGTGGTTTTCATATTTTTAAGTGATTGAAAAAAAATTAAGAATAACATTTCACAACTCATGAAAATTGCATAAAATTCACACTTCAGCGTCAATAAGGTTTCCTGGGGAACGAATGTATATTGTCTATGGCTGCTTTGATACTCTGATGAGAGACGGGATAGCTGACAGTCTAAGATAGTCACTATTTGGCTCTCTGCAGAAAACCCTTGCCAACCCCGAGTTAGATGAATAGCAGGAGTGAAATGAATGGCAATGGACGTGAGTGGGCTTCATCACACCACAAGGGCCCAGATGGATTAGTGGGTCAACAGAACTGACACAGGTTCCAAATCCCGCTGGAAGAAGGGAAGGGGCTTTGTGGCGGACAATTGATGGGCAAACGTTCTTGGGTCTTCAGTCACGGGAAGGCGGGGATAGGTCTGTTGGATCCATCTTCCATTGTGAAAATTCCACTATCAGGTGGAAAGAAACACACGTTCTTCGAAAACTATAGTAAGTACAGTAACACTAACAGCTAAGCTTACTAACTGCTTCCGCTGTTCCGGGCAAATGTGCATTATTTCACTAATCCTCACAATCATCCTGTGATGACATTATTATTATTTTCATTTGACAGAGGAGAAAACTAAAGTTTAAACAGTTTTAAAAACTTGCCTGGTTAATGATTAGGGCTCATTTTTACTCCCTACAAATGTCATTTAATCTTGAAAAACTGCTCACTCCATCTCTTATATTTTTAACTTATGTGTAATCTTCTAATTTTGAATATCTACCTTTCTTGTTGGACAACAAAAAATTTGGAAGCAAAACACGATGGAGACTGAAGCATAAAGTCAGGTGGACGAATCAAGAACAGCACACAGGCAGTGGCTGGCTCTGCAAACCGTCTTCAAGGTGGATCTGCACCTAGCAGACCCCGGGAGAGGGGTACACGTTCCAGACCTCCCTGACAGCTACAGGGACGCTAAGACTTGGGTCCGGCCATGGAGATGCAGGAGGGGTCTGTTGGGGAATCTTGGAAAACATTTTTTTCCTAGAAGAGGAAAAGATACAGCTGGAACCATTCCTGTTTTCTCCTCTGTGCTTTAAAAGTGCATGTAATGTCTGGAGCTACAGCAATCATCTTGTGACCAAGAGGCAACACACACAGGGTAAAACAAAGAATTGCAAAGATGCTGCTCCTGAACCGATGACAAAATGTTTTATTCATATTTCTTCACTTAGGTGGTTACTTGCAACCATTCATAACTGACATAGAAATAGAGGACACATGGACAAAACTAGGGGGGTTGGTAAGGGGAGGGATGAGGGGAGGAATGGGTGGGTGGGCTGGAATGGGAATAAAGGATAGAAACTGAATAAACTAAAATAAAAAAATTTTAAAAAAAGTATTTTGTGGCAAAAAAAAAGAAATAGAACAAAGCAATAAAAAAATTTAACTTATCTCTGAATTCTGCCCTTCCTGTTTCCAGGATGAATTGTTCTTGACATAAAAAGTTTCAAACTCTTATGATATTTCATAATAATAAGTATGTACACTCTATACTTAACCTGGGTGAGCCTTTATTAAGATGAAACAGGCATTCACTTGTTCTTTCATTCTCCCACTCAAAGGATACCTGTTACGCATCTATTTCTACGGATCAGGCACTGTTAGAAATACTCGAGGAAAAGAGGCCTCAGAACTCAGAGAGCAAGAGGGAGGTGTTTGCCTCAGAAAGTCTAATTACCAGAAATCATTGCTATTATATTCTGTGGAAGTCCATACACAGTCCCCATAATAATATAGGTCTTGAGTCAAAAAAGATCCGGTTTTGAGCTCATGTTCTGTCCCTTACCAGCTGGGGAATTTATGAGAATCCTTTAACTTCCTCTGAGTCTGTCCTGTCATCTGTAAGCTGGGAATAATAACATTTACTTATAAGGGAGATGGGTGACTGAGACAGTGCAACTGTGGTGCCTGGCAGAGCCTGACTCAGTCAGTTAAAGGAAGTTGCCATTATTATTATCACACAGCGGGATATGAACAGCATACATTTAAACACCAATGAGGAAATGAGTGAGGTGGGGGAAGGCAGGTGTGAACCAGGGAAGGCTGTCTGGAGAGAGGAACATTTGAGCTAGACCCAGAGAGACAAGTGGAAGCTTGCTGGAGGAAAATGAGAGGGAGAGAGGAACACTGTGAGCCCGACAACTGCCTTAGTGGCGAGTGTTTGGCAGAGGTGGTAACAGGGTGGAGACTGGGTGAGCCGTGAGGGGCGCAGGCAAAGAAACTGAGAGGCCAGGCTGGGGCGGGATGGTGCAGGGCCTCGCAGAGACAGGCTGAACCTGGTGCTTCATCCCACCCGCAAGGAGAAGTCTGAACGCTGTAAGGACTGTGAGCAAGAACTGGCATCCTCTGGTCTCTGTTTTAGGTGGATAATCAATCGGCAGCAGAATGGGAGATGGGTTGGAGTGGGTGGAAACGTGAGTAACGAGAACCCTCAGGAGGTTATTTCTACAGCCAGAGTAATTAGCAAACACGCCAAGACAGTGATACTGGAGCAGGTGGACGAGGGCAGGTTTTAGACATATTCTGGAGGCAGAAAAATCAACTTTAGAGACCAGCGGGCTTTGGAAGGTTAAGAAAATTGAAGCCTCAACATTGACTAAGGTGTCTTGATGAAGAGGTTGAGGGGCCATAAATGCTATTACGAGAGATAGGAAGCTCAGGAACGGTATTGATATGCGGAAGTTCAAATTATAAGAATGTGGCCTTTTTTGGAAGTTAGCTATGTCTGGCAAACCCTGACTAGAGTCTCACCTGGTGCTCCCTGAACGCCACCCAAGCCTGCTTTCTCCTGAGACATCAGTTCAGGACTGGCTGCAAACCTTTCTTAACAAACCATTACGAACATTCGTGAACGCACCTTAGCGAGAAATGCAATTTCCCGGCCCTTTACCAATAACTGTACCAGGGTTTCGCAGTCAGGAAAAAGCATGTTTCAGCTGACCACTACCTATCCTGCTGCACCATGCCTCATGTCGGGCCTTGTGAACGGTAAGTGCTCAACAGGTCATTACTATGATTCAAAATCGCCCTTCTTAAGGGTCAACTCTAATGTCTCCGATGATCATTGTACAAGCTCTGAAGAGACAATCATGGTAGGAGGTCTTTGGAAGAAAGGGCAGGAGCTATCTGCACAAATCCAGGCTCTTGGTGATTTATCCACCTTCATAGACATAAAATACAGCAGTGTGCAGCCTGAGATACAGCACTCTCTTCACCCCCTTTGGCCATGACCAATTCGCAACCTTTAACCAGCTTTGCATGCTCTTCACAATTGCATCCTTCCCACCCCTCAAAATGGGGCACGTGTGACGCAAGCTGGTCCAGGGCACGTGCTCCATGCGTGAATCCTGCCAGTCTCGACGACACGCTAGTCTCAAGTCTCCAGGAATCCTCTGTACTTTTTTAGCATCCTTAACCTGACCCACCATTTCTCATGTTCCCCCTGCAGCCCTAGTTGCATGCACATTATTCAGGAGTCACACAGGCTGGAGCAGCATGGTCAGAGCAAAGCGAGCTTGGTAAATAACGAGTCCTTTTCCTATGCACTGAAGATGTTCGGCATCAGAAGAACCTTCACAATACTTCCCATACTGGCCTGACAATGGGTATTTTAAGTGAGTGTAGCTCCCCAGGAAGGTCAAACAAAATGGTAAGCTGAACAGTATTTTCAAATCTTGGATCATAAAGATTGAATAATTCTTTATGGAATGATTAAACGAATGAATGAAATGAACAAAGTCAATGGAATGAACACAGAATTACCTATACATTTTCTCTGAAATAAGTATCACCCCGGGGTGCAGTTACACTCTACTCCTGACTACATCAAGAGGAGAGGAAGCACATCAGAGGTTTGAAAACACAAGAAAGACATTCTTAAGTGTCCAAAGGAAGGAGACTCCCTTTCAGAGAAAGACTATTGCTTTGGGCAAACACCCAAGAAGAGTTCCTATGAGAGACACAAAGCACTTACACGTAAATAAGGGACAACTCCGAAGAGACAGCCATCAATTCAGTCTGGCTGCTGTCTGCCAGGAAGCTCACTTCTCCCTCTGTCCATCCTGTAACCTGACTCAATCAGCACTCCCACTCTGCAAGGAACCAGCGTGTCAGAGAGAACTGCTACCACCCAAAAGTAATGGAGTGAGAATGACATTATTTTCAATTGTTTGAGGCCATGCAGTCCCCAATTTTGTCAGCCCCATTTCTGGGAAACGTTTCCACCAAAGACTATGGCATCTGCAGAAGTGGGGAGAAATACACACACATTGCACTCTATTACCCCAAATGCCATTGTCTTTTCATATATGATTAAGGCAGATCACATACAAATTCATAGGCACTTGGGATTTATGGCAGGCAGAGAAATGGTCCCCTACACATGTTCATATCCTAATTCCTAAGAACGCCATTATGATGAACTACCCTAGAATGCCCTGGTAGACTCAACGTAATCGCATCAACTTCTAAAAGCGGAAGAGAAAGGAAGATGAAGTCAGAGAGATGAGGCGGAAAAGGGAGGCAAAAGATGAAAAGCTCAGAGAGAATTCACAGCTATGGGCTAAGGAATGCTGGTTCTAGGAGCTAGGTCTGGCCCCCTGCCAACAGCCAGTTACCACACAAAACCAAATTCTACCAAGAACCTGAACAAGACTAGAAGCAGATCCTCCCCCAGATAATAGCCTAGGGCTGCCAACACCTTGACATTGGCCTTGTGAAATCCTAAGCAACTGAGCCTCCCCATGCCCAGACTTCTGATCCATGGAAACAGCAGGATAATAAATGGATGATGTTTTAAGCCATGAAATTTACCGTAACTTGTTACTACAGCATTAAAAACTACTATAAGACTTGTTTGATTAACCCAGGAGCATTCAAGTGCCAACACTGGTTAGCCTTGGTTTAATTCATCCATCCCATATGTCCTTTGGGAACACCTTACCTACTGTGGCCAGGCACCTGGTGGGAGCCTTTAGAAGAAAGAAGCTTATAGTGATGAGCAGAAATAAGCATCTCCTCCAGTGCTTTCAGTTAGAAAGCATTGCTTCCAATTAGAAACAGAAACACCGAAAAAGAACATTTACATGAATATACAGAATGGTAGATTGTGATCAGTAAAATGGAGGGGAGGTGAATGGGGCTCAGAGAGCCTGTATCAGAGGTTCTGGTGTGGGGGTGATGGCCAAGACTTCCCTGACGTACTGACAGATAAGGCGAGAGCTGCAGTACAGGTGGGAAGGGTGGGAAGGTGCAGAGGTTTGGGGGAAGAAAGATCACAAAGGCTCTGATGCGAGATGGAGCCTAAGGGGTGAGAGAAAGTGGAATGCCGGGTGGCGCGTTAGGCTGCACCAGGAGGCAACAGCTAGACCGTGAGGCTTTGTGAACCGTTCTAAGGGGTTTTCACAAAGAAAATAAAAACAGGCTTCGTGAGAAAAGGAATTATTTGTTGATTGATGCAAATAACTTATTTTTTGATTAATGATTATAGAAAATGTTAAACGCATGAACGACATTCAGGCTGTCCCTGTGGGCTGTGGACTGTCAGAGTTTTAATCCATGGCTCAGGAAATGGAGAACAGGCCCTGCCTGTCAAACATCTGATCACTCCCAGGTTTGGAAAAAGCCTTAAATTCACCATTACAACACTCAGAGAGTCAAAAGAAGCGATTTGTTCTCTCTGAGATTTAGTTTACGTCTGCGAAGTGGAAATGATATTCTCACGTAACGAGGAGACACGACAAATACTTGCTGAATAAATAAGTAAATAAATTCTTTCCCTGCTTGAATCAGAATCAAATGAGAACCAAGTATATGGATGCGCTTTGGAAAGTAGAAAGTGTTTTGCAAATGTGAATAATTATTGCTGTTATTAAGCTAACAATGTCTTCACTCAGGTCGAGATTCTGCAATGGTTCTAAGGACAGAGGAAAGAACTCTGCCAATGACACTGATAAATGGATGGGAACAGGTCAGCGAAGAGGGCCCTGGGACTTTCAGAACCCAGGGACATGCTTATGCCTGGAGCAGCAGCCACCTGCCATGGACAGATCAGGGGACGTCAGGAGGAGGGCGAGGAATGAGACTAGACAAGGCATCTTGAGCTCTGGGCTTCTAGGTAAAAACTTGCTCTAACTAGAACAATACAACAGCCCCAATAATTTGGGGGGTTATTAATCCTACACAGGATCATTAGAGTTAAAACCTGCCAAAAATTGCAATCAGTAAAAATTTGGAATTCTTTAAAACGTAATTTTTGTTTGGAAGCCCGAGGCCTTCCTTGAAAACCGAAGGAAATTGTTTCCATGGGGGTTCTTTCTAAGATCTTAACTCTGGCCAAGAATTTAAGTGGTTTCCTGTCACAGAGAGAATAGCATGGTGTTGAAAGCATGCGCTCTGGAGTCCAACAAACTCTGTGTGAGTCGCTAGTAGGAGGGTTACTTAGTGGCTAAGACTTTGTGTTTTCATCGGTAAAATAGGAATAATAATAAGACCAGGCCAACATGGCCTTTGTGCTTTGTGTGATGCCTGGTGCATAAAAAAATACTTGGGAAATACTATTATCACTATTGATCCCCATTGTCTGGGGGAACCTGAAAACTTGAATTACTTTAAGACAGAAAGAATGTTTAGAAAGCGCAAGCCATAGCTCAGTAATTGTTCAACAGCCTATTTCTTTTCTCTCCAATATTAAATAAGAAAAAAATTAAATTAAATTAAAGTCTGCCTACACAAGATTTCCTAGCTGAGCTATTTGTCTTTGCTGGGGGGTTATGTGCGCAAGGCAGCAATTAACAGCGAACCTCTGGGTTGTGTGCCATACGGAAAGCAGCGCATTCTCATTTCAGGGCCCGATCCAACCTCTGGCATTTGAAGTACTTTGGAGATGGGAGTCATCATGACCTCAGATACGCCGAACCCCTAGGATGCAGAGCAGGCCAAGTCACTCATCTGCAGCATCAGAGCAGAGCCAAGCCAAGCCCAGAGTTCAGGCATGCGGTGATTAGGTCTCTACGTGTACTCCACTGGTGAGGAATGCTGTCAAAAAAAATTCTTATCATGGGCAGTGTTAATGACATGTAAAATGACAGAGCAGACCCCCTGGAGACAAATGGTAACCTGGAGAAAGAGGGCCAGTGGAAGGGCAGCGAGAGGCGGTGTTCAGACTGGCCTCTGTGAATACAAAACCCTTCCAGCCCCACAAGTAAAAACAGGTCTACTGTGATTGGAAAAGAGTGTTTCCTGGTCCGAACAGATCTGTGTTGGGTTCATTCACAAAGAGTTGAAATAACTACAAAACCAGCAACTGAGAATTGTCTAGTGCTTGATTTACTTACTCGCCAACAGAGAAAGTTCTTTATATTTTGTTTTCAGTTCATTCATTCATGTACACATTTATTGAGAACGAACACCTATCAGACATAATATCCTGCCCTCATGCCACCAACAGTCTACAGAGAAACAGAAACCAAACAGAAACACCTGCAAAAAATGGATCTTTACAAATTACGATCGGTGCCGTAAAGGAGAACAAGGTTCTGTGAGAGATGGACCATTTGGAGCAGAGTTTATAATTTCAGCTGGGGCAGTCTGGGGCTTTTCCCAGCTGGGTTTCCTCTCCTCCATCCCCTAGACTATTGAGCTCACCTCCTATTGCTGTCACTCTTCTCTTATGAGCCAGACAAAACCCTCCAGGGATAGACAGGAGGAGCCCAAATCAAGCCTAAGTTTGCTATCCCCCTTTGGATGCTGTGAGTCAGACAACTGGTTTCCCATACGGTGCCATCCTTGATCACTAGTTCCCTGCAAACCACCACTCTTCTTCCTAAGTGCTCCTTGGAGCCAGTCCCAGTGGGTAACCAAGCCTCAGCACAGACCACGGAATAATGTGTTACCTGGACCAGACCCCTTTTTAGGGATGAAAGATTTATTCCCTCAGCTGCCAGGAGGGCTGCCAGCAGATAACCCTCAGCTATACATCCTCTCTGAGAACTGCCCCAGTGAGCCAGCCTACATCCAACGACTGGTCCAGGCAGGGTTATAAAGGCCCAGTTTTTGCACCTCAACTAGAGGCAAATGTAGAAAACCATTTCTACATGGGTAGGGTAGAGGCTTCTTTCAAAATGCATTGCACCTGCACGTCTCCATCTGCTCCATCCTTCCTTCCCTTTGCCTGCACAGACACTGATCCATCCCAACAGCCCTCCTCAGTAAAACCCTACATGGTGATCTCTGCCCTGAGCCCTGTCCTGGGGAGCCTGACCTACCCTAACCAGAAAATGGGGGACAGTGGTGTCACTTCTTCTCTCAAGGAATCCATCTCATAGTGCAGGCATGCACTGAGCACTGCGGTGTGCCAGGTATTATGCTCCCTTCAGAATCCCATAGTCCTGCTGCAGAATGCAGAGTCTTTCTCACAGGTGTCCACAAAGCCTAATACACCAGCTGCGATTCCAACAGTTTTGATCCTTAATATCCAACATAGTGATGATCCAAGGTGGAGCACCTATTGCTGTTCAGTCTGTTCAAGCCAGAGAGTTAAAATCCTGGGAGAGTCTGGAATCATGAGTTCCTTGCATTCCAAAATAAAGCGGCAGTACTTTCAGCCCAGCTGTGAAGCGCTGCAAGGCTGAGGAAATACAGGTCCCCTAGGAGCTACCGCGTGCCACATGCTAATGAGTCAGGATGAGGCCAGCTTTACGATCGATCGACTGGTCATCTGAGGAGCCAGTTTTTTAACCAGTTCTTTGAACAGGGGTTTTCTTGCTGGAAATACACTGTCTTTTTAAGGCATTTTTGTAGCTCCATTTTTTCCACCTAAACTCTTTTTTTTCAAACTCCAACCTTTTTGTTCCACATTCTCTCCAAAGAAACAGTTCTGCTGCTGAAGAATAATTCCGTGAAAAATGACATAAAATGCTTTTATTTATAGATTTGGAGACTGACAAGTTCTGTTGTTTTAGAGCTTAATTAAGGAGTCAGTATGAAAGGCCAGGGTTAATATTTATACCTGGTGAGGGCTGAGTCCAGACAAGCAAAGAAAAATCAGCATTAATGCCTGTCATGAATGAGTTAGAAGCAGAAGCTGCCAAGCACAACAGATTAGGTAGCACACTTCAATGGTGTCATAACTCTGCTCCGTCCTTCTTGTTTAAAGGGACTCCATAGACACAGCCACCACGTCATTAAGATGCTCACCGTGACTTGTGTCTTCATCAGTTCCAAAGGTTCCAGTCGGCCAGGTATTTGAAATGTTCTCCCTTTTCTCCGCTGCCCCACACCGACCCCTATCTCCCTTACTCTGACAGTGCCAATGCTCGCCTTGGGCTCCGGCCCCTGTGAACCCACCGATCCAGAGTCACACTGTGAGGACGCTCTGGGATCTGCATTTTTGGCAAGCACAGCATGACGGTTATGTGCAGTGATGCTGGGACCTAACCATCCTGACCAGTGAAATCACAACTGGAACCCCCGCCCAGACACACACGAACTATGCCACGTTCTGGTCTTTTCACAGATGTGGGCACTCCCACCACCTCAGGTGGGACTTCCCCGCCCACGGTAACACCCACTCTGACCTTCCTTCCTCACTCTTTCACTTCCTAGGCCCCACCCTTTGTCTCCTAATAGTAACCTGACACCCCCGTCCTGATGAATGGCTCCTCTGGGCTAGCTTTTCATCCTTTAAAACCGATGCACCATGACACAGGTAAGAGACAAACTTAGGCCACAGGTGGTAAAATAGCTGAGTCCTCTTCTTGACCCATTACCACATCATTAGAAAAATACATTCATTCACTTATTTATGTATTCCTTCATTTATTCAATATACGTGAATTGAACATGCATTATGCCAGGAATTATACTATGCCCCGAGGACACAGCAATAAAGACACTAGGCTTGGGACTCGTGGTGTTTATGTCTGAGCAAACTAATTACACAGTTGTTTGAATGTGTTAGTACTATAAAGAGTGATTACGGAGTTCTATGAGGGATTTGGAAGAGACGGCAAAACACCCGAGGAAATGGGGAAACAGTGTTTGACATGAACACTGAACACTGGGCAGCAGTCAATGACTTGGCCAAGCATGTGGGATGGAAACGGATGTGGGTCCAGGCTGAGGTGTTTTCTTGCATAGAAGGCAGTGGGTCCCAAGACCCCGTGGTGCAAAGGTGCTTGGCCCAGTGGTTGGAAAAGCTGAGAGATGACTGGCAAGAGAGGAGGCTGATACCCTAGATTATGCTTAATCTTCAATTACACTAAAGACTCTCTCCCTAATCAAAGAACCATAGGAAGCCCTGGGAAGGGGAGCTGAGGGATCCAATCTGCATTTCAACCACCCTGTTTGGGTGTGGAAAGTGAACAGGATGAGGCCACAGAGAGAGTTGTCAAAAGGCTGTTGCAAGTGAAAGACAGTAGTGACTGAGATGACGGTGGCCTTGGAGCCTGAGAGAAGAGGGCAGTGTGAGGATTTAGGAGGATCTGGTGATGGATAGAGATTTGGGACGCAACACAGGCCAGTGTCAAGAGCAATGCTTAGAGAATGGACACATTGCTCTTCCCTCGGTCCCTGTGAATCCTGATCCGTGGTTGCTCCTCTGGGGAGGAGGAAGAGCAAAGGACACTAAGGGCACATATTCCAAATGGCATATGGTCTCTCCATGGGCCTGTGTCTACATCTCCAATGTGAAGAAAGTAAGAGTGCTTACTCCCTGGGATTATTGGGAGATTAAATGGGTTAATACATGCCAGCCACTGAGAACAGGCCTAGCGCACCTGGCTCCTGGGGTACCAGGGCAAGGGCATAGGCTCTGGAGACAGTTATACCTCACCTCCAACCCTGGATCAGGCATTTAGTTACTGTGTATTATTTTTTTTTAAAGATTTTACTTATTTATTTTTAGAGAGAGGGCAAGGGAGACAGAAAGAGAGGGAGAGAAACATCAGTGTCTGGTCGCCTCATGCGTGCCCCTCACTGGGGACCTGGCCTGCACTCAGGCACATGCCCTGACTGGGGATTGAACCAGTGACTCTTAGGTTCACAGGCAGCTGCTCAATCCACTGAGCCACACCAGCCAGGGCACCACTGTATATTATTTAGCCTTATCTATCCTTTTAGCTCTATTTTAATTTTTTCTTTTTAGCTCTATATTTGTTTATTTCTTTTTTCCAAATATGAAGTATTTCAAACATTGAAAATATAAAAAATAATGTATCAGGCAGCAGGATCACACTGCCAGATTTCACAAATGTTTACATTGTGCTTCGGACCAATTTTAAAGAAGTAAAGTCTGGCTAATGGAGCTCTCCCCACTGATTTCCACTCTTTTCCATTATTTTGTAGCCATTGTTTTGAGTAACCATTATTCTGAAGTCGGTGCGTACTGTCTCCTAGAGGTTTTTAAATATTTTTACTGCATATATAAATGTCCATAATAATATATGGTATTGTTTTGTATGCTTAAAATTTTCCAATAAATGACATCATACTGGGACTAAGGAGAATTTATCCCGGGAATGAAAGAATGGTTTTAACATTTGAAAATCTGTTGCTAGAATTTGCCATGTAAACAGACTAATAAGGAAATAACACATGATTAACTGGATATAGTAGGAGCATTTAATAAACATGCAATACCCATTCATGAGAGAACTCTCTTCAGCTTACTAATGCATCATGTCAGCCCAGGGTTCCTTAACCTGGGCATTATTGACATTTGGGGCTGAAAAGATTCTTTATTTGTGGGGGGCTCATGTGTATTGTAGGATGTTTAGCCTTCAGCAGCCCCCACTCATGATGACAAAAAGTGTTTCCAGATGCTGCCAAAAGCCCCCTGGGACAAAAGAGCCCTTGATTGAGAACGTCTGTGTACGCACGTTATTTAATCCTGCAAGACTCGGTTTTCTCACTTACAAAAAGGAGTAAATTATAGGACCAACACTCCGGGGAATCTGTACAATAAACTGCTATAATGTATCTCTGATCATTGCTGACAATTTCACAGTAAGCCCTCGACAGATGCGCTTGCACGATGGTGGCTGTGGTGACAGTGATGACGGCGACGTCCATGTTGACGGGGCAGGATGCCGTTGTTGAAATGCACACACAGTGTTCAAGTCGTCAGGACTCCCGGCTCTCTCTGGGCCTCCCTCACGCACCAGAGCTGTCGTGCAGCCACGTCCTCCGGGAGGGGCAGCACAGCAGGGAGGCACAGAGGGGGCGTCGGTTTCCAGCCCCAGGGAATGGTGGTTTCACTGAGACAGAGGGTGGATGAGCTGAGCGATGTGGAAAATTTTTCCACTCCAGTCTAAAATAAATGTCCTGGGGTGCAAAGGAGAGACAGGGTGCTGCCAGGGGGACTGGAGGTCGGAGGGACTACAGGACAGCAGAGCTGGAGGGGCCGTGCCAAAGGGAGACGAGGCCACCCCCAGAGGCCTCCCATCTTCCGCGGGGTATCCTAATTGGGGTCCACTGTCTGTCCTCCACCCATGTAGGAACCAGGCATGCTCAGTCACCCCATCTACTCTGTTTAGGTGAGCTGTTCTTACCCTCTCGCTGTGTGGCCTCCAGTAGCTGAGCTTCCAAATGTGCTCAGCAGGGACGCCATACCCACGGCCAGCACACGGCATGCATGGCTGGGGCCATCCAGCGGGAGCTGCACGGCGGTAACCTGGACATCGCTGGATCCCCTGTGTATCGGGGCCTGAGGAACACCCTTTCTGGACATCCAGATGGCCCTTGCCACATGAAGGGACAAAGCGTGTGGAAGAGAAAGCGCTTTACACTTACTCCTCACCCTTAGGTAAGACCCAGTAAAACGAGCTCAGGACCTCCCTGAAGCACTGTGGTTCTGCAGCCGTCACTTTTCATTGCTCTTACCACTCTCTGAGGCAGGGCAAGTAACCGAACGTGCCTGAGTCTCAATTTCCTCCACCGCACATGAGCCTGGGAGTCTCTCAGCTCTAAAATTTTATGATTTCTCTCTCTCTACTTTGCCAGATTAACCGTTCTTCATAAATATGCAGTGCCTGCTTGAGAAATATTCAGATGTCATCGTTTTTAAGTCACGAAAGATTGAGATGTAAAAAATAAAATAAAAATGAAAAGTTGGGCTACTTTAACAGACAGCATGAATCGACTGCCAGAGAGAACTTGCTTATAAAATGCTGAATTAATGGCAGTTTGACTCCATTTTTATTCACCTTCTTCACTTTTCCCTGCCGTGATTTTTAAATAGTGCCTGCACCTGAGGCCAGAGCACGCTGATGGTAAAAGAGATGACCCAGACCTTCACAGTCAACACTGAAGTGAAGGCCAGAAATAACCAAATAAGGGAAATAAGGGATCGTTAGGCAATGACTATGCAGCCATTGCCCTGCTTTAAACACAAGGAAACAGAGGCTTTGGAAAGGTAAATAACTTGTTTCACATGATCATGAAGTGGGCAAGCCAGAATTCAAGGCCAGGCCCACAGGATCTCCACCCTCATAACCAAAGGATACCCAGGTGTGGATTCTCTACGTTGTATGCTACACGGCATTTACACTGACATCATCTCACTGACTTGCAGATGTAGTTGAATGGCCATTGCTTTCCTCTCCTGCCTGATCATTTTTACTCCAGTTCCCTTCATGTAGAAAACCCATCACTACTGACAAGTTTGCGTGGGGTTCAGCCTGTGATTCCTCAGAGAGGCCATCTGGGCGAAACAGAAGCACAGAACTTCCCAGGAAGCTGCGCCTGTGCTGCTGTAGCTGAGCCCCCGACTCTCTCCAAAGGCCTTCTCAGGGTGGAGCTGGATGCAAAGGGGACCGCATTCAAAAATGAGTCATTCGTCTCTCAGAACTAATTTTAAATGGTTAGAAAATGAGAAAGTCTGTGCAAATATGCTGT
The DNA here is from genome assembly GCA_028533065.1 of Trachops cirrhosus. Taxonomy (NCBI): domain Eukaryota; kingdom Metazoa; phylum Chordata; class Mammalia; order Chiroptera; family Phyllostomidae; genus Trachops; species Trachops cirrhosus. Next base: position 14,647,646 of record CM052546.1, read on the forward strand.
GGGTTATTAAATCCTGGTTTGGACCACACTGCAAATGGATGTGGGCAAATATCAGCCGCGGGGAGATAATTACTCCAGTCCACGAGCTCCTACAGCACCAAAGCTCCACTCAGAGTGGATTTCCAGCCTGAAATACTGTACAGTCAGAGTGCTCTGACTTTTTATTGACTTAAGACCTGAAACTAAGACAGAAAAAATCGACACATTTGACTATAACAAATTATATAACTGATATGGCATAATATGCCACAAACACCATTAAAAAACAAAGCGAGGGAGAAATTGGCAAGATAGGCAATACTTGTGTGGTTACCATCCCTAATATCTGAAGAATGCCATCAAAAAGCAAAAACAGCCTAGTGGAAAGACGAGGAAAGGACGTAAAGATGGCTAAAGAAAGGGTGACCCGCAGTCATGCGAAAGCTGCTTAAAAGTCACTGTTAAATCTGAGAAATGCAAACTGAGATGGACTTAGAATTGTTTTGTCTTACAGACTCACAGGGACTAAAAACGCACAGTACCCAGTGCTGGTAAGAACTGAGGGGAAAAGGCATTCCTGTGCACTGCTGATGGAGGGTAATTTTGTAATATCCACAAAATTTTAAATGTACCTATGTTCTAACTTACCAAGACCACGTCTGGGTGTTTTTCCTACAGAAATACTAAATATCTGCTTAAAGATTCAGGAATACTTATAACAATATTAAACATTTGGGGGGAAAGAAACTGAATTGTCATTATTAGGGAACTGGCATAAGAGTTATAATTCATTCCTAAATAAAATAATACCATGTATTACAACACAATTAGGTAGTTACACTGGTAAAGAGAGATCACAATATATTGTTCATACTATAGGGTTAGAGAGAAAATCTCTCTCTTTATTGTTATAAAACAATATCACATTCCATTAATAATGTTAACATAGTAATTATTACAAAAATAACCATGGTAAATGGTTATCAAAAAATGAAACTGATCTGCTAATGGTGGTTATCTTTTCCAGCTGTGATGACAGAGAAATGTCACCGTGCGGTGTGACATTTTTGTATTGCTTGTCTGTCTGACAATGAGCATGTATTGTTCTTTCCTTCCAATAAAAGTGTCCAGGAAACATTTTTCAAAGACTTGATGATTTAATCTTTTCATTTCAAAAGGCTTATGCTAGAATATGCTATATGCTAGAATATGCTAGAGCGAGTGGACTGATACGCATTCTAGGAATGGCCACTCTGTATCTAACCAATGACAGATCAGAACTTCTACCAGGGAATTGGGGACAGTCACTGACTTGAAGTGGAGTAACTGAATCTGCCTTAACAAGTTTGGTTTTTTTAAAAATAAGACTGAGGAACACCTGACCAGAAAACGTTAAATTTGTTTTAATACTTTAAGTCACTTAGTTTTTTCCTGGTATCAATCATTTCAGCCACGCTATCCCTGTGTTATTTCCCAGGATAACTACGAGCCAACACAGGTAAAAACAGCTGTAAACAGAAGGACACTCAACAGGTTTGACGGACCCTGTGACTCGGGACAACGCCCCAGTGATGCCACGTCGGTACTTCTTCAGAAGATAAAGTGCTTATTTCAGTATTCTCCCTGTGACCCCGTATCTAAATTGCATCCGCAGGCATGTTTGTGGTAGCAGGACTGGCAACAAATCAATCCTCGGGCTCTGCATTAGTCATGGACAAACTCTTATGAAACAATGGACCGATCACAGGAAGAGTTTCACCAGACAAAGAGTTTCACCATTTCGATGCCTGGAAACCAAGGAACGGAGAGTGGTATCACCGGTATAAGCCACACAGCAACCACAACTGTGTTGTCACCTCCTACCTGGCCCCGCTGCTAGCATTTTTGTAGGAGCTGTCACTGACATCGGTTGCCTCCTCCAGATCCTGTAAGGGACGGTGACTACCCCAAACGAGTCATATAAAGACAGATCAGAAACACAGAACCTCGCTGCCAGGCAGACCTGGCTCACCCAATGTGGACTGCTGGGTGGTACTTCATGGCAAGGCAAACGCAAACCCAGTACTCACTCCCACTTCCTCCCTTACCTTCCTTCGCTAAAAGAAATTAGAAAAACGAAATACTCACTGCCTCTGCCTTCCTCACGGCAAGGAGCAGCCAGGGGACCTTGATCTTCCCCACGACACTACAGAGGAACTTGGCCGAGCCTGCTTTCTTTCCTGATAGAAGAGTCGGATGGAGCAGGTGTTTTCCTCCCTTCCTTGCCGCGGCCCAGAATGCAGACAGGCTGACTGTGGAGGCCACGTGAAGTCCCACAGCAGAAGGCTGAGAGTGTCACAGAGACGCTGGCCTTGACGCCACCGGGTGCCTGCATCGGAGCCAGCAGCTGCCTCCCAGAGTCCCTGCCATGCCTGTTTCTTTAGGTCACTGTTGGATGGACTCTCCATTATGCGCTCCAGCAAAAGCATTGTCAGTACATATTTAATCTCCTTGAACCACAGCTCACCAATCTGTAAAATGGGGGCAGTAAGGAGGACCTCACAGGTGATGTACACACACATACATAAGCGACTTGGATACACATATAAAAATCTATGATATCTTCATATCATTGACATGCTTGCTCAAATGACAGTCCTCAAAGAAGTCCTACCTGACACCCTATGTAATTAGCATAGTGTCAGTTAGTCATCTACCTGTGTGTCTCCTGGGACTCCACTGAAATGAGTTCTCCCCGAGGCCAGAAACTTCCTCGGGTTTACTGCTGTGTTTACAGCACTCAGAATCGTGTTTGGCACATAATTCACATTCTGTCCCTACTTCTCAACTAACAAATGAACCAATTAATGTCTGCAAATGTTAGTGAGTGATAGAGGGTCAGTTATAATAAAGCAGGGAATGAGATTATTGCACACCACGGGGAGAGGCAGAGCCCAAGAATGGGCGGTCACGGTAGCTACTGCGTGCCTCCAGCCCACGCGTGTACATGAGCAGATGCACACAGCTGTTCACGGGCACCTTTCTGGGAAGAACAAAACAACACAACTGAAATGCCCATCGGTGAGTTAAGTGAAGTGTGGCTCATCCATACTAAGGAACGACGTGGTCGTTCTGACAGAGGTGAGGGGAGCTGATGGGCAGAGTGGGACGAGGGCTGGGAGGGGAGCGGGGGAGGCCCGTTTTGCAGATCCTCTAGGTCACAGGGATCTCTCACACCCACAGGGCGCTAGACTGGGACTGCCCCTCCTCGCCTGTTTGTGCCTCTGCCTTGGAAGGGCCTGAGTCTCTGGTGTTACAAATCTAACCTGTGCCACATGTGTGTGAGCATGCACGTGTGAGCATGTGTGTTCTGTTCCCAAAATGCTCACAAAGACAATGAACACCACCTTTATGTCTCAAAAAGAAGAAAAACTTGTCAAAAATGGTAAAACTGTGAAGGACCTTTGACATTATCCAATCTGGCTTCCTCTTCATCAAGCAAAAAGACTCAGGGAGGTTAACTTAACTTGGCGAACGTCATGAGGAGAGGGAATGATAATGTTTCCGAACAGCAGAGACGGGAGGCAGGCGCTGTGCCAGGCACTTCATACACACCAGCCCGTTTCACCCTCTCGACTGTTACAAGAGGCACGTTATGGTTCACCCTGTTGTAAGAAAGCTGGGAAACAGGGAGCTACCAGAGACCTGAAACCCCCCATGTCGGAGGCACAGGGTTCAAACCAGCTGTTCTGACCCCAAACATCATTCCCTACATGGCGCGTGTGACCCTCAGGCCACACAGCCCCTGCCAAACATGGAGAAACACTTCCAGTTCAACGTTTGTGACCTTCTCAAACACACGCTCATTTTCACCTTTATGGGAAATTATCCAAACGTTGATTTATCATAAATTCTATTTGCTTTTTTTAAATTTTCACAATTTTCTCACATCTTGAAATGTGCACGTTAAGCTCTGCAGGGTTTCTAACAGGCAAGCAAACACTTACAAATCTCCGGTATATTTTAATTCTAACTGAACACCTTTGCCCGACACAATCCCATGGGCCAAAATCCACAGGCGCTTGCAGATGTGTACCGGTTAGCACTTCTATGCAAGCCGTCTTTAGTCCAGGATGCCCGTCCGTGGGTTCCAATAATGCAGAGTGGCTATGAAAATGAGATATCTGTCCTGGAGACCTAGCACACTCATGCATAGCAAGACATACACACAGATGATCACATCAACACACTTTTTGTAAAAGCAAATTCACGCCATTTAAGTGCCTATCCATATGTTAAACCAACTGTGGTACCCCCATATCGTGGAATAATATTCAGCTCTTAAAAATAATGAACTAGGTTTATATATATCATTGTGAGTACATCTATAAAATACAGTGTTACATGAAAAAAACAAGCTACAGGAAAAATAAAATATGACCTCATGCAAAAGCATCTGGAAGACAGGCGCACACCCAATTACTGCTAATGGGATCGTGAACAGGTCAAAGGGGGGATACAAGTATAATATCCCTCTGTTCTTCATTATGGGAATTTTACAAAAGGAATGAACCCCTTTACATTTGCATAGTAAAAAAATGGTTAAAACCATAAGCATCTCAGAAAAAGTCAAAAAGCACCAATGTGCCATAAGCCTCAAGCAACTCCCCCCATCGAATTCCAAGTTTCTTTCCATGAGAAATGTCTCAAATACTATTGACAGACAGTCAGCATTTAGGAAACTCGGCCATTTGTTTCTGAATTGAGATCATCCACAAGAACTACACATATTGGTTTCTGATCCACCTCCCCCACCACTTTTGTCTGGCTCTGAGAAAGAGATGATCACTTTCATGCCTGTTTCACATAGAAATGATCACCATCACCCCCTCATCCCAACCGCCCCGTAATGTTGAGGCAGCTTATCGTGTGTGAACAGTCCCAGGATAAACAAAAACAAAAAGAATCATTGACGTGCCTTCTTGAAAAGAAAACAATAACGTGCCTTGGAAAGCTAAAACGTATTGAAGGAAGAAAGCGAGACACAAAAATCACTTCCAGCAATGTTCAATTACGAGAAAGAGAAAGGATGTCTTGGAGCTTTCCTCCTTCAAGTGTCTCTGCGACTCCTTTTTCTAGAAGCTCTACACTGTCTCCACCAAATGAAGAGGAAATGGTTGGAGGAGATGCAAGCACTGAAAGCAAATTGTCCATTCAGTCCTGGCCGCCTAAGAAGTCATTACTGAACGTATTCCACAGGATAATAAATAAAACTGATTGAGTGTGTGGTCGAGAACATTAGAGAAACCTGGAGTGCCTTTAAAGAGCGCAGTGCCGAGAAAAGAGTATTAAAAAGTGAGGCATTTCCTCTCTTCACATTCGAATGTGGTGGCTCGGGAGAGAATGCATACCTGAAATGGATAGGAGTAATTTTCCATCATTATGGAAACCTTAAACAACCTCTGACTGCTTATACCCTCATCTCTTAGCATCCTAGTAAATTGCAGTTATTTGTTCCAAACAAACAGAGAGGCCCATGGTAAAATGGAGCAATTTAAGGCTGGAAGAATACGGCACCTGTAATTCAATTTCATGGCAGCTGCTTTCACAACATGCTCCTCTACCTCCGTTTATGACACGGGAAACTTCCCTCCAAGTGTAACGACTCTTCTCTCGCTAAGCTGAGGGCTCAAGATAAGTGGACCTTAACTGCACAGAGAGGATCATTGCAGCCGAGGCGCAACTCAGCCTCAGTTCCCCGGCAGCTCAACATCCTCTCGGCGCCCAGGCTAGCAGGGACTTGTTAACCTCGCTCAGCTCTGCGTGGGAAGCAAGGAAGGGCTCAAGAAGAAAGAAATGCACCTGGAAAAAAATGCCCATCAACTAAGCATCACCACAAATCTCCAACAAGAAAGACAATAAAGGAGGAGCTATTGTAATATACCCATGTGTATATATGCATATGCATGTGTCAGTGTGTGCATCTGTGTATATGGAGATGTGTATGTGTCTTTAGAAAACCTGAAGTGTTCTTTGTACAAGAACTGAACATGTAAGACTGCTGCCGATAACAATAGCTGGCTAAAATATGATTGGTGGACATGTGTGTGTGTCAGTGTGTGCATCTGTGTATATGTAGGTGTGTGTGTGTATTTAGAAAATCTAAAGCATTCTTTGTACAAGAACTGAACATATAAGACTGCTGCTGATAACAATAGTTGGTTAAAATATGATTGGCCGAGATATAACTGAATGGTGTAATAAAACATTTCACTCTATTGCCTGCTATTTGCTGAGCTTCTCAATTTGGATCCAGTTGCACTTGGGGACAGCGGAGAGCGAGACATCAGACAGGAAAAGGTCTAGGCCTCTCGGAGTGAAAAGTCATGGTCTGCAGCCTTTAACTTTGCAAGCACAGAAACTGATCTTACCCACGCGTTGGGCTGGACCAAAGTGCACTGACTCAGGTCGGTCAGACTCACGGAGAGTGCTGCGTAAGCTGAAGACACCAACATCCTCATTTGCCAGGACAATTGTAACTAGCTAATTGAATAAATATTTGAATTATCTAAGGTGATGATGGTTGTTTAACTTGATTGTAATATAATCATTTCATAATGCATATGTATATTAAAATATCCCATTGTACCCCTTAAATATATACAATTTTTGTGAACCATGTCTCAATAAAGTTGGAACAAATGAATAAAAAGTAATAAATGAAACATAAACTGTGATAGATAGGTGAAATGAAACCACGGAAGTAAATTAACATTTGGTGACTATCTGCTATCTGATGCAAACCAGTATTAACATTAATATTAATGTTAACATTAATACTGGGAAACACCAGTGTTAATATTAATACTGGGAAACTCTGAGGATTTATCCTTGTGCTAACCACCTTCAGGGAATTCTCACAACTCCAAGAATTTAGGACATTATCATCACTCTCATTTTAGAAATGAGAGAAAGGAGGCTCAGAGAGGTTTCAGACTCACCCCAAGTCACACAGCTGGCAAGAGGCTGAGCAGGCCGTTCGAACCCTGGCAGAGTGATCCAGAGCTTGTTGCATCCCGGTCTCCTGCAACTTGCTGATATGGCTCATGGGAATGTTTACAAAATGCGGTCATGAAAACTTCTGACTTCTGCCTAACAGGAAGTGCTACCCCACACACTGACTTATTCTTGTATCACCCCTAATAGTAAGGAGGAGTATTATCCTCATTCCCTGGACGAGGACACTGAGACACAAATAAGCCAATGAAGGACCTTGCCCAAGGAAGGTTTCACGACTGATAAGGTAAGATACAAGATGTGAGCACAGAGCCTTATAGCAAAATGTTTTTCTCTGTCATCTGAGATTGCAATGCATGTTGACATTCGTGACGCTGGAATCAAGTTGGTGGGGACTTACATAGACTAGGTGGACTTTTATTAAAAGGGTGGTGATTCTATTCGGATTTGACAAGAGTATACAGAACACGGGATTTCCAGATTCTCCTCTGGGCATCAAGACATTTTTTGAGGTTTGTGTTTTAAAGGAATGCATACTCATTTAAAAGGTTTATCAGGTTGACAAACATATAAATATGATTTCAAATATTGGTTACCTCAAAGAAGCAAATCTATCATTTCATGAAGAGAGCACCAGGCAGAAAAAAAATCTCTTTCCCTCAAGTCCTATCCACACTGATTAAATTAGCTAAGAGATGTAGAAATAGAATTAAAGCGAGGCATAAGAACTTCCCTGTTTGGATGGCTGGGGATATTCTCAATTGTGCAGCACTGGCCACAGGTGGATCTGAATTGACACGAAGGTGAAGATAAAAAAACAGTGCCCCCTCTTCTACTGGTAGGGGGTGACCAAGGTCATGGACCAAGCACATCTGACATGGGTGAAGTAGGCTGAGGGCTAGGATGCATCAGAAGGGAGGGCTGTGAGACACAGAGTGGAGGGCAGCATCACGTACCATGGAAGTCTACTTAAGACCGAGAGGATTCCAAAGCAAGATCTAACGTCAGGTTTGCAGGAATGAGGGAGGATGTTTAGGACTACCACACTCCAGTTCTCCTCTGCACAGGACAGAGATGCCCCACGTAGACTGAACACTGTGAGGGACAGTGATGGGGACACCAGCCTTCACTTTCTTGCACTGAGGCAGGCATGAACAATTCCAGAACCAGGGCTGGGTGTCCTGGAGCCCAGGAGGAATTCTGAATCGGCAGATATTCGCCTGCATGAGTAGCCGGGGTAAGCTGAGCATACAGGCAGGGGTTGAATAGTCTTTACTTCACAGAGTTGAGCAAATATCTCAGCTGCTGTCCCTTCAGTGGACATAGAGGAGTTCTGGCCACAGGACGCAGGAGAATTGCATGGGTTGTGGAGTTACAGCTTTGGCATGTGACCCTACCTCTGTCACCTCGTGGCAGTGCTTTCTTTCCCTTAGCTATGCAAGGAGGAGCTTTAATAGAACATTTATAGAGAACTAGCAAATCTATATTTCTTGCTGAACACAAAGGCTAGCCCATCATAGATAGCCTAGAAAAGTGTGTTTCTCTTCTTTTCTCCCATTCCTACCTTCATGGCAGAAAAGTAGACAATGAAATATGCTGAGGCCAGAAGGTTGGACCCATTTGTCTTACAGGAAATGTCACCCTGATTATAAAATCATAGAAAAGTAAAGCAGACCTAGAATGTATAACAGATGGTTTTCTCTGACTATATAGTAATATGTAACTGCAAGAAAAAAAAAGCAGGAATCCACTTTTGCAGGTATCTTCACAGTTTCCATGGAAATCAGGTTCGCCACACAAGTGCGGGCCCCCATAACACGAACAAAAACTGAGTATCTATCTGCAACGACGTGCACCAAAGCATCGGCTCGTTGCTGCTTCGATTTCAGGTGGCTTTTATTTTTCTGACTTTTGGGGGCTCATTTTTACTTAATATGAAGAAGATGACTTTTTTGTGCAAATACAGTAAAACCCTAAAGTTTTACGTTTTCAACAGCACGCTGAATGAACGCGCCCTGTAACAGCAGAGAGGGGAATGAAGACGTGGCGTTCTTCCTGAGGACACGGCTGTGTTAGTTGCAGGATTGTATACAAACCACTCCCCGAGCCTCGGTGTTCTTATCTCCAAGATGAATGGGAAGTAAGAATACTGATTTTTTTCTTTAGAGACTGGTTGTGAGGATTAAGTAAGACAATATGTGAAATAAAACAATGCCTATGATGACGTGAGTGCTCGAGAAATATTATCACCACCACTGTTACTGTTCTACATCATTCTGTGAGCCAGTGAGCCAACTTTCAAGCAACACAGGAAGACTCAAGGAGACTGATACCCAGTAGAGGGATTTAATGACTTTTTGATAATTTTGATCAGATAATGTTATAACTGGATAAGTGTTTCAGGGAGATATCAAGTAATTCATTTAATAAAACTATGAATACAAAGTTCAAAGCTTGTTGATGAGAAGTATTTGCATTAAGATGCTAGACTATTCCAGAGATACTGCCAATGTTTGGAACTTTTTTAAAATTTTTTTTTCAATTAAACTCAATAGACTTTGTTAAACATGTATGATGAGCCGGTCACCACGTAGGATACAAAGACGAGTGTAGAAAATGCCTTAATGGTGTCCTCTTTTTAATACCTACGATGATAGGAAACTTCCAACCTTGAATATTAGCACTGATTATTGAAAACAGTTCAAATCAGTCCAGGGCCAAGCGTGGGCAGCTGACGATGCTGGATAATAAAACCGAGGCCTGCTCTGAATAGAGGCAGATTTCCTTGTATGCCTCAAAATCATTCTGAAAGTAATTCTCAAACGCCTTTGTAAACTAGAGCTGGCAGCGTTGCTGAAAACAGTGACTCCTCTGAAAAGCATTTACTCCAACATTTCAGGCCTGGTGGCTTGGTCAGGAACCAGCCTCTGAAAGCATCCCCTGACAGCACAGCCCAGACCCTCCGGTCCCTCTGTGCCTTCCCACGCCACTTAGGAGAGTTTTGCACCCAGTGCGAGCTCAATCAAGCACCTGTTGTACCGACTGTGAGACATGCTCCCAGGTGGTGACCTTAGCCCCACTAATTTCTCTGGGTGGCTCAGGACCCTTTCTTATTTCAGTCTTGCCACACTTGCCAACGAAGCAGAACCCACTGCTTTCTGCTATAATTGTATTTCCTGCTGTTCTTGCTACTACCTCCCCAGGCTTCTGAGCATTTGAGTTTGCAGGGTTCCAAGGAAGCTCGATTGTTGCAAAGAAACCACAAGAACAGTGTCTAGTTGAGGGCACTGAGAGTTCTCCCCATGATACGGTTTATGGAAGGACAGGAAAGGTCCAGTCAGTGCCATCTCAATGCCCACGTCCACATAGACACTAGACAAGCAATTAAGATGAGAGCTGTGGAGGGAATGAACCATTTCCAAGGCTAAACACATACTTTAAAGGTTCTCACACACACCTGGCAGAATGATTTGGTAAAGCTCAGGAAGGCAACATGGGTGTGGGGTCAGTAAAATGCAGTGATTAAGAAAACAAGGTCTTAGACTGGGTTTAAGTTCTGACTCGGGGCCCTGACTGCTATGTGACCAGGCACAGATAACGCAACCCCTTGAAGCCTACTTTCTCATCAGCAGTATAAAGATTCTACTAGTTCCCAACTCATTAGATGTTGCAATGGTTAAATGCAATAAATGCCTTACTTTCCTACTCTCTGAAGTAACTGATAACTCTCCATCTTAATTTCAGCCAGTGAAGATTAAGCCTTGTGAAGGTGATAGTGGGGTGAGCAACACAGGGCACAGCTAATTGGATTTTTAATCTTCACTAGTCTATGGCAACCAATACCCACCACGTTTATTTTTTGGCTGCAGTGTTAAATTGCCAGCCAATTAAATGCCAATGGCAGAAACCAGTTACCTGAATATTTATAATGATTCATACTGTTTTCAAGAAAACATTTTTCAATTATTTCCCATCCAGAGTATACAAATTAAAGCTGAGATTGAATTAAAATGAGAAATGTAAATACTCATCAGCCCAGGAAGATTAAAGACTAATTGAGATGTAATTGCTAAAAAATTCAAATAAAATAGACAGAATAATAAAATTTGAAACTAAGATAAATTTTAAAGCAAATGAAAGGGAGTGTATTTACTTGTATCTTTTAAGTAAGGCATAACAGTCCAAATATTAGCTATTTAACAACAGAGGCAACTAGAGGGAGGCATCTAAAGCAAGTGAAAGGAAAGACGGATAGGGTGACGGATAGGGTGACTTTCCCTGAAACAATGAGAGAACATCAGAAATTTCATTAGTGAAACTGAGAGGATAAAGATTATCACTAATGATTGTGTTCCAGAAAGTTCTAATTGTCTTTTATTTTTATTTTTTTATGTAAAATGGCTGTTTATTGCAAATATATATATTTTGTTTGTTTTTATTTTTTTACTTTATTTTTTAAATTTTATTTTAATTGTTGTTGAAGTACAATTTTCTATCTTTTACTCTGATCCCAGCCCACCCACCCAGCCCTCCCCTCCTCCCTCCCATTTCCACCTGCCGTTAGTTTTTGTCCATGTGTCCTTTATACTTGTTCCTGTAAACCCTTCCCCTTTTCCCCGAAATTCCCTCCCCTCTCCCCTCTGAACACTGTCAGCCTGTTCTCTATTTCAGTGTCTTTGGTTATATTTTGCTCTAATTGTCTTTTAAATATATTGAAACATTCTCACCCAAAGATGTGTTCATTGATTTTAAAGACAGAGAGAGACATTGATCGATGTGAGAAAGAAACACCCGCAGGTTGCCTCCCCTGCGTGCTCGGACTGAGGACTGAACCCACACCTTTTGGTGAGCGGGACAATGCTCCACCCGTCAGGGCCGCCCAGCCAGGGCTGGAAATTCTCTCATTGAATTCATGTTTAGCTTTTCTCCCAAGCCATCCTTAGCCCCATCATCATTTTGCCATCATCACGTACTCAAAATACTCAAACTCCTCAAAGTGAGATGTGGCATTTCCTTTTACAGAAAGGAAGTACTGAGGACCTCGGGGCCTGGAGTGGAAGGTGAAAATGATGACTCGGTGTGTGTGTGGTGGCAGTGTCGGCATCCTAGGAGAGAAGCCCGGGCTTCCCTGGGTGGATTATAGTAAGACAGTCCCTACAGAACTGTCTTATATAACTCCATTTAAATATGCACATAGAAAGCAAATGCCTACTTACTGTTCTCGTGGAAGTCTTAAATCTGTGCAGCACCCAAAACGCTCTGAGATGGTAGGCTTTTGGCTTAGTGAGGTAAAATGGGTTCATTTTAATCAGGAATTTCCCCTTTCAGCTGCATTTAAATTTATCTGAATATGAATTTTCACTGGACTATCTTGAAAATTATTGTGTGGAGTACAGTGGAGGGATGTATATAAGCTTTTGCTGGTTTTGTCAGAGGGTCTGCTCAGAGGAGATCACGGAGCTGGAACATGTCCGGGGAGAGGTGCACTGAACCCTTCGCCTCATGCTATCGGGGGAAAGCCACAAAGCCACCTGGTCTGGGCTTGGGGCTGGGCTAGGGCCAGGCCGACTGTATCCTTCCTACGCCTGTTGTGAGTGAGCAGCTCAGAGTCGAGCAGGCATTCTGGCCACACCCGCGAGTGCCTCCCTTGGCCAAGCAGGTCAACAGAGCGGCAGGTGCTGTGCTTCCCGTGAAGAAAAGGGAGGCCGTCACCGTCAGTTGCAGTGGAATCACAAGGGAGAGGGGGAAGAGGGGAGAGGGAGGAAGAGAGTGGGAGGAAGTAATCAAAACGGCACTGCTGATTTCCCAAGGAAGAAAGAATTAGGCGGGAAGGGGGAGACAACAGTGGATTATAATCATAACGAGTGGCCATATTTTAACTCAAAATACATCATTTAATCCATGTGAAAATGTCTTCATAGAACATTATTCATTCAGCAAAAGTACTGAGTATCTATGATATGCTAGGCACGGCACTGGGCTCTGGGGATAAAGTTCTTGAAACAAGGTAGACGTGTCTGTGACCCCTGTACTTCTGAAAGTCTCATCCTATTTAGGCAGTAGGACATGTGTGTACTAAAGTGAAAAAAGAAGCAATTCATCAGAAATCAAACTTCCTCTTCATACTAATGAAGAAAAAAAGTACATATTTCACAACTGGTACCTGAAAAGAACTGGTATTTTTGCAAAAGTACAAAATCACTGAATATCTTCATAAAATGTCACTTCAACAGAAGCGACTTTAATTATAAAGACCAGAAAATGCTTTTGCTTCTCATGTTCAGTGTGGTCACCACCTGGAGGCTTCTCCAGCCATAAAGAAGCAACTAATGTAAAATATTTTAAACAAACTTCAGAAAGTATTCAGTCAAATCACTCACATTTCATCCCAAATATGCCCTTTAAGGTCAGGCTCCGGACAGTGTTGTGCTAGAGACACTGCAGCCCCTTTCACAGTCCGGACGCGGCAGAGAGTGAACTGTGTCAACTGTAGCTCCCCCCGCCCCCACACCACTGCCAAAATATATGTGTGAATTCTGACCCCTGGTGCCTGTGAATATGACCTTATTTGGAAAAAGGGTCTTTAAAGACATAATTGAAAGACCTTGAGATGAGATCATCCTCAGCATTAACAAGCTGAACCTTAAATCCAGTGACAAATGTCCTTACAGGAGAGCAGACACAGAGGGGGAGACACACACTGACACACGGAGAAAGCCATGTGAAGACGGAGCAGACACTGGAGAGATGCTGCCACAAGCCAAGCGAGGTCTGGGCCAGCAGGAGTTGTAAGAAACAAGGAGGCTTCTCCTCTAGGGCCGTTGCAGAGAGTGTGGTCCTGTGGGCACCTTGACTGTGGATTTCTGGTCTCCAGAACATGCAAGGGTGAACCTGTGTTGTTTTAAACCGCCCAGTTTGCAGTGATTTGCTCTGGCAGTCCCAGACCAACTAAGGTAGCAAGTGTCCTAGGATGATACAAAGAAAACACCAGCACCTGCATTACCTTCTATCCGAGCTCAAGGAATGAGCAAGCTATCAACTGTCAGAGAGGAATCTCTCAGCATTTGTAGTTTTGATTTCTTCTCCTCGAAGTTGATTAAATGTAGTCTAAATTTTTAAAAATTCAGTGTTCTATTAGTCATAAACACTCCTAACTTCAAAAATAATCTCATTTCAACAAGGCAGCTGCGAAGTCAATAAAACCACCTCTTGCAAGCCAGTAATACCGTGATAGATTTACAAGAAACAGCACGGAGGCTAAACCACGACCAGGAATACTTCAGCCCACAGCACGCCCAGCCCAGGTGAACCAGAGGGAATGCTGAGGCTGTGGGAGGTGGCACAGGTGAAGCAAAAGCAGCAAGGAGTTACTTCGCTTCATACCGATCATGTATCATGAAAACACACACTTGAAGTCTATATGACCTTATAATAACCAAGGTGACTCCAATAGATTTAAATTTTAAAAAAGTTAGAAGAAACAGCAGGGAGGCATGTGAAAACTGCATGCTAAATTTGTAACGTGTAAATGCAATTACTCCAACGTTTGCCTCCTCCAACTATTACAAGGACCACTGACCCCCTCTCCTGCTTTGCACTCATTCGTGCCCATCATGCATTTCACACACGATACGCTTACTTCCCTACAGTCCTGCATTGCCAGTTCATTGTCATGTGACTGCCTTCATCGATAACTACGTCGGTCGTTTGAGGGCAGGGACTATGTCACATTTTTTTCTTCTACCTCCCGTTTCTTACCAGGGCTGAGGGAAGGGGTAGACCATGAAGAGATAATGAATAACTGCCTTAGTTTTGTGCCCCTGTTCATAAGCTCCTACTCTAATGTTTTAACTATGTTGACTAACGAAGGGCAAAGCACAGGTGTGAGAGGGAATGAACGGAGGTAAAGCATCCAGAGGCAGCATGCTCATTCACGTGCGGCCTCCCAGCCCATGCACACACTGATGCAGCAGAAATATCTGACCCCGGGTCAGTTTTGGCAACAACTATCATCACATGCGAGAGTTCTAATAATGTGTTAGATAGTTATTATTACTTTTTACAAAGGAGGACCAAATAACGAAAACATCTTCACTACGGCCCACAAGGTAGTGTTTGCACACTTCGTCATATTAGACGGTAAGGCTGCTGTCAAATGCCCAGCTCTGAAAGGTTACATGTTGGGTTATGTATGATTAGCTATAAGCCAACCCTAGTTCAAAAATACCTCCAGTACTCTTGGGAAAATTCATAATGATATTAATTTAGTACTTGTTCTGGTCTAGCCACTGTTTGAAATGCTTTATTGAATTCCCCTAGTTATTTATTCATCAAACACTTATGATGTGTGTGAGGGTTACTTTGATGTGTCAGCTTGGCTGGGCCATGAGTGCCCAGACATCTGGTCCAGCATTACTCGGGCTGTGTCTGGGAGGGCGTTTCTGGATCGCACTGCTTGAATTGGTAAAGCACAGTCCCTCTCTTGTGTGGGTGGGCTTTATCCGATCAGCTGAAGACCTGACGAGGACAAAAAGCTGAGTAAGAGGTAACTTCGCCTGCCTGGCTGCTGGAGCTGGGACACTGACCCTTTCCAGCCCTTGGACTCCGACAGAAGCACCGGCTCCGTGTGGGAACGGAGCCTGCTGGCTCCTACACCGGAACTAGGAATGCCATGGCTCCAGGTTCTCGGGCCTTCAGTCCTAGAACTGACCACACATGGGCTCCCCGGGTCTGCAGCTTGCCAACTATAGACCTTGGGACACAGCCTCCACAAGGTGCACGTGGATGTGTATGCACACCCACGTGTATGGACACATGCACAGATCCCACTGTTCTGCTTGTCTAGCGATCCCTCACCAGCACAGAAAGCAAACCCAGAGAAGGTGCCACCGAGTCCTGGGGCTTCCCTTGTACATACACCGGACCAAAAAGGCAGGTCTCAAAGGTTTTACATTCTAGTTATTTAATCTGAAAGTAAAACCATCATTAACACTCCTACTAATGTCTTCCTACCCCTATTTTACACGTAGGGCACTAAGAATTGCTTTAACCCTAGATCTGGGTCATCACTCAAAGGGACGACTCAAAGGGTCACTACTCATAGGTCTAGGACACTTCAGCAGTGTTGATGTTATTAATTCGTGGCTCATCAGTTTAGCAATCACACACCCCCTCATGTGTGTACATATGTGTGTGCACATGTGTGTTGGTGAGATGTGCATCCTTCTGTAACTAGTTCAGCTGAATGCTGACCTACGAAGTGGGAAGCAAAAGCATGCCTTTCATCAGGTACCAAAGTTTAAGAAGCAATAAATTTTCATAAAGCACGCCTACAATTCCTGACGAGAGATGTTGAGGACCTTCCAAAATCCCTTTGAAAGAATCGTTTGTTTTTTTCACTAGTAGAAAAATGCAGATCTTTCGTCTATATGGCAGGGAAGAAGAGCGGAGATTAAGGAGTCAGCAGACGTGGTTCGGGAAATAGTTTGACCGAACCTGTGAAATCGGCCTCCTTGCTGACCCTCACTGTGCTTCCATTTCTGACCTGGAAAATGTGGACCTGGAAGTATCTGCCTCCAAAGGGGGGCACGAGCTGTTCACTGAAGCAGCAGACTAAAGCTCTGAGCACAGCGGCTGGGCTAGATTAAGTGCTCACTAGGTATTAGGTAAAAATAATGCAAAGAGATATTTAGGTTAAACTTCGGCATCAATTTCATATTTGAATGCATGACTGCAAAATTAGTATTAAGTCTGGCAGACAGAAAAAAGCAAAACCATGAATGTGCTGGGGGAAATCCAGGATGACCTGGCTGCCCAGGGGTGCGGGGGGAGTGTTTATGAGGTGCCCAGTTTGTACCCGGCACTGAACGAACAGCACAGCTCAGGCAGCTGAGTGAGTTTTCACGGCTGCGGTGCAAAGAGGGTATTTTCTAGGGGCTTCTGTGTGTCCGGCTTGTTTTGGTGTCAGGGAGTCAGTGGTGAGTAAAGCTGGGAGTTCCCGGCCTCATGGAGCTTATAGTCACTAAGCAGGTGGCGAGTACCTGATTAAAAGAACCGCTCATCTAGGCAAACGTTTTCTGTAAAGAATCAGACAGTAGGCAGTGGTCTCTGTCTGTCCTTGTAGCACAAGGCAGCCCTAGACAACACGGCGATGAATGAGCAGGGCTGTGTCCCAATGAAACTTTACCTTCAGGAGCACGGGACAGGCCAGTGTAATGTGCAGATCTGAGACAGTGCAAGACACACTAACTCCCCGTCAAGGGGAGTAGAGAATAAAAGGAGGGTGGTGCTAAGTGAGCTGTGCTTTGAAGAAACGACTGGCTCCCTAAAAAAATGTCAAGAAGTCAAAGTACGAAGGGCAGCAGGGACCGACAGTGCGGTCACCAAAGCATTAAAACACAGCTTGTTCAAGAAGACTGAGGCACCCTGAGCACCGAGAGACTGGGGTCAGAGAAGAGTGAACAGACAATTTGGAAAAGCCTTTCTGTACATAGCTCCGTGGTGGTTGGAAGCAAAGGTCATACTATCGTCCAATATTTCTAAAGGTCGAGCTGCGTTTCCCCTCCCAAAACTAAATGACAACACGATGCAGTTCCAAAGCCAGTCATATCAAATTGCCATCTAATCATTTAATTAAAGCCCCTGCTGGCACCAGCCATCCTCGGGGCCCATTTTTCATTTGGGCACATTTCATTACACTTTTCAAAGCAAATTTGTTTTTTCAAAGGCGAAAAATGCAAATGACTAGGTTTGAAAGGAAATGCATAACACTGTGCATAATGACAGGGATTTTCTTGGAAAGCAGGAAGGCACAGGCAGAGCTATCTGTGGGGGCCGAGGGTGGCTTATCGGCCCCACAGGAACTCAACGTGGCAATTCATTGCTGCACCAGGGTGCAACGGCAGCAGAACTGCAAACACCAACCATCCCCTGTCTCCTTTTGCAGCATCAACACCCCATTTTGAAACAAGATGCATCCTTTGGACCAGCAAGACCAAGGCAGGCATTGATAAATAGAGGACATTTATAGTGTGGCCAAGAAAAGGATGCAAAGCTAGGACAAACTGACCTGTTCGAACAAGAACACCTAAAGGCTAAAAACATGAAGCATTAATAGGCAAACTCAAGAACGTTCAAAAAAAATTCTCAGCAATAAGAAAACGTCCACTCTGAGGCAGCGTAATGCATGTTGGTGGGATTCACAATAATGGGATGGAAGTGACCTTGACCATATAAATCAGCATCTTCCTCCTCGATTCACGGAAACTCTTGGAAGCACTGCACCCAATTACTGGTGGCTTTCACCTTGAAAGATGAAACTGTGGCACAAATTTTATGAATCCACTGACCCCAAAGTGAGAAGCAATTAGTCCAAATCCAGTGATGTAAAATGGGCACCTGTTAATTCATTCTTCATCGTGAAAGAGAGAAGGCAAGCTTTAGGATGTCATATAAACCCTTTTACCCTGTGAAAGAACCACCAGCAGCTGAAGCAGCAGCATCCATGGTCAGGTTGAGAGTCTCAACAAAGTTCGAGGTCACAGGCTGTTCTGACTTGTGGCCAGAGTACATGTGGGTATTTGAAACACTTTGACATGGCTGTGTCAAATCTGGCATGTGAGCATGTGAAATCCCCATCTTTGGTTTGGAGTAATGGATGAGGGAGGCACTCCCGATTCCCATGCTGTCCCTGCCCTGTCCCTTACTGTCCTATCTAGTTCAAGAGGCTGAGATGGGGCAGAAATAAACAGACATGAAAGGAGGCTGGTAACTCACATGCAGTATTAATCACCCTCCTCAAAGGGACAACAAACTGTGCTTTTGAAACCATGTCAGGATTCCTTCAAGGAGAATTTCTAGGTGAGAGGGTTTCCTGCCTCCAGCACAAGAATCAATAATTGTAACAGACTCTATTTGAAGAGTACCAAGTGGTAGCAATTGTTGAAAGAGAGGATACATACAACTCACTAGAATTCAAGCCTTCAGATGGGAAAAGCTCTAGGCTCAGAGAGGAAGAGAAGATAAACTCTGCCTGCCAGGAAGAGACTCCAGCAGACAGAAGTGCGGAAGGCTTTGAGGCAGGGTGACATCATGAGCATTTGTTGGGGACTTCCTAACAATGGTTCTTCGGCTCCTCCTCCTCAATCATAGCCCAGACTCCCCGTGTATATAATTGCAGTGGGGTGCCGATCCAACCCCTGGCTGTGGGCGTGGACACACTGCCTTAATCCAACCAGCCCACCCCTACCCCATCTCTGTAGCCATGACGATTGGTTTGGGGGAGCGGTTTCATCCACTGGTAAGTCAATCAGTACAATCCCTTCTCTTGATCACAGGCACTACCTTGAGGACATACAGACACGTGACCTAAGCCAGTTCAGTCATTGTCAGTCTCAGTCCTTCTTCGTGAAGGATGAAACACACATCCTCTGTACTTGTGCATTCTGGTCTAGGTGATGTGAAACAGAAGCTTCGGCGAGAAAAGCTAGATATGGCAGAAAAGGCATGAGGTGTGTTCTGGTAATATCATTTTTGTCCTAGATGAAACTGCACCTGATGTGGGACAAACTTCTGGGTACTTCTTAGAGAAGTTAATGCATTCTGTTTTTAAAGAACACAAATTGAATTTGGTTTTCTGCTTGCTGCTGACCCAAACTTGCAAAAGTGCAATGGGATGCTCAACCCGTGAGGCATTCCACAGGCAGAACAGACATTATGTTTTGTTCCGGGAGCAAGCACGGTAGGAATGGAGGGTGGAAAGGGGGGTCTGCGGACAAGCGCCCAGGCTAGGGAGAGCACCGCAGCGCAGGGGGAGGCCGCACCGCACGCAGGTGCAGACAGATCAGAGCTCAGCAAAGTCTTTTTTTAATTTTGTAAAGGACCAGATAGTAAACACTTTTGATTTTCTGGGCAGATGATTTCTGTCCCAATACTCACCTCTGCCAGTGTAACAGGAAATCAGCCATACATAATATGTAAACAAATGATCATGTTCCAATAAAGCCTCATTTAAGGACACTGAGATTTCAATTTCATAAAATTACCACTTACCTCAAAAGTGTCCCCATTTTTACTTTTGCAATCATTTAAAAGTGTGTAAGTCATTCTTAGTTTGTGAGTCATCACTTGCTGACCCTTTAGGTGGAGTGAACACGAAATATCTATTATATTCATGTTCTTCTCCCACCATATTCTAGCTACGTGACATTGGACAAATTGCTTCACCTCTTTAAAGCTGTAACTTCATTGATAGAATAGGGATCGTTATAGCAGCTAACTTGTAATTTCGTTCTAAGAATCAAGTAATAGAATCCATAAAGAAATGTTTAACAAAGTGTCTGATACATAGTGCCCAGTAAAGACTAGCCATCTTTCTTATGATTGATTAGGAAGGTCCTTTCACACTAGGCCATGCATCTTAATAATAACAGAAAGCCATCAGTGTGTTCTGAGCAGAAAAATTACCCCTTTGAGCAGAAAATTTAAACTTCCGAAGAGCTGTGCCTCCAGAAGCTCACAGAGGTGTCTGTCAGAAGGTCAGACTGGAAAAGCAGTGCCTGTGCGAACAGCCGTGATGTGGGCCATCATCCAGTTCAGGGAACTCGGATGTTCATTAGTGTCTCTGCTTTTCATTTCAGTGCAGCGTCCACTTCACAGAAGAAGGGGGAGGGGCAGAGAATGAGCTGGAGGGGGGAGGAGGAGGAGGAGAAGAGGAGTCGGGGTTTTTGGGTTTTGGTATTTCACTTTTCCATGGGGAGCAGGGAGGCACCATCCTCCTAGTCCCACGTAACACACTTCTTTAAAACCAAGATATTTCACAGAGACTCATCTGAGCTAACAAATTTTTAAAAACCCATGGTCACTTCTGATTTGAACTGCATTTGTCAGTTTTAATAATTTATTCATAGACTAATTAGTTCAGCCAAACCTGATAGACTGTGTCTCTTTCTATGAGCCCAGATGGTCCCCATCACACAGATAATGGGGAATAAGACCCCATACTGTATTTGTCAGACACCCCACTGGGTAACTGATAACCAAAGAATGGTTCAGTAAAGACTTTCATTTAGCCCTGGCTGGTATAGTTCAGTAGGTTGAGCATGGGTCTGTGAACCAAAGGGTCACCGGCTCAATTCCCAGTTAGGGTACCTGTCTAGGTTGCAGGCCAGGTCCCTGGTACAGGATGTGCAAGAGGCAAATCACATATTGATGCTTCCTTCACTCTCTTTCTCTTTCCCTTCCCCTCTCTCTAAAACTAACTAAATAAAATCTTTTTTAAAAAGTTATTTAAAAAAAAAGACTTGCATTTAAGGTGTGGTTAGGTCCTCTGATTCCCCCACGCTGAAGATCCCAAACCCATTTAAGATCGTTAGCAAATCCCAGCCTTCATAAATATCACAGGGGAGCTAACGCGATGACTTACAGGAAGTTTGCAGCTCAGTGTACAAGAGAGCCCCAAGATAGTTTAATTTCTCTGGATCACGCTGCAGGGAAACCAATTAAAGTTTGGTATTTCTTGAATCATGCAAACAAAATGAACCAAGCAACCAACAAACAACAAAACAGTATAATTTGGTTGAATAAATCTGTTAAGGTGAGAGCCTGGTGTTCACATGAACAGCAATAAACACAGGCACTAGGAGACGTGTGTTTCTCTCCAACTACTGCCTCTGACTCGGGCAGTCGTCCAGCAAGCAGCACGCACTTACTGAGTATCTGGTGTGTGCTGGGCACTGCACGAAGAACTTTAAATGTACCATCTTACAAAATCCTTCCACCCACCCTACGAAGCAGGCCCCATTTGCCTGGTTGTACGGATGAGAAAGGTGAGGCTCAGAGAGATCACGCTCTCACCCGTGCTCACAGGGCTTGCGAGCCCGCATGCGCAGGCCTCCCTCTCGCCCCAGGCTCCTCTCTGCCACTCACTGAGCGGGCTGTGCAACGGGCACTCCTTGCTCGGCACCCACATGTCATCACCATGCTGGTTCTTTAACTTAATCTCGACTGCGTCAATTTCCAAAATTAGTATTTCCCTCTGGGAGAAAATTCCACCCATTTTACAGATGAAGAAATAAAGCTAAGGAGAAGTGAAGTAACTTGCTCTGAGTCCAAAATGAGGGCATGAATGAGCCTATTTGTATCTAGATTTGGGTCCAAAGGTCACAGTACTTGTAAGATTCCAAGACTTTGAGGAAAATCATTAAGGCTTCCTTTGTAGTCTCCATTTTTATATAGTAAGTTCCATCTTTTGTTGAGAGAATTTTATAACAATAAACACAAGTAATAAGTAATTTTCAAGATCCTTAAAAATTATACACATATAATACATATATATAACTTATGCTAATATTAAGCTAATAATTTTAGCCCTCAGGTTCTTCACCTGTTAAATGGAGCTACTAATACCAATACACTAGATTTTTATAAGAATTAAATAAGAAAATACAAGTAAAGCATCAGCATCCAGTAACTATTAAGGGGAAGACATTTCCTACCTATCTTTCCACCTATGTCCATCCGTCCCTCCACGTAGCTGCCTGTCCATCTATCTGTCCCTCGAGTATGTTTGCTGGCAGAAAGGAAAGAGTGGTGGTCTGGAAACCTGGGTTCCTGGCCCAACTCTGTTACCAGCTCTACCACGCGAGCCTCCTCCTCTGCCAGGTTCTGTGACCCCGTCTGTAAAATGGGGGGCCCTGCGGGACCACCTGTAAGATGCTCAATATTCTCAGAGTCCCTTCAGGCTCATCATCTGTACGGCACACCACCCCCCCCCCCCATGTGACAACTACACTTGTGCCACCTCCCTGTATGACAACTACACTCGCTTTCCCAGAGCAATCGACGAGAGAATGAAATTATGTGCCGTTCTGTCTTAATGATCCAGCTGGTCTGGCTGGCCTTGCATTTTGCAGAAAGCTGTACTAGTCTGTGTAGGGGCTGATGAATTTCACAAGATGATTTTATTGTGGTGATATAAACAGTCACTTTCAAACTACTGTGAATATGTTGTTTTGGCATGCAAACCTGCTTTGATTAAACTAGGAATATCAATCTCTGACTACTTAAATCTCTGTGAGATTAAGAAAAAAGAAAGAAGGGAGGGCATGACCCTATTTGAATTAAAATACTGTTTTTTTTTAAGGTTTCAAAACACCATTAGGAAAAGGGTGTTTGTATTTATCAACAGGATAACTACTTGGTGACGGAGACATTTGATTAAACTCTCAGCTAAAAAAAATGAGCAGAGATAGCAGACGGCGGTTCTCGAGATCTAGTTTAAATCCAGGCTCTGCCCTGACTAGCTATACAACTTCAGGGTATTAATCTAGTGTTAGTACTTTGATATCGTCATCTATAACATGAGCAAAATGACATCTACAATAACTTGTACAATGATTGCGAGAATTAATGAAATAAAATTTGCAGAGCATCTAACCGTGCCTATGACTCAAAGCACCTGGAAAGAAACATCCTAAACAGGAGTCAGGATTTTTCTCCTACAAACCTGCTTGCGACCCAGTGTTTCCTGACTCAGCGGACACCACCGGTCACCCAGCTGCACCAACCAGAACCTAAGAGTCACCCTTGTGGTCACCCTCCCCCTTCTCATCCACATCATCACAACACCCTGCCACTTCCCTCCAAAATCTCTCCAATCCCTCCCCCTCCCCCCACCTCCATTGTCACCATCTCCCTTCATGCCCCATACCGTCGGATCTGAACTATTCCCTCCCAGCAGAACTGGCCTCTTCACATGCACCTCTGGCTCCTCTGCAGGGGACTGTCCACAAAGCACATTTCCATGTGACCACTTGCCCCTTGTCTTTAAGCCTTTCTGGGCTCCCTCATCCTCCTAGGTCGGGACCAAATTCCTCACACAGCCTTCAAGGCTTTGCCCAAGCTGTCCCCTGGCCACGTCTTCAGCTCCACCTTATCCCTCCAGCCACTTCACTCTCCAGGTTTCAGTAATATTGGCCGTTCTTCTGTGCCTTCAGGGTCCCCGGTCCTCTCCAGCCACACACTCTGCACTTTAGCAGCACCCACATATTCCTCAAATCTTAAGAGTGGTCATCGTGGACACCACAGGCTAGTCCCGCCCCCTCCACATGCTCCCACACCTTCTTAGGCTTTTCCTTTAGAGACTATGGTCGCCTGTAGTCTAATGTTTGCATAATTCCTTGCTTGGCGTCTGTGTCCTTCACTGTACCATACGTGCAATGGGAATGCGGGATCATTTCTGTCATGCTTACTGTTGTTTCCTGGGAACTGACACAGCGCCAGGCCCAGAGCGGGTCTTCAATGAATGTTTTTGAATGAATGAATAAAAGTTCTTTATGTTCCCTCTCTCCCTTCCACAAACATTTACTGAGTGTCTACTTGGTACCAGTTCCTGCATTTGATAGTAGTAACATTCTTTTCCAAACTCTGCTTGAACATTTTCAGTAACACAGACCTCATCGCTTCTGAAATTCTTCATTTGCAGAAAGTTCTGAGATTAGCTCTTATTCAAAACAAGAGGTTTTGTTTTGTTTTTGTTTTTGTTTTTATGGGATTTATCTTTATGTGACTTCCATCCACTTGCAGGCAACTTCTGCTTTGCACTAAAAATCAGAGAGGATAAAATCACTGATATTTACAAAAACTCTTGGTATCTGCTACAATCTATTTGGTATTCAGTTTACATGGTTCCTGAATCTTCAATGGCATGTCAAGGGCAGACAAAAGGTAATCTGTTTAAAAATTTACCTAACTTCAAAAAGCTATGTTAAGTATTAGTTTACAAAGATGGAAGAAAAGAAGAGGAAAATATAACTGAAATTTAGGAACAGATTGTAGTGCCATCATACTTTCATCACACTCTTGTGGGTTTTTTGGTCAATTATCTATCTTTGCCTCTGGACCATGAGTTTCTTGATGGTAAATTCAAATCTTCATAGTATATGTCTTTTTTAAAAAATATTTTATTTATTTATTTTTAGAGAGAAGGGAAGGGAGGGAGAAAGAAAGGGAGAGAATCATCAATGTGTCATTGCCTCTCAGGTGCTCCCCCCACCAGGGACCTGGCCTGCAAACCAGGCATGTGCCCTGACTGGGAATCGAACCTGCGACCCCTTGCTCAATCCACTGAGCTGCACCAGCCAGAGCCATAGTGTATGTCTTTATCCCAGCACTCAGCACAGTAAGCCTTTAATACACATTCGCTGAACAAATGAAACCATGATGACTGTTATCGGGACCCTGATTCTACGTTGTAAACTGGAAACTTTGTGTTCTATTCTGGGCTCTAATTTTGGAAGCTGGGTGGTTGAATGAGGTAATCAATAGTATGAATCAGAACAGTGTCTATACTAGATTCAGTTTTTAAAAGCTATAAACCAGTACAAAGAGTGAGATTGCATTTGCGTAAGGAAACAATTGTGAGTGCGCACAGCTAAGTGCGCACAGGACGTCTGGACGCCGCACACGAAGGCGCCCGCAAACGCTGAGCAGTGGATCACGGAATGGTAACCTGCCCCCGTGGGGCACACAGACACACTGGCTTCTTACCTCACACAGAACTAGTCTTCCGTTTGTGCAGGTGCTGACTCGATTCTACCTTAATTTGTAATAAGTGCACATTGCTTCTGCAACTCGAGGAAACCACTCACAGAGCCGTTACACGGAGGTTAATGAGGGCCCTGGGTCGCGTGAGAAATGCATAACCACGGAGACAACGAAGACCTGCAGCCCAGCGACGGCCGAGGCAGACCCCAGGCACTGTCTCCAAGGCTCGCAGGGCGGTTGTCACGCAGCAGGGAGCAGGCTGCCCTCTGCAGGGCAGGATGAGGACCGCGGCTGACAGGCGGAAGGCTCCAGGATGCACCTTTCAGCTCTGAGTGAGGAACTAAATACTCTTTCCCACCTCTGAGCTACTTATTATTCAGCAGTGAAATGGGCCACGCTGAAATAGCCACCTTTACATCACCAGAAGCAGAGATTTCTGACTCAGAGCGTCTGTGAATAGATTTCAGGGGTCAGTAAGCCCCTATAAAGCGGTTTAAAATTGTGTTGGTGTGCATGTTTTTCAGAGGCCGCACTACAACTCACTTCACCTTCCCGTAGGATCCGGTGACCCCCAAATACAGGAGGACTAACAGAGACTGACTGACTGCTTATCATTGCTGACATCAAGGGACATTATACACTCTCGACGTTTTAATCATCTCATCAATACAAAGCATTAAAAATTAGAAAAAAATACAGTCCTGGAGCTTCTTGGTTCTGCCTCTATGCAAAGTATTTAATTTAAAAATTAGTCATTACAGTTTATTGAGGGCAAGGACTGTGTCTAACACATGGCTGTATGTCCTCTCTATCCGCACAGCTTCTTGCACAGAGTGGGTGCTTAGTCACTGTTGAATAAAACATGAAGCAATACCGGACAAACTCCTACGGCGGATTCCCCCTCCTCCCGCCTGATGTCATAATTACACCAGGAAAGAAGAATTTCACACGGTGCTTGGTGGTGGCACCATGATAAAGATGGCGGTGAGGATAAAAATTAAAATGTTATTAAGCACTTACTACATGTCGCGTGTCAAGCGCTGTGTTGCACGTTTCATTTGTAATAGCACGAGTGATATAGCACACATGTAATGAAAATGCGGCTCAAATAACTCATCCAGGTTACGTGCCCAGTAAGTGCTTCACACCAAGGCAGGGCAACTACACTCTGGGGGCTTCCAGGGAAAATTCTGCTGAGGGAGTCCGGTTACCTGGGGTCTGGTCCGCACTGTGACCATGCCTGCATGAAGAATTCACGCAGGCTGCTCCTCTGCCCTCTACCCGCCGATGCGTCGTGTAGAAAAGAGAGCGAGACCCCGCGAGACCCTGGGCGGCTGCGCGGCCGCGCGGCCTGATGACGACCTGTGCGGCCTGCGCCTTCTCCTCCCCAGCCCGCTTCACTCTGCGGGCTTGAACCTAATTGCGACACCATGCTAACATCCTTGTCTGCCAGTTGGAACATCTGGGTCACCTCTCTTCAGTGCCCTGAGCATGTGCACATTTTCCTGCTTCTTCCCATGTCTGGAACTAGTCATTTTGGGTAGCATCCCAGATACTGTAGGCAACAGTTTGTGTCTGGGTTCTGTTATGTTCCTCTGAACAGGCGTGTTTGCCGTTGCTGTCATCTGCTTACTTAACTCAACTCCAAATCTGCCTCCACGGCAGCGGGCATCACCCGAAACCCCAGTTCGACTCTCCAGCTTTCTCGTCTGCATAGTTCAGGGGTCATGCGGAGACGGGGGATAGCTCACCCCTGGAGAATGGGGGCTCCCCCTTATGGGCTTTCCTTTCCAGAATGTTCTCCTTAACTTTCCATCTCCTCAAGTAGCCCCCGATTCTTTCTTCCAATTCCTCGTGCCAGCAAGATAGCAGGTTTTTAGCTCATACAGCAGGAAGGAAAAAGAAAACTCACAAGTAAAAGCCATAAAAACAGAAAACTCACCCAGTGGCACTTCCTGCCTTCCAACACAAGCTACTCCCCCACCCCCTGCTTCTGTCTGCTTTGGGTCCCTGTCCGCTGTCAGAAACGAGGCGGACTTGAGCCCCTGCCCTGAGTGTTCCTTTGACCAGAACACTCTAGTCATGGCGATGACAATGGTTACAAGTGACCTTTTCACCCCTAAGGCCTGTTCTCTCCACCACAGGATGCCCCAATGCACAATATTCTTATTTTCTAAGTGTGCCAGAACATGAAAAAGACCGAGAAACACTGTCTTAAACAAAGCCACTTCACCTCCTCCACAGCCCTGTTCTATCAGTCAGTAGGGGTGATAATGTTATCTATCTCCACGAGTTACTGTCAGGATTCAGTATGGTAACGGGAAAACGCAGCTAGTATGTGAGACACTGAACCCAAAGGCATTCAGAAAAAAGCTTAATATTATACTAATATTGTTGATTTTTAAATTACTAACAGCTATTAATGCCAATGGAACTGTAATTTGTTAATTTAAATAGTAACAATGATTATTAAAGGTCATATAGCTGTGATAGGAGCCCCCACCCCAATTCACGAGAGACTATTCACGGTTTCCCTCCCTCCACCTTGGAAGGAGAGGGTGCCTGCCCTCGGGGGGCCTGGACTTGGGTGCTCATGAACGAGTCGAGGTGACAGCAACTAGAATGGTACGAACACTCGTCAACGGTCTAGGTATTTGCTGTATCAGGTACTACTGCTCTAAGCACTTGATGTGTATAAACTTATTTCATCTCCAAATCAGCCCAAGATACAGACATCGTTGTCTTGTTAGCATGGAGCAAACTGAGACAGACAGGTGGAGCAGCTGGCCTAGACGGTGCAGCCAGGGAGGGCCGGAGCCCCGTCTGAGTCCAGGGACGGGGCCTGCCTCCTCAACCACAGTCACTGAGCAGCTAGAGGAACTGAACCGGCAAAGGAAAAGGTTGGCGTTATTTACACTGAAAGAGGCAAGGGCCTACCTGATGGAGAAAAACCTGGCAGAGAAGGGAGAAAGGAAAGTCCAGAAGGGGTTAATTTTGGGAAAACAATCTCAGGTGGCCTGGAGAACTTCAGATGAGAACTTGGGGATGAGCAGACCTGACAGAGATGGATGGAAAAACCTGTCTCTTAGAATATGCTGTTGTGTGGCGTGCTTGGCATTCTCTTTTCGGCATGTTTCAAGACCTGAGATAGTTTTTTTCTCTCTTTCTTTCTTTGTGTGTGTGTGTGCTTTAGCTTTGTTTTTGTTTGTTTTTCTATTTTTTTGAAATAAAAATGTTAATGTTTTTTAGTATAGAGACATGGATATTTTTGTCTCACTAAATATTGATGCTGTTTGGCTCTCAAACAGTGCAGCTTTGGCTGGATGACAATGGCGATGCTGAGTGTAAGACTGATAATGAGGGTCACTGGATGTTTAAATCCCAACTCTGACGCTGGCTGGGCCCTGGGGCAAATTGTTTGAACTTTCAGTGTGACAGTCGTCTCGTCTGTGAAATAGAAAGAAAGAATGTCTACTTCACTGGCATGGTGGTAGGATGACACGGAACAGTGCATGCACGCAGAAAGTACCTCCCACAGCATCTGGCATTTGGGGGATCAAAAACTGTTCGCTTCTTTTCCTTCCTCCTCCAACTCTCAAGTCAAAACTTCCCCTGTGGGAAACAGCCACTGCCTTGTGGGGAAAGTCCCTGCCATGGTATCAGCACTTTGGTTAGTGGCCCAATTAAGTAAATGCCTATTAAATTCACGTATATTTCAATAGATGGTACATGACACCCTGGCTAATGGAGGAGAAGAAAAAGGCAGAGTGATTAATGAAGCCCCAGTAACAGCCAGCCTGACGCCTCATCAACAGCCACATGTTTGCTTACTCATCTATAATTTGTTTATTTTTCTTTTTTGAGTCCCAAACTCCGAAGGGGCTGTCAGATGAGAAATGCACACTGAAGCGAGTCCCTAGGCACACTTATCCTGGGCAGACCCCGGTTTATTTCAGGCTGACAGCTGGCACCTGTGGCCTGCAGTGAAATACTCTGACACTGATGGAAAGAGACAGGTGGCAGGGCTGCCACCAAATGCCACATTTGATTGATAAAGTGATCTAAGTATCAGAGGCACCAGAGAACGTCATTAGCAATCACTGCTTCCCTGCAGAAAGCACCCGGCAAGCCATGAAGGCAACGGATGGAAAACATAGCCCTTGAGTGTCTGTATGCGCAGATGTGTGTGAGCAGAGGTAGTTCCATCACCGTGGCTCACAGAGAGAGCACAGGACCTGAAGAACAGAACAGCTGAGTTCAGATCCTCACTTGGTCATTAATAGGCCACCGGGCCAAGGGCAAGTCATTAAACTCGTGAATCTCCGCTTGCCTCCTCATCCCCTTTCTACATGCTCAGCAGTTAAATGCCACTTCTTCAGGGAACCCTCCCCTGACTGGCCCCACTCCCAGACAAGTTTCCATCCCTTTATAATACAGTCGATTCATACTGTATTTGTAATTAGATAAGTATTAGCTACCTATCAACTTCACGTCTTCCCCACTAAACCGTAAACACCATCGGGCTGAGAGCACATCTTTCTCATCGCAGGTGATCCCTACTGTCCTGCACAGGCATCTCACCCCCCAATATCTCATTTCAAGTGCTTCAGACTCCCCAAAGACCTGTCTGCAAAACTCACCCCTTTCGGGGCTTTCCCTTTCTCTCTCATCTTCTCTACACACCCAGGCTCTTCTCCACCCCATTTCTCCCTGCCCCTTTGGTGTAAATCGGTTTATAACCTTTCCACTTCCCTGGTTCTGTTTATTTTCCAAATTATAGCTTTTGAGAAAACAGGCCTCGGTGGGGGATTACCTGGATACACACCTTGGCTGCAGCACTGCCTAGATATTCGACCCTGGGCAAGGGACCCACAGCCCCCTCACTCATCCTTGAGCTGAGCTAGTTTGCACTTGCAGTGCCTGGGCCTGAAACGCCGCTCTCCACCTGAATTCTTTCCTGGCGGTCCCCTGGAGGTTCCCATCAAATGCAACTCCCCTGAATGGCTTTTCCTGAGTGCACACCCACCATTTTCTATCTCATTAGTCTCTGGAGGTACTTCCTTTGCATTTACTGCTGGCTATGATGTCACCTGCTCACGCAGTGAGTGTCAGTCTCCTCCCACAACAGGGAAGTTCCGTGAGCACGGTCACCTCTTCCCTCTTGTTAACCACAGTAGCCCAGCCCCAAGTACAGTGCCTGGCAGGGACATCCTTTCTACAAGTATATTCTGACTAAATGAATTAAATAACAAACTCATTCACTGAGTAAATGAATCAATTAACAAAGTCACTAGAGTACGGTAAAGATTAAGTAACAAAAAAAACATATAAAAATGCCTTATGTCAGCCAAGATACTCAGTTGCAAGCAACAGACACCAATTCTAGCTGATTTATGCACAAAGAGAACACGATCAAAGGGCATTAGGTAACTCAAAGAATTCCTAGGAGGGTTCAAACCCTGCCAGGGGCTTAGGATTCAGTATATGAATGACCCAAATCCAGTCACAGAATAATGTGGTGAGGACATCACGTCTAGTACGGTCCCCGAGCATTAGACAGGGCAGTGGCACCACCACGAGGTCTAATGCTTGGGTCGGTTAGTGGCAGCAGTGATGTCTGGGTGTTGCTGCTGCTGCGGCTGCGGCCGCTCCAGGAATCCTACCATGTAGCCGGAGTCCTGCCCCGGAACAGTTCTCAGGGACTGAGCTTCATTACGTCCTTAGCTCACCGTCCCAGTCTGAGGAGGGCACAAGCAACGAGCAGGCTGCAGGCCAGGTGTCCCCCTTACTGTTGGATACGGGCAAAGCAGGCAGCCAAAGTTTTTAGCTTCTGCGATGGAAGAAGAGTTGTGTTGCCTACCTTGAGTCCCAGTGGGAGGAGTTTTCCAAACAGGACGATAAGGCTCAGATGCAAAAGAGCCAGAAATAATGACACATTTCCACTACAATGCTCAGCAACTATTAACCACTGAACAATCCATTTACCAAGATCCTTTCTTTTACAAACAGCCAACAGTCAATGTTTTGAAAAAAGAAGTTACAAACAAAAACTACTGTTTCTTTTTTTAAAGTATATCTTATTGATTATGCTATTACAGTTTTCCCAAATTTCCTCCTTTATCCCCCCTCTACCCGGCCCCCACAACCCTCCAGCATTCCCCCACTTAGTTGTTGTTCATGGGTTGCACATGTAAGTTCTTTGACTTCTCTGTTTCCTATACCATTCTTAACCTCTCCCTGTCTATTTTATGCCTACCAATTATGCTTCTTATTCCCGGTACCTTTCCCCCACTATTCTTCCTCTCCCCTTCCCCACTGAAAACCCTCCATGTGATGTCCATTTCTCTGATTCTGTTCCTGTTCTAGTTGTTTTCTTAGTATTTGTTTTCATTGTTGTTGTTTTAGGTTCAGTTGTTGACAGCTGTGAGTTTGTTGTCATTTTACTGTTCATAGTTTTTGACCTTTAATTTCTTAGATAAGTCCCTTTAACATTTCATATAATCAGGGCTTGGTGATGATGAATTCCTTCAAAGCTGTACCAAGTGGGAAACACATTTTACAGCTTTTTCATGAGTTATTCAGTTTGTCAACTAGCTGGGTATTAAATGTGTTTGAGTATTGATTTGAGGGAACTCTTGTCCTGCATCATTCAGAGCTGCACAAGAAAAGATCGTTAAAGAGGTTTCTTGCCGACACAGCTCCGGGGACGGAAGCTTGCAGCCAGAGGAGCCAGACCGTCTTCCTAACTTGCTGCTCGCCCAGGAAAAGAAATCCTCAACTGCTTTCTAAAAATGCAACGTCAAATACTTTTTACCAAGACAGCTGCTGACGGATCGGGCTCTGCACTCTGCAGCATTCCCTGGCACGGACTGGCGATTTGGTTGGGCACCCACCCAGGCCTATCTGATACAGACCTGACGCGATCATGAACTTGATCAATCTCGGCCACTCTCTCTGGAATTTGAATCTTGACAGATGTCAAAGAAGAAAACAAAAAAAAAATGCTTTCCCTGAAGTTGCTGATACCTAGATCATGGTTTTACTCTAATTTCCGTTTTTTTTTTTACCTTGATTCTTACCATTTCCTTAATTCTGTGAGCTTTTAACATAGAATCATACTCTGAAATAATGAGCTTTATTTTTTCCCATTCTGTAAATTGCCTTCATTTAGATGGCTTCTTTTGCTGTGAAGAAACTTCATTTGAGATAATTCCATTTGTTCATTTTTGCATTTGTTGCTTATGCTTTTAGTGTGATATTGTAAAAATTCATTGCCAATACCAATACCAAGAACTTTATTCCAATTTTCTTTTAGGAGTTTTAGGTTTCAAGTCTTACATTTAAGTCTTTAATCCATTTCTGATTAATTTTTCTGTGTGTGGTTTAAGAAAACAGTCTAATTTTATCCATTTACATATGAATATTCAGTTTTGCCAACACCATTTATTTAAAAAGACTGTTTTTTCTCAATTACACACCTTTGGCTCCCTTGTCAAAGTTTAGTTTATTTCTAGGATCTCAATTCTCTTCTATTGGTCTGTTTTTAATGCCAGTACCATACTGTTTTGATCACTATAGCTTTGTAATATATTTTGAAATCAGGAACTGTGATACCTCCAGTTTTAGTTTTCTTTCTCAGGACTGCTTCGCTTATTCCATTACTTTCGTGGTTCCATACAAATTTTAGGCTTCTTTTTCTACTTCTGTGCTAAATGCATCTGGAATTTTGACAGGGACTGCATTGAATCCATACATGGCCTTGAGAATTATGAGCATTCTAACAATGTTAATTTTCCCAGTCCATTAACAGAGGATAAAGTTCCACTTATTTGTGTCTTCAATTTCTTTCATCAGTCTTATAGTTTCCAGTGTACAGATCTTTGACCTCCTTGGTGAAATTTGTTCTTAAGTACTTTTTGATATTATCGTAAGTGGGATTTTATTTCTTTTTCAGCTAATTTACTGTTAATGTGAAAGATTCAACTGATTGTCATATGTTGGTTTAGTATTCTGCAGTTTTACTTAATTCCTTTATTAGTTCTAACAGTGTCTCAGTAGAGTCCTTAGGACTTTATATAAGATCATATCCTCTGCAAATAGAAACATTTTAACTCCTTTCTTTCTGAATGCCATGCCTTTTGTTTATTTTTCTTGCCTTCTTGCTCTGGCTAGAAATTCGAGCACTATGTTGAGTAAGAGTGGTGAGGCACATCCTTACCTTGTTCTTGATCTTAGCAAAAATGCTTTCAACCTTTGCCTTCTGAGGATGTCAGCTGTGAGCCTGTCATACACGGCCTTTATTGTATTACCGCACATTACTTCTATACCCAACCTGTGGAGTTTTTGTCATGAAAAGATGTTGAATTTTTTTCAAATACTTTTTCTACATCTGTTGGGATGATCATACGATTTTTATTCTTCATTCTATTAATATGGTTTATCACATTCATAGGTTTGTGGATGCTGAACTATCCTTGGGGATAAATCTCACTTTACCATAGTACATGATCGGTTTAATGTGTTGTTGAATTCAGTGTGCTAGTATTTTGTTGAGAATTTTTGCACCTGTATTCACCAGGGATATTAGCCTGTAGTTTTTCTTGTACTGTCTTTATCTGGCTTTGGTATCAGGGTAATGTTAGCCTCATAAAATGAGTTTGGAAGTGTCCCCTGTTTTCAATTTGAGTAGGATTGATGTTAATTCTTCTTTAAATGTTTGGTAGAATTCATCGGTTAAGCCATCTGGTTTGGGGCTTTTCTTTGTTGGGAGGTTATTAGTACTGATTCAGTCTGCCTGGTCATTAATGGTCTGTTCAGATTTTCTGTTTCTTCATCATCAGCACCAATAGGCTGTATGATGATTCTAGGAATTTACCCATTTCTCTCAGGTTATCCAGTTTGCTGGCGTGTAACTGTTTGTAGCACTCTATTAATAGTCCCTTGTATTGGTGTGGCATCAACTGTAATGTCTTCTCTTTCATTTATAATTTTAAGTCCTCTCTCTGTTTTTTTTAAAGTAAAACTAAAGATTTGTCAATTGAAAAGCAAACTCTTATTTTCACTGATCTTTTCTATTCTTTTCCTACTTTCTATTTCATATATTTCTACTGTGCTATTTATCTTCTTCCTTCTACTAACTTTGGGCTTGTTTGTTCTTTTTGGAGCTCCTTAAGGTATAAAGTTAGGTTGCTTATTTAAGAGCTTTTTTTTTCTTAATGTAGGCTTCAGGCTACAAATATTGTCTGTCAGTCCTACAAGGGATTCTGAGGATTTCTCAGATCTCTTCTGTGAATACACCTGTCCCATACTTCTTCTTCCCTTTTAAGTCGTAATACTTAAGATTTTTGCCTTCTCTCTATCCTGCAAAACCGGGCTGGGTGCAGACAACCTCCTGTTTGCTTTCCCTAGGGCAGTGCAAAACGCTCAGGTTGGTGCATCTTCTCCCAATCCCACAGAGTCCAGACAGCTTTTTGTGTGTGCTGCTAGCAGTCTGCAAAGACTAGCACTTGCCACCCTTGAGGACACACAGAGGGAGCTGGCCAAGGGGTCAAGCATTGTATGGGTGAGGTGTAAGGAGCAGAGTGGGCATGCCTGTGCACCAGCTGGGGTGATCCATAGGTGAGGCACCCGCAGAGGGTCATGGGTGGCCTTCCAGTACGATCCAAATCCCTTCCACGCCCTCTGAGAGCCCTAGCTGCTGTTGCCCCAGGCCCTCCCTGCTCCCCAGTTGCACAGCACACCTCAGTATTCTGAATGAGGCGAGAATAAAGCACGCCTCTGTGGCAGCATCTCACATAGCCTGGAAGCCAGGCACTCATTCACACACTCTCACTTCCACCCGTGGGAAAACCTGTGAGAGAATGTCTCTCTCTGCACTGACTTATGCCACCCTGAGGGAGAGGCGACAAGGATAAAGTGAAACTGTTCCTCTTACCCTCTTCAATGTGCGCAGTCTTGGATTATTTTTGCTAAGCACTTATATCACAGGCTTGGGGGCAAATGGTTTATAGGCATCATATCATTTTTAGCCTTCACAAAATCATCGAAATTCATTTTATATCCATTTTTCAGCAGAGGAAGTTGTAGCTTAGAATGGTCAATTGTCTACCCAGGGATGCACTCACAGATGTGGCAAAGCTGCATTGTAAGCCAAAGTCCATGCACTTGACCACAATACACTAGATTGTAAGGATGGTATCATTCATTTACTCATTCATTCATTCATTTCATAATTATTGACTGGACATATAATATGCTAGGCTCTGTTCCAAAAATGAGGGTGAAAATTAAATAAGGTTATCTATGCTTGTAGAGTTATATTCTCATGGTTAAGATAAATGTACTACTTCACATAATTTACATGATTACCCATTATATAATTACTTTTTCCATTTTATTTAATAAGTCCTTTGGGGTGCAGCTTATTTGAAAGGCATATTCACAAAAACTTATGAATTGTTCTTTAATATTAAAGTATTATTTCCATTAAGTTTAATGGTCCTTCAAAGAAAGCGACTTTTGAATACTTAGAACTCTTTCATCATGTTGATTGAAATAGTTCTAATTTGGGCGTTCCCTTGTCTGCAGTATACTGAATGTTTGCATGACTGGGCTTAACTGCGCACACTCAGTGGGTCTATTACACAAGAGGAAACGGTGTGTTTTAGCGTCCGTTCTCGTTCCCACGGGTGGACTTCCCCCTTTCGGACTCCAGCGAGGGCAGTGATGCTCAGCGACTCCAGCACGTGGATTCAGAAATCAACTTTCCCATCTTTGAAAATTTCAGAAAGATCTAAAGAAAACAGTATTAAAATCAAAAGAGAACCAACTGTATGGGAAAACATGTTTGCCAATGATACCTCAGACAAGGGTTTAATCTCCAAAATATATAAAGAACTTACACGACTCCACTCGAAGAAGACAAGCAACCCAATCAAAAAATGGGCAAAGGACTTGAATAGGCATTTCTCCAAGGAGGACACGCAGAGGATCCAGAAACACATGAAAAGATGCTCAATATCCCTAGCTATCAGAGAGATGCAAATTAAAACTGCAATGAGATACTACTTCACATCGGTCAGAATGGCCATTATAAATAAAACAACAGACAACAAGTGTTGGAGAGGTTGTGGAGAAAAAGGGACACTAGTGCACTGTTGGAGGGATTGCAGACTGGTACAACCACTGTGGAAAACAGTATGGAACTTCTCAGAAAACTAAAAATGGATCTGCCCTTTGATCCAGCAATTCCACTGCTGGGACTATATCCTAAGAACCCTGAAACACCAATCCAAAAGAACCTATGCACCCCAATGTTCATAGCAGCACAATTTACAATAGCT
>CM052546.1:14685005-14713079 GCA_028533065.1 Trachops cirrhosus
CTGTCTTTCTCGTTCCAAGTGTTTAGTCTATGACTGGCATATAGTAGGCACTCACCAAATATTTGTTGAATAAATTAATAAAGTACTCAGTCAATCCTTCAAAAGAAGTAATGAATCAAAGGATGAAAGGAAGGGAAGCAATAATGAAAAGAAGAAAGGGAAAGGATAATAAACCACTTCCTCATCCTTCTAAGAGTCTTGTCCCTGGTGTTAAATTGATTGCCGTGATGAATAATCTATTTCAAAAGACGAGAGGAATGTTGGTACAGTTCTGAAGAATAGGGTTTTAAATTATAGCCACATTTTCTCATTTTGTCTCTTCAAGTTTGTAATCTCCAAGATGGCTTCTAATACAAGTCTGTGCAGTAGTTTACCCAACAGAGAGAAATCAATAAATATTAATTAATGAAAATAATTAAGGGGAAGTACATAGGTGGAAGACAGAACTAGAATGATTAAGTATGCTCCATCTGATGCAAATCTCTCTCTCGAATGGAAGTTCTATATTGTTGGTCCTGCTTGTTGCATTATAATTCTTTTCGATGGTGGAAAACACTGGTCAATAAGTAGAAAAAATATATATTCATGTCCCTGCTCAGGCACGTAAGGGTGATGTGATCCTGGGGGAGGCACCTAACTTCTTTGAACTTGGATGTCTCAGCATGAAAGAAGAATCAGACAGAGTAGCTGATGTTCCAGTCCACTTCTAGCTCTAGAAGTCCACTCTCTTCCATCCTGTGTTATTTTTAGCTTTCTCTACACCTGTCAATCCAGTGTTTTCTGCAAACTGAAAATGAATTCAAACTGGCTAGTGTTTTATTAGAGTTAGCTAAAAATAAACTTTAAAACCGGGACCAGGGAGCTGCTTTGTGGAAGTAATGCATGTCAGAAAAGCAGAAGCTTTTTACAGGGACCATTTTCACCCTCCCTCTTCACCTCTTAACTCATCTGCTTCAAACAGGAAAGAGATGATGAGTGGACATACATACTCATTTCTGGAGTGACCTATGCAGCAGGAGGGAGAACACAAAATGTGGAGATACAGGCAACTGTTGACTGCTAGGGACCGCACAGAAGTCTGACAGAGACACGGGATCAGAAATGGAAGCCCGCTGGCGATTGGCAGACACTACTTGGATCTACCCGGCATTGCGTCTCTCCTTCCCACCAGCTTGCTCCAGTTGGAAGGAAAAAAACTAAATATATCTTGAGAATAGGAAAGGCGAGTTTGGTGTTCTAAAAAATATGTGGTTCCACGATTTCCTGGAGTTATTATACATCACTTTACCCACTTAAAAACTCTGTTCTGGTGATCTTCATTTATCGGTTAGTTTTCAGAAGACTGTTATTACCATTTTCTTGTTTAAAGGAGAATAGAACAGAAAGGATAACAGAACTTTAATCTCATTGACTGGTACATTTTCTATTCTTCTGAGGAGGGGAAAAGAGAATCACGTGAATAGAAAATCGAACCATTTGTAACATTTGGCCATCCAGCAAATTCAGCAAGGCATTCGATGTCACGAGACAAAGTATGAGTTGGACATCAAGACGAATGTAGTTGAGAACCGTAACACAAACATAGGCTGTTCCTAACAATGTAAATGAAACCATGAGTTCCTACTTCAAGGGATTCTCTGTGACCAGACCCACTGAAAGAAGCCTAGGGTTCCTTGAAAAAGTCCTACCAGTGCCCCCCTTAGAACAGCCCTGATGCCCTTCACAGCCCTCCTTGCAGAGGGATGCCCCCTTGGCCACCTTTCGAGCAGAGCTGGCTCTCCGCTGTAAGAGCAAGGTGTAAGAGTAAGTGAGAATAACCAGCATTAAATTGCTTACCTACCGTGGGCCAGACCCCATGTGACATGTTTCAACTTTCCATTCACTCCTGACCTCAGTCCTACGAGGTCAGTGTACATCACCACCAACCTCACTTAGCACAGGGGACGGTCTGAGCAGACCCTCATATGCAGCACTGTTCACCTGCAGGGAGTCAAGGTAATCCCTCTCAGGCAGTATCACGTGAAGAGTTCTCCATCCAGCCCTGACCAAAAAGGACTCGGAGGTGAGAGGTACAACCAGGGAGCACTAAAAACTTAAAAACGATGCATGTCTAGGGTCAGAAGAGAAAGGGCCAACGTGTCAAATTCAAATGCAAGCAGCTTTTTAGGTACAATGATTGAGTTCAAGTTCATGATATGAGGCTTAGAAATGTGTGTATGACACATACACACACACACATGTTTAACAGGACAAAGAGAAAGTCTGAGAGAGCAGGAATGTGACAGTTTAAGCAACGGCAAATAGAAAGAAGCCAAGAGATAGTCCTGCGAGGTAGTTCAGGGCACCTCCTCTCACCTCTGTGCCTGCCTGTCGCTGGGTCTAGAACGCAGTTAGTCCTCCTGCCCTTCCCTCTCCTGTGGATGACCGTAAGAAGCGTATGCAGGAACAACACTGGCAGAATCTGTTTCAAGTTCAAATGCTACCATCCCTCTAATTTGATTCCATTTTACTTCCACGAAATTCTGTGCATGTAACATTGAAAACCAACCACGGCAAACTCTGCAGACCTTTCTCATAAACAATGCACCTTTGCACCTGAGCTCCAATGTTAGAGTCCTCCTTGAAAGAAACGAGAAATGAGGCTGGACTGAAGATCAATACCGACCTGCTGTCCACACAAAAACCCAGTTCCATCTGGGATGCCGCCCACACCTCGTCTCTCAGAAAGAGCGCCACCACAGACCACGGTGACCCCGGCTGGGGGCAGGCCAGAGTGAGAACTCAGGATCCGAGGCCCCCGAGCAAACTGTACTGAAAATCACAGCTTCTGATTTTTAGAAACTTTTAAAAGAAACACTAAACCGACCCGCTAAAATATAAGCAGAATAAACCCAAGAGTTATTTCTGAAAGAAATTATGCTGCATCCTACCTCCGTTTTATCTTCTCTTATAGAGCATTAGATTTTCCACACCTTCTCAAACTCTCCTAATGAAAAGCATCCATAAACAGGGCTCATAGGAAGTAACAGGATTCTGTTACGAAACAGCGACAAGATGTTACTTATTTCCTTTGCTGACATGGTGGGTCTGTGTGTGCCTCTTGTACGGTTCGAAATTGCTAGGATCGGAATTTGGACAACAAGCACATGTCTTAGGGGGGTATGCAAGATGGGCTTCTTAGCTGAGGATGATTAACCCTGTCAAGTACTTTCTTTCACATAGATACAAAGCTTCCAGCAACTTAAGCCCCAAAGGGGACTGCCGCCTTTTTGCTTTGTATCTATCTATCAATTTCTATCTATTTCTCTCTCTCCTCTCTCTCTCTCTCTCTCTCTCTCTCTCAGACACACACATCATATCCACTGGGCGGTCAAGATGTGACTCAGATTTTGCTTTCATCAGGAAACCTTCCCAAGCTTATTTTTGTAACAGTCACCCACCCATATTATATCACACATATTAAATGTGCCCATACACCACTTTAAATTTTTTTGCTATAAAATATTTGGAATGTTTAAAATAATGTAGCCTTTGAGCTTTTTTGGTGATGAGTAACTCGTCGGACACATGACTGACCACGACTGCTTGAGAAGTGGATGCGGGCTCAGGGATGATTCAAAGGGGTAAGATCGAACCTAAAAATTGTTTCTAAATGCCATCCAGTTTTTAGTGATGAAAACTGAACAGTAATTCATATTGATACAATATTATGTTTTGCTGACATTTAACTAAACATCAGTGATTTTGATTTTGTAGCTTTTGTCTGAGGTTCTATAGTCACTGATTTATATGTTGTCTTGCAAGCCTTCTGTCTACTACTCTGATCTGTTGGAGCCTCATATGTAGTTAATCTGTCTTTTATTTTATTATCCTAAATCATGGATTATCTTAATCATGCTTTCTCAATGGAAGAAATAATGCTCCTCAGGGGATGGAAATTGGTTCCAGGGAATGGGAACTCTTACTCTAATTGTATACAAAACACAGATATTCATGCAGTATATAAACCAATACGTAGTGTACTTCCATATAAAATTTTCATGGGGTGGGCATTCAATTAGAAAAATTGTCTAAAAGGCTCTTGGGGGAGCAATAGTGGTATACAGGCTGAGAAACACTGCTTTAGAGAGTTTTCAGAGGCTTTACACGTATATGATTTTCTTAACAGAGTCGAAGCTGTTCAACAGCAGGGATTACAGCGTCTGCTTCTCCCGAATTTCCCCCACTCCTGCTCCAAGGCCCCAACGATTTGTGTCCTCCAGCCTCCCGGGGGCACACTGTGGTCTAATTTTAGGCACCCCTGAAGCACGTAAATGTGAAAGAATGTCATAATATATACCCAGGGTTCAAAGTGTGAAATAATGCAAATCCCTCCAAACTAAAAATTTGCCACGAACTGCCTGGTTTCAAAGCTGGTGAGCCAACGGAACTGTTCACGGTGCTTGCCACCGGTTGGTAGCATTACAGGCCTGGAAATTCCCTCCATCTTTTACAGGAAACAAGTTATGCAGAGTCTCTAGGACGCTCCTCTCCAATAAAACGAATTGTACAAGACCAGAATCTTTTGAAGCACACTTTCAGGAACTTAATATAGAACTATTAGCTATATATATATATGTGCATATATATATCTACATGTATATAGACATACACACAACACATATATATAGTTGATATATATACACTATATATATTTGGAGATGTTTGAAAACATCTGTTTAACTATCATAATGAAGTTATACCACAGAATGTATTTTGGTCACAGCATGTTGATGTTCATTTTTCTTTACTGCCTGTGATTAAAGATATGGATATTACGTGGCAGGGCTGGTGTATGAAGCATTGATTTGAACAGACTTTATGGACATCTAGCACTGGAAACAATCAACAGAAGTAAGAGCCAGAAGAACAACGCCTTAACATCCTCTAGAACCCTAGGCTCTAAGCACCTGGCCTAGTGCCTGGCACAAAGTAGGGGTGAAAACGAATTGTTTGTTAAATGGATGTGAGGCCTTGGCCGGAGCGCTGCAATAGCACCAGATGCTGAGAAGCAGCCAAGTACCTACTGTGAAGACCATATATCCCCCACTTGTTGCAGGCCTACATGTACAATTTCATCAGCATCTGACGGCAGCTGTCAGTCTGTTCCGTGTAGCTGTGCTTCTGTTCATTAGTTCACTGTGCTCATTAGATTCCACATGTAAGTGAGATCACCTGGTATTTGTCTTTCACTGACTGTGGGGGGCTGGGTGGAGGTGGGAAAAGGGAGAAAAGGCTGGAGCAACCATCACAGCATGAACGCTTGTAAATAAGTAAGCTGAGGGCAAACCTGTGACGGGCTCCCAGCAAACCATGGAAACCACACCAGTAATAACAAGGCATGACACCAGGAAAGGAAAGAGCAGACCCAAAGTCAGGGCTTTTCTCCACTCACGAACACGGAGACGTTGGGCAAATCACTTATGTCTCTGGTCCTTCATTTTGTCACTAATAAAATGAGGGCATTGGAGAAGTGATCCCAAAGGGCCAACATGTTAACTGTAACATGTTATGAGTTCCATGTTAAATAACCGCTCATCAAGAATTTATCCTAATCCATCCTAGATTTCAATTTCTAGCCTGTGCACCACAATACAGGGTAGCATCAAGGAAACCGTTTCAAGGGTCTTAAGATCTCTGCTTCTGCATTCTGCCTCGTGAGCACAGACTGCAGAAACCTGCCACTCAGATGGGCTTGGGACTGCTGAAGTCAGCTGTGCTGTCACAATGGCATGGCTTTCGATCAGTTTTTAAAAATAAAAGGCATCCGACTTCAAGTGTAATTCAGTATAACAGGTACAAGCTTCGCCTAAAGAAAGAAATGACAACATCCTGACTCTCAAGGTGCTTATA
Organism: Trachops cirrhosus; assembly: GCA_028533065.1. Classification (NCBI taxonomy): domain Eukaryota; kingdom Metazoa; phylum Chordata; class Mammalia; order Chiroptera; family Phyllostomidae; genus Trachops; species Trachops cirrhosus. Next base: position 14,690,898 of record CM052546.1, read on the forward strand.
ATTATTAAAGAAACAAAAGCTAGGCATATAAAGCAACTGAGTAACAATAAGAAATAAAAGGAATCAAACATTTCAGTTGAGTATATTCAACAGCAAAGATGCAGTGTGCAGCTAGCTCACCAGCGCTGAGAGTGGTCAGGCCGGGACCAGGTCGCTGTCGGCAGGATCACCACAAGGTTGGGCAAAGGAGGCAGCGTCCTGTCCAGCCAGGGGCCTGGAGGTAACACCAACCATTCCGCCTACAGCATTTTACCTCTCTATACCACCCGGCCGCTGATTCATGCTGTTAGTGATGAAGAAGCCAACATTTCACTAGACACTGCATTTCCTTCTCAGCCTACCCCTATTAATACTGCATTGTGTTGACCTGAAGTTGCCTGTTCTCCATTTTCTTCTGCTCTCCTGTTCCACATCCTGCTCTCCGGAATCCCACAGACAGAGTGGAATCCCTCCTCCAAACGACATCTCTTTGGTCATTTACAGACAGGGCTAATCCCTAACCTGCCTTTTCACCTGGCCGATCATTCCCGGTTCCTTCTGCTGTTTCTCTCACATGAATGTGTCTGTCCTACCCCCGTTTCATCCCCCTTCCCACCCTGGTCCCTGTTCAAAAGGTAGCCCTCTTTCCTAAGCCTCCTTGACTCAGGTAATCGAAAGGTGAATAATCCAGGAGTACAGAAGATGGTCAGAAATCTGGTTAAACAGACAAGGCTGGAAAGACATTTACAATGCCACTGTAGAAAAATAGCACAGTGATGTCAGGAAGGAATCCAAGGCTAAGGTCTAGATTCGGACACGGAAGGGTCCTTCCTTAGAAGGCAACTGTTAGTAAGTCATCTTTCTAAACTTAAGTGTCAAGAACAAAAGGAGGGTGAGAGGAATGAAATTAGGAAGTGAAGAATTTAGGAAGAAAGAGAGTAATTAGGGTGTAAGAATGTCAGAAATTAAAATGTTTAGGAGGGAACTGGGACAGAAAAAAGCCAGGACACAAAGACACTGATTAGAAAGAAGGGACAATAAGGAAAGAAAAGGAGGGAGGGAAGCAGGCCAGTCAAGATGAACACAAACTTCCATAAAAAATAATACATAAAATGAGTGCGAACAAATGTAGTCCATAAAACGAGGAAAAGATACAATTCAACACCAGAATCTGGCTTCCAAGTTGTGCTTAAAGTCCGGCCACGCCACCCACGTGACGTGAACGGACGCCTTGCCGCGCGGCCACCGCCTCCGAGCAGGCTGCCCTGCTTCTCTCTGGCGCTGCCTGAGGAAACGTGTCCTGACAGAACCCCAGGTGTGCGTGCCCCAACAGGAGGCACAGATCCTTAGAAGGAGAATGTGAAAGCAGTTTGTGTGTCGACGCGTAATTTCTCAGTGCTGCCAGCAGGAGGCGCGCTCTGTGGTGAGAAGCTCACCGTGCCCGCTGTGCGGACACGCATGATACCTGCCACCGCATCTACCTGGTCTCAAGCTTCCCAAGACTCTTCCAATTCCTTTCCAATGCACGCGAGAGGTGATGTGCCTTAACCCAAGAAGAGAGCCCTCAAGAGCCCCCAGATCACACATTAATTGTGAAATTCCAGAAACAAGAGAGTTCCCTCAAAGCTATGAGTGAATAAGTCAAGTCATTGACCATATTTTACATCTTAGTCTAATTCCCAGATAGGAAAGGCATGTGGAAAGAGGAAGGTTTTACACTCAAAACCCTCAGAGGGTGAGTGGGCAGTGCTGTGAAGGCTGTCTGGACCCCAAAATTGGAGCCGCCCCACTTAGAGAGAAGGCTGCAGGCGGTAGCTGAAGAGGATGCTGTCGTGTGACACCTTGTGAGAGGCGGCGTACAACACAGCCTGTGTAGCCCAGGTATCAAAAGTGACACTTTGTAACATTTAGTGTTCTCACGGCAGATGCTGGGTGCTGGCCACCCCAGAGGACAGAGACCCCCAACAAATGCACTCATAAGCAGAGGACACTGTCACTGGAGCAGGAGCAGGACACGGTGGCTAGACACTGTCACTGGAGCAGGAGCAGGACACGGTGGCTAGACACTGTCACTGGAGCAGGAGCAGGACACGGTGGCTACCACCTGGGAATTCAGATGACAGAGAGGTCCCTCAGGTGCTTTTAGGACTCTCTGTAAAAGACTTCACAGTGGGGGGTGGGGGGACGATGAACACAACCAGGAATGAGCAAGAATCAGAGTGTGAAACCCCATTGTGAACTTCTTTGCACCCAGAAGCCACGGAAGTCAAGAGAATGATCAGACTCCCCTCCACTTATCTTTGCTTATGGTTTGGTAATCTTAGGTAGGTCCTGGTACAGGATTCTTCTGGGGAACCACATTTGGTACATGCATGTAAGTACGACTGTCATGCATACAACTTCAACTATCTTCTGTAAACCTAAAAAATAAAATACAGAAATGAAGCTGCTGGAAAAGACTTGGACATTTGCCTGCAAAAAGCCATATTTGATGATGGTGGTCAGAATTTAGGAACCTATAAATCCCAGACTTTATAGACTGATAATGGGCCATGGTCCTTCTAAAGAGGGCAACGCCACAACGGTGACCCGTACCGGTAATTGCTTACGATGCACTGCTATTCAGCCAACGTTCATCCTACTCATCTATGAAAGGAGAGCCAATGAAGCCGGCCCAGGTGGAACAAAGAGCTAAAAACCAAATGAGGCCCTGAAAACCTCCTCCTGCAATTCTCATGCAGAACGTGCACAGCTCCCCTTTCCAAGCAACAAAGCCCAAATATTTATGCAGCAGGTTACAAAGCAATTGAGGAAACAGAACACAAATGAAGCACTGGGCTGAGGGTACCTCCTCTCGGACCACACGCCCCTAAACTTGGGAACCTGGTGTGTCCACAATTCAGGTTCTCTTCTACTATTACCAAGTGACAGACTAGTGATTCCTTTTATCCTCAAGGAGGAAAAATAATTCCATCGGAATCAGTCTTTTCAGTCTGTTCTTTTGCACCAAACTCAGTCAAATCTGTCGTGTTGTGCTTTTTTGTGGCGCGTTGTGAATATTTTTACCACCAGGACTGACAACCACCAAGCTACTATCTTGGCTAACGTCCTTGTGCTCGGAGATCTAATGACCTTCTTGGGACCAAAGCCCAAGACAGGCTTTCTTCCCTAACTTCACTTGTCAAGTCATCTTAACTTCTCACCCTGGAGTTTCTTGCACTGCTTCTTTTTACTAAAATCTGTCTCTAGAACCCTACAAAATTATTATTTGTGAAAAAGAAGGAAAGATTTAAGTGTTTTGCATTTTCTCTCAATCACTGACTTTTGAACTTCGTTAGTAGTGGAGAACGCTTTATTTTTTCATGGCACATTAGGCAGAAGCCCAGTCTCTAAGAGGGTGGACAGAGACCTGCGTCAGCAGGGGGTGCTGGGGACAGGGCAGAGAGGCAGGGGAAGGAGCTGGACCGCTTACTGTCCACAGGCATGTCCCCACCTCACACTGCTCTCACCCTCTGCACCTTCCAGACTGCAAAATCTGAAAACCACTGACTCATAATATTTCCTGTTTTAAAGGTGCTTAGGTAAATATTTTCTGTTTAAAAAAAATGAGCATATATGAGATCATCTACCTGCTCTAAATGTGGCTATTGTTTGCCTTTTGTTCTCAGACTATTAAAACATTTTACTATAATTTAATCCCAACATGGTTCATTCTCGAGGAATGACTTGTAAATGATAAGATTTTATCTTGAATTCCCTGAAAAAAATTCTAAATTTTAGAACACTGTTGCCTTCATCTGCAAAGCTGTATAAGAACTTTATAAGCCCAATACTGGTAAAAGGTTTGACATCTTTGGCTAAGGTCTACTATAAGAAACTTAAGGCGACATTTAAGTGCCTCTTCCTTCAAGAGCCTGGACAACCGTGGAAGAACTGTGCAGCGATTCTCAGCAGCTGAAGAGTTTGTGAGCACTCTAAAAAGAGACACTGCTTTCCTGCCCTTGGAAGCAACTGCTATTTTTTCTTTATCCCAGTCTACAGTACTCCATATTCCCTGCTTCAGTTCCTATAATCTTATTTTTCAAATGCAAGCCATCCTAGAAGCAGCATTCTGGTGATCTGCAGACAGACACTTAACCACCAGCTAAAGCCCTCCTTCAATAACATGAGAACATTCACTGCACAAAGGCACTGTGGAATGGCGGGGGCATGAAGGAGAAGTAAATGGTGGGTATTTACAGAGACATTTACATCGCTGTCCCACGGGGACCCCACCTACCACCAAGCATTAAGGAAGATCACACCAACTTCTGAGTGCACGCTGAGCAAACCAATCTTTTTAAGTTCTGTTGGGATAAAATAGCTATGGGCATCACGGGCATTTAATGATTCACAGGCTGAAACTGGACTTCCACTTAGAAAGGAGAGGAGAAAGATACACTTTGTTCCTCAAAAGAGTTCAGCAGGGGACCTGTTTGGAGCATCTGGAGGAGAACTGCAGACAGATTATCCCCCACCTTCCAGAGCCTGACTGTCACCAGATGATTAGCCTCGAGCTAATCAATGATTTAAAACATGAAATTGTTCTTCCTGTGTCCTTCATGAATGAAGACGCTACTAATGATTTAGCCCCAGTAGGACGTGTTGTATTGTAATACATTTAGGAAGTAAGTTACCTATCCATTCCTTCCTTCATTTCACAAGCATGTATTGGGTTCCTACTACGGCGGCAGGTAAATTGCATCTTTTGAAATCTGAAGACAGAGAACTGCCACCTGACGGAGCAGAGAGACAGCCACATGGTAATTAACTTGGTGAATGCGCCACAGCCTGGGGTCTGGCTCTCAGCCCAAAGGAGTTCAGAAATGCTGCCGCCTAACGTCTAGGTTCACCTGCACTGACTGATGCTGAGAAACAGGAACGAGGCTGCGAAGAACCTGAGTATAAACCGGTGAGAAAAGTAACTGTGTGGACCAGGCTTCGCAAAGTGTGGCCCAGCCAATGTGTTCTTTCAAATCACGCAGAAACACTGTCCAGAATCTGTCACTTGCTGTCTGATTCTCTGCAAGTCCAGCAAAACCCTTAGCTCCTCAATGTCTCCCTTTGTGGAATGGCAATTAGAACTTTGAAAAATCATTGCTGTTAAGTGCAGTAACTTTTAAATGGTGCTTGTCATTCATTAAGTCAAAAAATATTTATTGAACACACAGTATATACTAAATATCACTCTAAATACTGGGGACATAGCAGTGAATGAATCAAATAACATCTCCACGGGCTTCTAGAAACAGCTGAGTGAAATAAAGAGAAGGCCAGCTCTCCCCTGGAACGTGCAGAGTTGGCTGCATGCTTTCCAGAGCCAGGTGTGCTCAGAGCTGGCACTACCCGGCAAGAAAACAGATGGGGTCCTGCCGCAGCTCCCTCTGTGACTCCTTCCCTCTAAGCCTCCTTTGTTGTCCAATGTCCCTTATGACTGACAGCTGCACTCAACACACATGTCCAAAAAGCTAACACTAGCTAATAACTACCGCACATACCACGTGCAACATAAAATGATCTTACTCTGGCTAGGAATCCGTTCCTCTCTAACACGATTTCTACGTCTTTTTAAAGATCCAGTTAGTGCTTATGGCATATTTGTTAATGAGCCAAGTTAGCTAAACAGAAGCTATGATTCCCAGAATTCCCATCCCTGCTGCACTGGCTACAAGACACCTCACCTGGCACCTGGAAGACAGAGGTGCAACAGTAGCCACCCTTGCATGCCAGGAAGGTAGGTGCAGGGCACGAGGCTCTGTCTGTTGCAGCTTGTGTGTGTTTAGTTACTGGATGAAGGGCACCAGCTTCTCCTGCCAGTCACCCCTCACATCAGAATTGCAGGTGTGGAAGCAATGAGAGATCTACGTGGGCCTGTCTTCGTGGGCTGTGGTCCTTCCTCCCAGGTTCCAGTTTGTCCTTGCTTCACCCGTTTCAAATCCACCTTCCATTCCCAACTGCCTGCTTGGCCAACTCCACACACTAACACAAGACACCAGAGCAACGGCCTCCCAGCTACTATCTGACCGGCCCTCGCCTCTGCGAAAGTTGAATCTATATACCCACTAAATCCTATATATGTCATATTGGGTTCCTGCTCTTCTAACTGAACCCTGACGAAGAGAATGTTCATCTCAATGACTTCTCTTAGGGCAGCTGCCCTCCTTCCCAGGCTCCTGGGAACGCGGATGAAGAGTAAAAGCCACTGTGATGAATCTCTATTCTTTTGTTACTTTTTAAATTTTTAAAAATTGAGATAGAACTCACATACCACAAAATCATCCTTTTGAAGCATACAATTCAGTGGTTTTTAGCACATTCACAAAGTTCTGCAACCATCACCACTAAATCCAGAATATTTTCATCAGCCCCCCAAAACCCTGTACCCCGTTTCTCCCTCCCCTCAGCCCATGGCTACCACCCATCTGCTTTCTGTCTCTACCAATCTGCCTATTCTGAACATTCTATATGAAGGAAACAATACACGACCTCCTCTGTCTGCCTCCTCGCCCTCGGCATGATGCCTCAAGGTCCGTCCTTGCTGCAGCACGTGCCAGGGCTTCACTCTTTCCCGGCTGAATGACGTTCCGACACATGGACATACCACATCTCACTACCCCGCTCACCAAATGGTGGTCACTGGGGCTATTTCCAATGTTTGGCTATTGTGAATAACGCTGCTGTGAGCATGCATGTACCAGTGTTTCTATGAACATATGTTAGCAACGCTCCTGAGTATACATGCCCAGAAGTGAAATTGCTGATAATGTGATAACACTATGCTTAATATACTGAGGGGCTGCCAAACCATTTTCCAATGTGGCTGCACCATTTTGCATTTCCACCAGCAGTACTTAAGAGTTCAAATATCTCCACATCTTCTGTTATCTGTCTTTTTTCCCTTTCTATTATTAAATTCATTGGGGTGATATCAGTCAATAAAGTTATATAGGTTTCAACTACGTGATTCTACGATACATCATCTGTACGTTGCACTGTGTGCCCACCACCCCACGTCAAACGTGGCCGCCCTCGTGGGTGTGAAGGCTATCTAACCACATCCATCCTTTCTTAATCAAAGGTCCTATGTGGCCAGAGAAAAGAAAGTCATATCCATTCTCTGGGGACAAAGATTGTTTTTTCTTTTTCACCTTGAAACATACAAAGGGAACAATAATAATAATCACTGTACTTTTTGTTGGCACAATGTTATATTATAAACTCTTTCATCATTGACATACAATTTTCTCCACAACTGTCAAGAAAGCAAAGATGCTGTGTTTTTGTTGTTGTTGTGTTTACAGAATCGGCAGTGTGTGACACCGCACCAGGCACACACTTGGACCTTTGTCAAATGAGTAAATCCCATGTGTGTCACAGGTGAAGAAACTGAGACCCCGAAAAGGAAACCGCCATGCTCAAGGCCGTCCGATCAGTAAGTGGCGGGGTGTCCTCCTGTAAGCAGCTGCCATCTGCACAGGAATAAGCATGGTATGACTACTAATTAAAGTACAGGAGGATGTTTAACATGTAAGTGGAACATATTAGGTCAGAAGATATCATGCTACTTTACCCTAGTTCTTTGAGAGCATGGTTTTATCAAAAGACTATCATTATAAAAATCCCAAGTCAAAAAGTGAGGCCAGAGCCAACAGCTCTTGTGCGCCCCTCTCTCTTACTCTCTCAGTTTGGTGGATCCTGAGTATAATCCTTTCTGTTAAAAAAATTCCCTGGAAATTAGCTTCATCTACATCCTACATGAGCATGTAGAAGGTAATTACTCTGTTGAAAATATTGCATTGTACATATAAAAATAAAACATATAAGCAAACAAATAAAAATAAAAATATACTGTGGTTACTGTAACCATTAAAAAGAGGTTACAGTGATGATGGTTGTACAATATAGTAAATGCACTAAATGTCACCAAATTGTACATTTTCAAATGGTTGAAATGGCTAATTTTATGTCATGTGAATTTTTAAACAATTAAAAAAGAAGGTTGCGATTCTGCAAAGAAACCTATTGCACAACTTAGTGGTGAGTTCTATTCTATGGAGACTGGGCAAGGCCATGAGGAGTGACTTACAACATGGTTGCCAGGGAAACCACCTCCTTCTTGTAGAAGATGTGCAACTGCTACAGAAATATATCATGCATGTTTCTCACAACATTTCCTTCTCGGGATTTCAGTCAGTCATGAGAGACAAAGAAAGACATCCTTTCCAAGAGCACGTACATCTACACATTTTCACCCTTTCTCACATGCACCCAGTCACACGCTGGCACGCACACTCGGGCCATCTCTCTGGTAGCTGATGAACCGAGGCTGACATGAAGTCAACTGCCAAAGAGCATCTAACACCAACCTGAAGCGCCAAAGCCCTGCTCAGGACTCGGAACTCCCAGAGGCCTTTGCTCCTAAGAGAACATCCACCGTGAGTTGAGAGGTGCTCTCTATTCAAACCAGACACAAACTGGATATTTGACTGAAGCTGAATTAAGTGAGAAAAAGGAATACACTGGGCCCAGGATTTATATATCTCCATACTTTCTTTGTAGCCCTGAACCCCACATGGTAGGTGTTTTATTAATTCTTTATTAAATTATATTCCACCAGTACCAATAATTAGGGATTAATTCATAATGGATTGGCTAGTCAAAAAAGTTTTGTTTTATTGTGTAACCCACACCCATCGAGCACCTACTGCATTCATTTCCCCTGGGGTGGGAAGGTGCTCGTTGGCCCAGAGGCTCCTGTTCAGCAAAGCAGCAGCCAGGCTTCCCCTTGAACAGTGGGTGGCCCTGGTGGAACCAGTGGAGTTTCACTCACTCAAGGTCAAGCAGTGGGCAGGTAGTTTAGAGACCCATGAAGAGCACTTGTCGAAAATAAAACAAAACAAAATAAACAAACAACAACAAAAACCTGTCCCATAAGAATAGCATTAATTAGCTGGTCCAAAAAAATTTTATCCTTTCAAGTTTATACAAGCATATATGGGGAAACCAGCCAGTCATTAATAAAAAGAGAAAGGAGAAACTGGCTAGGTTAGGGAGAGAGAGAGGTGGGCTGAGAACCCAGCGCAGCCCATGGGAAGCACATGGAAACACAGAACACAGCCCCCTTGGGAAGTGTTGGCGTGACATCCCCCCAGACATCCCTTCTCTGTTTCTTGCAACAAAGAATGCATAAACTCACACAGCAAACAAATTTGGGTTGTGAGAAAAATTCCTATCTTCATTTTTCATATTCCAGTAATGCTTAGCTAGTTCAACCACACACATAATCATAGCTCAAAGTCTCGGTTGAAAATGCTTGGATCACAGACACAGAGCTCAGGAGAAATAAGATGGTCTGAATGTGGTTCTGTTCAACAAAAGGCTAGCTACTAGCCCCACATTAAGCAGTGCTTTACTGTGTGGGTTGGGTATGGAGAACAAACAGACTCTAGCACCTACGTGGAGAATTCTAATGCTATAATTGCTTTATGAATGCATACTTGTAATATCTTAAATTTTGAGAAAAAAAAGGAATAGCAGAATAATAATGTTTACTGTGCTCATACTACATGCCAAGCACTGTGCTAAATTACCAAATTTAATCTTGATAATAATCCCAATGGGTACTTTTATCTCCAAAAGTCATATAAACAAACCAAGGATCAAGAGGTGAAGTCCACAGTCTAGGTCACAGAACAACTAAGGGGCCAAGTCTAAGATCCTGACCTGGTTTTTATATCTATAAGGGCCATAATTTAATGGTTATGCTCATTACAGATAAACTGGTTGTATGAGCCTGAGAAGCAAATTAACCCCCCTGTGCTCTCTCAGCTGTAAGGTAAGAGTATTGGCAAAGATGATGACTGTAATTGCTTCCAGTTTAAAAATACTATCGTTCAAAGTGTGGATAAATAACTTTTGAGTTTAAAGACCAAACCTTATTAACAACACCAACGAATATTTATATGAGCCCTCACTGTGCATACATATAGTGGGTGCCCAATAAATATCAGATGAATGAATAAAACAAATAGGCTAGCCTTATTAAACACACGATTTTATTCATACCTCTTATGACTTAGTTACCACTACTGTTTCCTTTCCAAAAATGCAGAAATTGAGCCTTAGAGAGGAAAAGCGACTTGTTTAACATGCACTCAGTGTCTACGAGCATTTTTTTGTTTAATCCCTTCACGTATTTTACCCAGCCTCCAGCCCCGACCCCTCTGACAGCTGTCAGTCTGTTCTCTGTATCTACGTACATTGTCTGTTTATTTTGTTCATTTGATTCCACAGATTCGTGAAATCACACGGTACTTGTCTTTCTCTGGTATCCTCCAAGTCCATCCACAGACAACAATATGGTGATTAGCACAGGGAAAGGGGGTGGGGCGGGCAGAAGCTGGTAAAGGGGAGATAAATGGTGACAGGAGACTTGACTTTGGGTGGTAAATACACAATATAATATACAGATGATGTATCATTGAGTTATACACTTGAAACCTATATAATTCTATTAACCAGTATAACCACAATAAATTCAAAAATATTTTTTTAAAAAACAAGCAAAAAATAAAAATCAATAAAATACATATAGTAATTGATGGAAATAGCTTCAATGTATGAAGTCTCAAATCAAAATGTTAGACGTGGAGAAGACAAACACCTGCGGAAGTCTACAGTTTCTAGGTGGTTAAATCCTTAGTACTGGAGTGCCTCATTTTTTTAACCAACCCGTGGACAAATAGAGAGTCAAGACAGATTCCAGAAATTCTACAGATGGTTACAAATGAGAAATCTGGTATTTGGAGGAAAACCCCACAAAGCATTACAGTCTCATTTCTGTCTCTGACCCATAAAGCTGGGATAGCCCATCAGCTTACATGTAGGTAATGAGGTTCACAAGTAAGAAGGGTAAGTGCTGAAGCAGACATGGAAACTGTCTGAGGGTCAGAGTGCCATCCCAGTGCAAAGGTTTCTTTAAGCACTTTACAAGCCTTACCTTCCTGGCTAGATGACAAATGAGAGACGCCTGATGCTTTCAGACAGGTGAGGTGAGGCCTGTTTCAGAAACCAAATGTGAGTTTCTGCCCTTACCAGGTGGCCGTACAAAAAGAGCACTGGACTTGGTTAACTTAGCACAAGGCTCTTCAGCTCCATCCATGCTGTTGTGCAGGGTGGGAGCGCCTTCTTTCTTTCTGCTGCATAACGTTCCATTGTGTAAATGTGCCATACTTTATACCAGCTTTTAAACCATGGGATGCATCCCCAAACACCAGGATTTGGTGATAAAACAATTTTAAGTACTTTCTTAAGCCCTATATTGAATGGTGAAACATAATTTATTGTATTTTCCAAAGGTTCAATATACTCTGTAAAATGCCCTATTAAAAATCTTACCTCTACATTTTGGACTGGAATTAATACTGGGAAAGGTTCCAATATCTCTATCAAAGACTACTGCAAATCAATTAATCAATCAATCAATCAATCAATAAATTGCTTGTGATGCTGGCGGTGGGAAAGCAATAGTTATCTTCCTGCTGCTGTTGTTTTAATCAGCTTTCTCTGAACTTTATCTTATGATCCTTTATTAAAGGTATGAAAAGGGCATGTCCAAAAAGTCCCAAGTGCAAGAATCTTCTAGAAAAGTTTAATTACTGGCTTTCAAAGACTGGGGAAGACTTAACAGTAGTTAATTATCCTGAAATGTGAACAGCAAATAAAAATTTCTGTTTTCATGAACACCCCAAATGAACAGCGCACACACAGTTCTCGTAGGTGATGTGGGTAACCAAGGAAACAGAGCCACTTCTGACGAGTTAGGCAAAGCCGATCTAAATTACTAAAAGGTAAATCATAAGTGCTATGAAGAAGCACAGTTTCATCAGTCCAAGTATGGATAGCAGTTTTTCCTTGTTGGGGTTTTTGTTTGTTTGCTTGTTTTTTATAATCCTGACTTAATGGATAGTTAAGAATTCTTTCCAAATTCCATGCAACTGCCTGCAAAGGGAAATTTCCAAAGAGTTTAAAACTTGATTCTCTTCAGCATTGACGAGAGTTCCCCTCCAGTCTCTGTGTATCATTTAATTGGTTATCAAATTAGTTCTCAAGATCCTGCACAGGTTCCAACCTCATTATCCTTCATAAAGCACATCATCAATTCTCACTAGTTGTGATCAGGGAGGGAAAAAACTCTAAACGGGAAATTAGGTGCCGCAAAGAGCCTTTTTAAATCATCCTGATTTGTTCTTCTTAAAATTTCTAATCTAAAACATGCTTCTGAAACATCATCCCCAGCTCATGGGAAGAAGCACATTCTTTCAGGGTGGAAGTGTTAATTAATGTGCATGACACAGAAGGAACAAGGAAAAGGTTAGAGCTGATGCTTCCACTAATAGCATTTCTAAAAATAGATGATTTTTGAAACAAAGCTCTTTCATGTTAAGTTTCTCAAAGCTTTAGGATTAGTGTGAAGATACATTGATTGGTTTAATAAAAATCACCTGCTACAGATATTTACATGCCATTCACCTTTCAACTAATTCAATTGTTTATTTCTCATGAGAATGGATTTCTAAGGGGCAAGCTGTGATGGTTTTTCTCTTTCACCTAATTTTCCCGGGGTTATCAACAGGAGCCGATTTCACTCGGAAGTCATATGACTTACTAAATCAACAACACAGCACACAAACCTACCTCCCTCCCTTTTTTCAGGGTTGTTTGACGCCACGTTCCCCCTAAGAACTCATCCCACAGCCCACTACTGAACTTCCTTTGGGCCCTCAGCTAAGTGGAGCTTTCCGTATCCCCGTGTTGCTGCACGTCTCCCCCAGTCTCTCCGCCCAGAGTGTTCCTTCACTTCTCCCCCAGGCAAACGCTAGCAAGTCCTTCAAAACACAGACCAAACATCACCTTTCCTGACTCGCATCATTTGTTAGATTCTAGTGGGTGTCTCCTCAGTAGGCATTTCCAACCTCCCTCTTCCTTGCTGACCTCCCACTGAAAATCCACAAATACTCAATTTCCCAGTTTCCTCCATAGCTTGAGGTAGCCGTGGAACCCCACTCTAGCCAATGAGAGCTGAGAGCAAGAGCCTGGCAGGGCCATCCAGGATGATTTCCATGCCCACGAGAGGGGTGCTGGGAGAACTTCCTGGCTGAGAGCTGCCTGTCTTCTTCAAAAGCAACCTTGTGGGCCTGTGATTCTTGTGCTCCAGGGAAGGGCAGACTGCTGAAGTGGTGACAATGGCAGAGGGGAGCCTTGGGGATGGCGTGTGTTTGTGACATCCCGTGGGACACTGTGCCAACCCTGGGATCATCCACCAAAAAGTCTGAATTGTTTAGGCATTGTTGGTAAACTGTGTTGGCAAGCATGTGTCTAACAGATACTCTTAGCCAGGGGGATACTCGCTGATGTGGCTCTCAGAGCATTCTCGCAACTCTCTCATGGCATCTATTTATGTTGTTTTGTTATAGTATCTTTTCCAACGTGTGCCTCATTTAAAGGACTGTAAAAAGATAACAAGAGTTGGCAAAGATGTGGAAATAAGGGAACACTTGTGTACTATTGGTGGGATTGTAACTTGTTCAGCCACTTTGGAAAACAGTATGGAGGATTCCCAAAAACAGTAAAAATAAAACTACTGTATGACCCTGCAATTCCACTTGTGGGTATATAACCAAAGAAAATCAAAACAGGGAATTGAAAAGCTATCTGCCCTCGTGCGTTTACTGCAGTGCTATTCATAACAGTTGAGGGTTAAAAACAACCTAGGTGTCTGTCAACAGATGAATGGCACAGAAGGTGTGTGTGTGTGTGTGTGTGTGTGTGTGTGTGTGTGCGCGCGCGTATTTTAGTGTTAGCTAAGACTACAGTGGTGGCAATCACACTGCAAGCCCCGCCCCCCACAATGGGATCTATCCACCCACAAGAAACAAAGGAAATCCTGCCATTAGCGACAACATGGATGAACCTTGAGGGCACTATGCTAAGTGAGATGCTGTAGAAAAAGACTAATATTATATGATATCACCTATATGTAGAATCTAAAATAGCCAAACTTATAACAACAGAGAGAAGAACGGTGGTTAGCAGGGGCTGGGGCTGGGGGAATTGGGGAGAGGCTGTTTAAGGGTGCAAACTAGCAACTGGTAGGTAACTCAGTGCCGGAGAGCTCATGCAGCATGGTGGGTGCAGACAATACTGTATTGCAAACTTCAAAGTTTCTCAGAGGCCATAGCTTGGTTGTTCCCACCACAAAAAAGAAATGATACTTATGTGACATGATGGAGGTGGTAGCTAACAAGACAGTGGTTGTAATCATATTAAACTTATACAATGTATGTCAATTATATCTCAGTGAAATAAATTTAAACAGACTGTGTATGCTCATTCCCTAGCATACGATCAAGCACAGAGAAGAAAATCAAAGTTTGTTGAACAAGTAAATGAATGAATAAGTGAACTGATGAATTAATAAACAAATGCAGAGGCACAGAAGAAGTACTAGGGTGTTATTCCTATCACTTTTACCATTCCATTCAATATTTCCATGTCTGCTGTTAGAGAAAAATGTTCTCTAAGTTATAGCTTGAAATGGTTCCAGAGCCTTCTGATATTCATCTGGGATGTCAAGGACAACCACCCAGACCTTAACTGCTCAAAAGTATCCCTGGCATAGAAGTTACCAACTGAGACAGGAACAGAAGAAAGGGGGCTGATACAAACTATCAATGGAAGAGGCTTCAGAGCTGCATTTGAGTTCACATCTAAAGTATTGGGTTGCATTCCATGTGTCCATTTATCCACCTATTTATTCCTTCATCCAGAATTTGTTGAGCATCTTCTGTGTACCACGTTACGGGATAGGTGCTAACGATTCAGCATGATTCAGAGCGACGGGATCCCTGCCCCCACGGGACTACAGTGGAGAGGGAACAATTCACAGCAAGCATCTGATCACTTCTAGGATATGCACCAGTATCACCAGCATCTTCCTCAAATACATAAATGAATCAATATACAGCTCTGCTGACAATTGCTTTTATGAAGAGACAAAGAATCACAATATGATAGGATATTAAAGTTAGAAAAAATCCTTTAGATTAACAAGAATACTGATTTTTGAACTTTAGCTTTTGCTGTTATTTTTCCCCAAACACAAATATATGTGATGGGTGGGGAAGACCCTGCCTCTTGGGCTGGAAACCCCGCAGTCACCCCTGAGACATCTCCGAACCCTAGGACTCCGGGAGGCACTGTTCGAAGATGACTCATTTATTTCAACTCCTTCATTTTGAAAGGACGGGCAGGAAAGTCCAGAAGTCTAAGGTGTTCAAGTTACCAACCCTGACTGGTGGCAGAGCTAAAGCCAGAACCCAGATTCTTTGCTTCTTCGTTTTAACACTTTTTCTTTTATTCCATGATCAACTGGCTTACTCCAACTGATGATAATCGACAGAGATCTGATGAAGGACTGAGGATCTTGCATTGATGTTAAAATATTAGAATTTCTGGACCATATCAATATCTCACAGGAAAAAAAAATGGGGTGGAATATAAGAAAACCACCCCGTTTGGGAAAACTGAGGCTTTCTGGTCGTCCTACCAGACATATCCAAGTCTCAGAGAGCAAGTGCTGAAGGCAAAGGCCGTACATCTCAGACAGCGGCTGCAGGTCAATTCTCTCACGGAAATGGGGGAGTTTAGCTAAAATAATGTCAACATTTTTCACTTTCTGGACCCTGTGAGGCATCGGCCTGCCCGCTACTCCCTCAGACGCCACTTTCTGTTGGCTCCCTTGCAATGCGCTCCAGCTCCGCTGTACAAAAGCCAAAAGGGAAAGTAATCTCTAAATGGGTCTGCATCCCACCGAGAATTTGCTTAGCTGACATTCAAATCTGTTTTCCAGGGGGGTTTTGGTGCCATTACAAGAAATCATACAGTCATTACACTTGAAATTTGACAGTTCTGTCACAGCATGAAAGGCAGAAATTAGGTCCAAATGTATTTATTTAAATGCAGGGTTTCACTTACCACCAGGACGTTTGTGAAGATGGGAGGACGACAGCAGATTGTGACGTCTGTGCACTATTGTTCCTTCACGAACTCCTGACAGTGACTAGGCAAACTCAAATATTTTAAATTCAAATAACAAACCTATTAAAGAGAACTTTCAGCTACTATCTCTCCCTCCAGTTATTCAAAGAGCTCCATTTAATTTTCCTTAGCAATTAAATCACAGAATGAGACGCTTTTGCTAGGAACCAGTTTGGAATCTATTTGAAGACAAAGGACCCAATCAGGCAGCACTCAATTCATCAGATCTCAAAACCTCCCTCAGAGGGTTGCCTACCCGAGACCTGAAGACAAAATGTCAATCCTACTTGAGGAAAGTGCAAACCCACGTGGACATGGGGCGCTTGGGCCTTGCTTTGAAGGAGTGACAGGACCATTTTCCTGTAAAGCACCCAAGGCCTCGGAGCCCCTCCGCGCTTGCACGGGCAGAGGTGAGGAGGGCCTCCGTGAGTCTGCATAAGTTCAACCTCTCTGACTCTTGCTTCCATCTGGTGACCTCAGTACCGGGGTCATGCCTCCCAGGCCTTTTACACCCTCAACAGAGGCAACAAAGCAGCCCCTTAACTCCAGGGGCCTCCCCAGGCTGCCCTGCCTCCATCTTCAGGAGGGAAGCCTGACCTTCCCATTCCCCGTGCGCAAACTTTCCTCTACCTCCGTGCGACCCAAGTCCAGCAGCGTGAATCTCAGTGTGCCTTTTACCGCTGTTCACACCTGTTACCACAAGAAGCCCTACAGTCCCAGGTCTCCGCTAATCTCCTGCATTCTAATCACCATAAACAGTGCGGTCATACATGCCTGGTTGTCGTGGATGAAGGAAAGCACACAACCATGGTCTCACTAAATTCCTGTGCAGAGGACTCGAGGGGCTGTCCATGTGGCCAGGCGAGCATTCTCCATTTCCCCACTTGATTACTCCCTAACCCTCCCAGACAACTACTTATTTTCAACACCACTCTTTCTCCAATCCCTCAACACTTCCCCGTATCCTCACTCTCAGCTAATAGACCTCGCCTCCTAGTACCCTGAAATAAAAAAAAAAAAAAAAAACTAAGGCTACTGGAAGAGAATTTCCAGAGAGCCACCTCACTTTCCCGTCTAACTCTATCCTCACACTGCACCCACTCAATCATGTCCTTTACTCCGCCTGCCCTCATGTCGCAACAGATAACCTGCTTTGGTTTCTACGCCAATGCACCTCACTTGTGTCCCAGAGCCAATCGCCTCTCACCTGCTCAAGGTGACGACGCCAGCAGTTCTTCCCTCTCTCTTCAATGCCTTCCTCTCTACTGGGTCAATTCCATCAGCAGACCGACAGAATGCTGTGTCAGCAATCTTTTAAAAAACATTGCTTGAGTCCATTTCCCTCTCCTGCTACTACTTCCCTTCACTGCAGAACTCTTTTCATTTTTTTTTATTTTTCAATTATAGTTGACATATATAGTTGACAATATTAGTTTCAGGTATATGACATAGTGATTAGACATGGATATAACTTATGAAATAATCACCCCATAAGTCAAGTACCCATCTATTGCAAAGCTCTTAAATGTTGTTTCTACTGTTGCCTCCAATTCTTCTCCTCCTATTTTCTCTTAAATCCAATCAAGCTTTCAATTCTTTCCCTGTTGGTTAATACCTCCCACAATGGGAAACCCAACAGTTGATTCTCAGTCATCGTACAACTTGAGCTAACAACAGCACTTGACACTAACTGACACGTTGCCTTACTGAAAACACTGGGAGAGGGTTGAGGGAAAGATCACAAGTTCCTTTTGGCCTTGACCATATAACTAGTCAGATATATATGAGGAGACATCCAAAGCGAAATGCCGAACAAGCAGCATGGAGTTCAGGAGGTGGGTCCAGGCTAGAGATCAAAACCGGGGCGTTATCAGCATGCAGACCTGTAATTAAGACCATGAAACCGACAACATCACTAAGAGAGGGAGCAAAAACCCCAGCAGGGCTCAGGGAAAGGAAGCCATCAGAGATCCCATTAGTCATCGATTCAAAGAGGTGGGAATGTGGGGCAAGGAGACCATGTAGATGGGAAGTCAGTCCAGGGCCAGACGGAGAAACGTTTTCACCACCAGAGTTTCAGAGGAGCCAAGGAAGGCAAACTGACAGTAGGCCCCTCCTGTGTAAGAAAGAGAAGGGAAGACGGGATTCTGCTTGCCTGGACCTGCACATGCTGGTGTGAATCCAGGGAACGGAGCAAGGACTTCGGAAGGTGGATGAGATGGACAGTAAGAAAGAGGCAGAGAAATAGGAAAATGCATGTGACCCCTGGCTAGAACTCCTAAGAATCTATATCAAATTCAGCACTCCACAGAATAAGTGAAAGGTTTTTTTTTTTTAATGGAAAATGTAGACATGTTAGGTCCTGTGTCTGGACACAGTGCAGGTCCAATCTACCTTGGGAGGTTACTTAAACAGTCCTATGTAGGAGAATTCATTTGTTTCTTCCTTCTGTCAATTTCAGTGGAGGTCTACTACGGACAGGGGACTTGGCTCAAGCCAGGAGATGACTGAGCTATGCTCCTTGTTTTCAAGATCTCCCAGTCTAGTGGTGGAGACAGATATGGAAAAGGAGTAAGTGTGCATCAATGTGCAGGTGTATGAATACAGCGTTAGGAGAACCGAGAAAATAAATCAGTCACTCTGTGATTACAGGAGTTGGGAAAGAGAACAGGCAGGAGTCTGAACAGGGTCTGAGAGGACCAGCAAGTTGACCAGATCAGGAGAATGGAGGCTAGGACAGACTCACTAGTCTGTGCAAATGCACAGAGGTGCAGGAGAGCGAGGGCATCAGAAGAATCATTGACCACGTGGTAAGACTGGACAACAGGGTGGAATTGGGAAGATTTATTGTGAAGAACCAATATGTTTCATTAGTGGGGAACCAGTGGAAGCTTGTGATCTACTGAATGTTTTAGAAAAACAACTTCAAGAGGAGGTTGGAGAAGGGGTTAAGGAGAAGCTGGTGGTGCTTGGGAAGGACACCCGATAGAAAATTGCCTTCAGATCAGAGGAGAGATCTGTAGATGCTGGGATGTGGGGGCAGGGGGAATGTTGTTCCAGGGGTAGTCCAGAGACTAAATGGACTGAATTTGCTGACAGTCTCACAGTTGCTAACAGCACGGGCTTTGGAGCCAGATGAGCCTGAATACAAACTGGGGCTCTGCCATTCACTAACTGTGCAACGCTGCACAAGTTCTCTCTCATCTCTCCAAGCTTCGCTTTTCTTTAACATAGAGAGAGCATCACCCTGGCTGGGTGACTCATTTGGCTGGAGTGTCTACCTGTACACCAAGAGGTTGCAGGTTTGATTCCTAGTCAGGGCACACACCTAGATAGTGGGTTCAATCCCCAGTTGAGGTGTGTATGGGAGGTGACCAGTTGTTTCTCTCTCATATTGATGTTTCTGTCTCTCTCATTGCCCTCCTTCCTCTGGTTAACAACTAATTAAAAAATAAAATGAAGAGAGTGTTATTGAGAAAATTAAATAAGCTAACGGTATTACATTGAGTAATTGCTGGAGAGATGGCAGAGGGGGAAATCAGCAACAGCTGTCTGACTTGGAAATCTGGTGAACGATGACGCCATGAATGGAGACAGGCAATACCCAGCACAGCCAGCCAGCACTTACTAAGAGTACCACATGCCGGACAGTGTTCTAGGAGGTTCATATACAGGATCTCTTTTAATCCTCATTAACCATTCCAGGTATTACTATCCAGTTTACAGAGGAAAACACAGAAGCACAGAGAGCCTTAGTAGCTTGAGTCACACAGCTAATAAGGAACGCAGACACTTTGATCCACTAGCCTTCATCTCCCCTACCTCTCTGCTCGGAGGAAGAAGGCAAGGGAAGGTCTGTGATGAGGGAAAGGGACCTGGGTGGGGGCCGAGAGCTATCATCAGCTAGTCAGAGACACTAGCGTGGAGTAATGTGGTAGGAAAGCTGGAAATGCAAGTATGTTCATAAATCCTTTTTCTACTAGAAAAAAAAACACCAAAGAACAGAGAACCTGAGAGAGCAAAGCATGAAGAGCTGTTGCTAGCAGAAATTAATCAGAAATGCAGAAGGGTCTCAAGAAATACTTTGCGAGGCAGAGAGAAAATATGACTGAAATAACATGAGTTTGGTTTCCACGCAACCTGAGGAAGCAACGCATGCGTGAAGGAAAAAGGCCCCTGTATTACGCCCCTCTCCCACCATTCCCATCCCCAGCGTCAACCTGAGATGCACAGCCGGAGCTCCAGCACTGTTCCTTGAGCAGGGCCATCTCAATGAAAGGAGCAACCAGGAATTTTCCTGGTGGCGCTGCCTATCAGGAGATTTCAGATGGCAGGAAAAGAACGAGGTGTCCCTGCCAACGGCTGCACCAGAGGCTTCTGGGAAATCTGTAGCTAGCATGCCTTATCTGGTTTTGAATGACAGAGCTCACTTGGCAGCCACTTCTGAGGGGAACATCCCAAATCAGGGAGCCTTCCTACTCGGCGGTTCTGCCCCTGGGCACCCTCCCTGACAAAGCACTCACAGAAGGCTGCAGCCAAGTGGGAATCTCGGCGGCTAGTCACGGAAACCTGCCTGACACATCTCTCCGCACCCTGAATTTGTCTCTATCCTTTAGTGCCCAAGCATTTTCCTTCCATACTCAGTACAGGAACATCTTTATAACTACCCCCGGTACCTAAAATGTTTTTCTCTAGAGTATACAACCTCTGGGTCATCTGCCTGGCCCACGACATACCTTTTCTAAGGCGGTGTACACACACGGGCAAATACCCCAACCCACACACCTCTGTAGTCAAGTTTGTGCCTAATGAACCCATCGTTCTGGCTCTGCCTGGACCAGGACAGACACAGGACCCCAGATCCATCAGTCAGATTCTCTCGTCTGGGAATTTGGCATCTCTGACAGGCTTGAGCTGACGTGAGCTAGGAGCTGAGGACACCACTTTTGGCTGCAGAAAGCAGATACACCAAGAGCTCTAGATCCTCACTCCAGTCCCTTCCAAAGCCTCGCTGAACTTCCTGCTTTCAAATTCTATGAAATGCCCCTGTTTGTTTCCCAATAAATTACCTCTTTGCAGATTAAATAGAATCAATACCTGTCACTTGTAACCTAACCAGCCTCCACTAAGACATGCAGTAAAGGAATTTTATATAAATGCAAATATTGCTGGAAACTTCATTCTCCAGAAGCCCAAGATAAGGCAGGAGTGAGTGAGCAGTTTCTCTCTGTAATAATTTTTCAGGCAAAAATAACAATAATGATGATAGAGTTGTTTATATTTTTTACTTTTCAAAGTGTGTCTCCAGGTTTAGGTTATTTAATCAGGGCTGTTGGTACGGCATTTCAGGCCCTGCCAGGAGACAGTGAAGCTGAAACACAGGACAATGCCCTCATCCATCCCAATCTCTCTGCATGCTGGGACCTTCTAGGTGGTTAGTCATGTTTGGAATAATGGGTTTGAAGATGCACAGTGTTATTTGAGATAGATATTTGAGACAGAGAGACCACTGATTATGAAAGTTAATCATCACTTTATCTTTTTTTTTGAAAGTATAATAGACATCTGAATCTTTCTGAAACTGCTTACAGTGAAATAACATAGATTCCAGTTTCCATTTTGGAGATCAGTTGTTCGTGCTGTCAAACACCGAGGCTGGAATGTAAGATACAAGATTACTGGCTGTAAAAACCTGAAAGTATGAAAGATAAGCATTCTGTTCATAACATATTTTTGGGAGCACAAGAATGTATGCATCCTATTATCACTATTTTTTTTTACTTTGATTATAACTAGACATAATGTTGTACATTCCAACTCGGCATCTGTCATTTTTAAGGTGTTGCTGTCCACCTACCACATGCCCTTCCCTTCCCATCTCCCACCTTTCTCCTCTGGGCTTTCAAAACACCTGCTTTTGACACTCGCTTCTATGTGAACAAATATACTGCATTAACATCTATTTAGCTATACTAGGCTAAGGACTTTTTGGGGGCAAGATATTTATCTTTTGTCTCTGTATTATCAGCATCTATTACAATGTCTAGTATATAAGCAACTGATAAT
>CM052546.1:14713579-14752621 GCA_028533065.1 Trachops cirrhosus
GCTCTCCGTGTTTCCAATATGACAAAAACTAAAACTCCAATGTTTACTTCGCTGCCTGTCAGGTGTTCTTTTATTTGCAGCTAAATGAATCCTTACAGATATACTTCCCATACTTTTAAAGAGAAGAACGTAACTCTTTTCCACCCTTCTTGACATACGACTGCATTGATGACCCACTTCTGTAACCTTACCAGAATTTTACCCCCCTGTTTCTCTTTCAGAATCTTTCTTGTCATTTTTTTTTCAGCAAGTCTTAACAAACTATAAAGGCATTTCTGAAAATGTCTGATACTCTTTTACCAAGCTATGAACATTTAAAAGCCATTCAATGGCCAATAAGCACATGAAAACGTGTTCAACCACATTAGTCACCAGGGAGATGCAAACAAAACTACAGCGAGATACTACTTCTCATCCACTAGGATGGCTATGTTAAAGCAAGACAACACACGATGATAACAAGCATTGGCAGGGATGTGGAGGCTGGGGCCCGATGCTGCTGGCGTGGGTACAGCATGGTGTGCAGCCACTCTGTAAGACAGTATGGCAATTCCTTAGAACCCTGAACACAGACTTATCACGTGACCCTGCAACTGCACTACTAGGTATCCACCCAAGAGAAATGAACACTTATGTCCACACAAAAGCTTATACATAAATGTTCATAACAGCATCATTCACAATCGGCAAAAAATAGAAACAACTCAAATGTCGATCAACTCATGGATGGATGAATAAAGTGTGGTATATCTATACAATTGAATACTATTCAGCTATGAAAATGAATGAAATGCTGATACCTATTAAAACATACAGGAACCTTGAAAACATCAGGTTAAGTGAAAGAAGCTACTCACAGAAGACCACATATTATATGATTCCATTTATACAAAATGTCCAGACTAGGCAAATCTCTAGAGATGTAAAGTATATTACTGGTCGCCAGGGGCTGAGAGGAGGAAAATGGGGAGTGATCTTTAATGAATATGGGGTTTCTTTTAGGGGGTAATGAAAATGTAAAATTAATTGTGGCGATGGAGGTACAACTGTGATTTACTAAATGCCACTGAATTGAATGCTTTGTAAATGAATAAACTGTATTAGGTATGTGAATTCTGTCTTAAACATTCCATGTATTTTACAGTAATCAAACATTCTTAGCAGGAAATGTTTGGTTTCTAGTCCCCCAACTGGGACCTATATCATTAGGTAGATTTGCCTGTTTCCAATCATCTTCAAGTGGGAAGTTTTGTGAAGAACCGCTTACCAGGAACTGCCCAAAGAACAAAGCTCAGAAACAAGAGCCGATTTCTTCACGGCTTGGTGAGCCTGGCTGAAAACACCTGATGACTCACTGTTTTGATTTGCCAACATGTAAAAGCACGGCCATGCGTGGAGACAGAGATGAGTAAGAGTACAGTAAGTCCTCAATTAATGCCGTTAATAAGTTCTGCAACTTTCCTGGCAAAGTGACGTATAACGAAACCAGGTTTATCCTAGTAATAATTGATATAAACAAGAGCTAGCTCTCCGCAGCAGCTCATCAGCGTTAAAACAAAACGACGTTGAACAAAACAAAGTGAACCGAGGACCCGTTGAACCTCGCGTGTGTGGCACGCTTGCGCCCCAGAACAGAAAGGCCGGTTCCAGCTCTAAAACGCCATGGCTCACGGTGCTGCTGGATCTCACCGCAACTCCGCAGAGGAAGCAGGCATACGTCGTTATACAATGGTCGTCATTCAACATCTTCCTTTGAACGTTCTTCTGAGGCTCCAAAACTTGGACATTATGTTCAACATTTAGTCAACAGATAAAAGGATCATGCGTTTATATACGACAAGTTAATTTCTGGATAGTTTTATGATTACAAATAAGTAACATGGAGGTCAAAATAAATGTCAAGGTACACAAATATTTTTCAGAGATACAGAAATAAATGAAGCTATAAATATTTACTTCACTATTATCTAGAATGTTTTCTTAACAATTAATTTTAAAGACTCAAAATCACTTATGGGCAGATTATTTTTAACAAGCATTAGAAGCCAAACATAATTCACATTTCCATTTTAAGCATCTCTTCATTTATAAGCTTATACTTTGCATTCCACAGCTCAGTCAGCTCTCTACTCTTCCATTTCTTTTCCTGATAATTCTATCATGTCACGAAATTAGGTAGTCTTCATCCATCTTCTCCCGTTGTCTCAGTTTGCCTCTGCCTCTCCTTCTTTCCTTTGTTATCGTAAATTCATAACACCTTGGACTTGACCTGCCTCCACAGACGCTCACGCGCCTCTCTCCCCAAAAGAACATAAAGTCCATTGTACAGAGTCTGGCAGGAGGCAGGGCTTTAAAAAAAAATCCAGTATGCAGTAGAGAAAATACATCCTTTTAAAGTTTAAAGATTTTTTTCCCCTCTACAAAAGATACTCAGAGAAAAAAGCTCCTTTTAAAATGCTTGCCCTGTCAGTTCATTAATATTTACAGTTTCTCTTATGCTGGTGGCTGCTTACTGGATATCTGAGCATGTTTCCACAGCAAGGAGCAACTTTTCCCAGCTTTGCCATGGCCCTTTCAAAAAGATCAATATTCTATTTGGTGGATCTTTAGTCCTTAAAGGCACCTAATTGCCTTTAATTCTTCCTTCCCAAGTATTTTGTTTTATGGTGACCTTCCTTTGAACTGCACTTGCTAAGGAAGGGGTCTGAGTTTCCTCTAGGAGATTCTTCCCTCCCACCCCGGTGATGACAGGTTCTCTGTGCTGATGGAGCTGGGCTGGTGTGGTTGAGAAATGACAGATTGCTGAGCTCCTGTCAGCTTACAGAGCGCTTCTATGCAAATTAGGAAATGGCACCCACCCTGAAGGCAGTCACGGCCCTGTAGACACTCAGCCCAGGGCGCAGAGTGAGAGCAGGGCCCAACACCTCCCACCCCCACCCCACCCCCCAAGCAGGTGCCCCTGGGCAGAGTTTATGCACAGGCTCCACGGAGGCCTTAGGAGTGATCACTGCCCAGATGTGTCTTCCACTTAGCTACCCTTTCCAAACCCCTTATGGCACCTCTCTCCAGGAAGTCATTACCCTGACCCCAATAACATCTACAACCTTACTCAGGCTGAAACTGCATTCTGAGCATCCCCTGTCCTGTGGGTACCTCTCTCTATAGCTTTGGGGATAACACAGAGGGTCAACAGGTAGGAAATAATCACACATTTGGATGTTCAAGTCTTACTTTTGTTATCTATATGACCTTGAGTCATTTACTCAGTCTTGCGGAGCCTCAGGGCCCTTATCTGTAAAACTGGGAGAGGAACACCCATCTCACCTTGTTGCAGAGAGCGATAAGTGAGAAGTTGTACACAAAGAGTTTTGCACCGTGCCTGGAGCAGAAAAAGCTCTCAAAACTGGCAGCTGCCGTAACTCTTGTGTGTGTTATTTTTAACAACATTTATTGATGGATAAACTGCCAAAAATCAGCAAGGTATTCCCATCACTGAATCTGTTGCCATAATAAGGTATTCTCTGCCTCAGTAGCAATGCGTTTTGCAAAGCTAAAATTCTTGAAGCCCGAAGGACAACAGTGAAGGGAAATTTCTAAGTCTCCAACTCAAATAACCAGTTAACTCTGAAGTCAGGCTTCTTGCCAAAGAAATAGGACACTTGTAACATGGCAGGCTCTGAAAGGGTTTTCCCCTTGATTCTCCAACACGCAATCCTCTGAGAGAGATTTTTAAAACTTTGTGAACCAACACTGGTTCAGCAACTGCTCGTGCAAGGCATTGTTCTAGGGGCCCCAGATACAGTATCTCATTTAAATTCTCCAAGAGCCTTAAGTGCCAGGCATCATTATCCACATTGCAGAGGTAATAAAACTGAGACTCAGAGGACTTTGCCTTTCCCAAGGTCATAGAGCTAGTAAATCTCGTTAGAATTCAGGTTTATGACTTTTAAAGAATTTTTTTTTTACCATGATAGCACTCCAAGTTTCATTTCCACAAAAGCCTGATTACCCAGAGGATATGGGGTTCCGAGAGAGCAGTCCCAGGGGAAGAGTGTAGAAGCAAGATCGCTAATGGAAATCTTGGCTAACTGAGGCATGCTGGAATGGGGGTAACTGGGCTAGACATCCACCAAGTGAAGCTCAGAATTCTGTTGGGAAGAAAGGGTGCACCCTCCAATGGCCACAAGCTCAGAAGATTCCCAAGAGGCTCTGCCTTTGCTCAGGCACCTCAAGTATTCAGTACATTGTCCCCTTGTCCAGGGTGAAGACAGGCTCTGATGAAGCTGCAAGCTCCTGGAGCTCTGCCCAGAGACCGGCGTCTGTTTAAGGGGATAGCTACTTCGTTTCGAAAAAGTTGCCCAAAGTCTTTTCACAACAGATTTTTTTTATACCCATAACACGTTGATACAGATTTGTTACTTCAATTGTAAGAACATTTCAACTAACCACAAATGCTGGATCTCAGCATTTTCCTGGGCTATGTCATAAACCTCAATCCTGCCCACAAACGAACCTCCCGCGTTTTCCATATTAACGGCGGTCCACTACCAGACCAGGGAAAGCATTTCACAGCCACAGAAGCTCACTCTCCTGGTACTGCATCTGGCGTTACATGGCCCTCAGAGAAGTACTTAATAAAAACTTAGAACAGGAGCATAGCCAAACTACTCGATAGTGGCAAAAAAAATGCACACGATGTACACACCATTTCCTTATAGAGGCACAGCATCCTGTAACTTTCACCCACAATTCTGGGAAAGATTTTTATTGAAATTCATTTGTCTGTTGGTTGCCTCTCTATTTTACCAGCAGCATTATCAGACTTTTACAATTACGTTCCACTCATTAAAAATATGATTAAAATTGGGGCAGGATTTTAAAGATGTCAATAGGCTATAGAGTTCTCTCTCTCTCTCTCTGTATGTATGTATTTGAAGAGAAGACAATATTATTATGAGGTATTAGTCCTGGGTATTATACTGGGGATTTCATATAAATTATCTCATTTAACACTCACAACCGCCCTGACTGCAGAGGTTCTCATTCTTGCATGGGCGGGCTGCAGGAAAGAACAGCTCATTAACTTGCCCTCTCCTTCCCTGGCCTGTCTTCCCTAGCTGGCTACATTGTCACAGGCACAGTGCTGCGGGTGCTGGGTGGAAATGGCAGCCTGCCCTCGGCCCTCCCCAGGGGCTACTGTGATGCTGTTATCCAGTCCCCTTGTTCAATCAGCTGTCCGCCCATCACCCCGTCCATCCTCTAACACAACTGTCAGGCTCTCATTATTTCTTGCTTTGGCAACTGTCATTTTCTCCTGACGAGACTTTCTAACCTTCCTGCTTCCCCCCTGCAAGTCATCCTCCACACTGGCCTCCGAGTCTTAACATCGCAAACCTAGTGACGTACTTCTGCATTTGAGACTTGGGTGGTTCCCACTTGTGGGCAGAATAGTGGCCAAATTCTCTTCAGCTTCACCTCCAGCCCTCTGCTACTACCACTCCCCGGGCAGTCTATGCTCAGACCGGCCGTTCTTTAAACATGTTCACTTCCAGGTGTGAAGCTTCCATCGTAAACTACCTGCCAAATGCTCGATGCTCTTCTTTCTTCCTTTCCTCTCAGCTGCCCGCTTCACAGCACAGTGCCTGGCTCACTGCAGATGCTCGAAAAATAGAAGTCCTCTTTTTCTTTTTTACCTTACTTGTTGTGGTCCTCCAGCATTTTGTGCATGGCACTGACCTTTGAATCACGGCTGATCACGTACCTGGCTCCCCAGGCACACAGAAACCCCACCCAGGCATTTCTGATCATGCCGTTGCCTGGTACAATGCCCACCCCATCACAGACCCTAACAAAGGCTTTCTGAATAAATAAGGACTATGGCAGAGAGGAAGTATATCCTAAAGTCATAGACAGAGGCAGGCCCTGGAGTTCCTGGACCACATTCTGGAAGTACCTGTAGAGCCCAGCAATGGTTTTAAACAATGGGCATCTCAGCAACACCGGGGAGACTCATTCATCACAGTCTTTTTGCTTCAAAATGTTTAAATTCTGTATATGAGGGCCCCCAGTCTAAAGGGAGGTGTCACACAGAGCCCCGAATGCCACACAGCGGGAGCTCACAACAGATGCCCCTGTTGGGTCCTCTCCCTGACTCCAGGCCTTCTCCTTCCAAGTTCCTCCAGAGACGTCCAGACGAAGCCCAACCGACAGTGCGGGATCCCCATCCCCACCTTGATTCCCTGCTGAGAAGGCTTGTCTGTTTTCTGACCCTGCACAGATTTTCATCCTGAATAGTGTCTGGAAAGCAACAACTGTGAAAATGGGTGCTGTTTATTCTGTCGGTAGTGGTAAGCCAAAATAATCGAGTGCCATGACCTCTGAGTCCAACGGCAGAGATGGAACAAGGGTCACCTGCAAAAAGGCACCATCTTGAGAGCATTTCAACAGGACTCTTCACGTCTACTCGAAAACCACTTTTGTGTTTCCGTTTCTGACGTGGAAGCAGGATGTCTGAGCGGTGGGTTTCTTAGTATTCAGAACGGGGAGTAGGCAGAGGTGGAGGCTGAAGGAGCACTCTTTAGGGGAAATATTCGTATTTTTTGGCTCTTACTTTCAGTTTACTAATGTAACATTTTTAGTTTTCAGTAACAGTTTAGATTCCATACTATTCCGTGTTGAAACACGGGGGAACCACTCTGTAAAATAAAGTACATGATCTTCTAACCACTATGCCGGGCATCCAGAACCAATACATCAGAAGTATTTATTTCAAGGTATCCTTTATAAGGATGGACCGATGACATAACCATTAAAATCCTCGATTCTTCCCTTATTCTGCCCATCGCTTAACATTTGGGGACTCCTTCTGGTCAACAAAGATAAAACAAGACAGAAAGTCCCATGCGAATCATGTTTACCAGACACTGACTCCTGTAACAACAGTCGGCGAGGGATGAGGCACAGGCGAATAATGTAAGAAAGACTGGGGGTGGTTAACTGGTGATTTATCAACGGTGTCCAAGGAGAAATACAGGAGGCCGTGCAGTGGTGGTGTGGGCCCTGATAACAGCGACGGGTATCATTTTTGAACAAACACTCCAGCACTCACATGCACCAGGTACTGACATAAACATTTTACAGACGCTAACCTAATCTTCCCAACAACTGCGTAAGTAAATGCTATTATCAGCCACATTTTACCGGTAAGGAAACTGAGGCACAGAAAGGTTAGCAGCTTGTCCGAGTTCACACAGAAGCAAGTAGAAGAGCTAAGGCTCATCCCCAGGCTGTCCGGCTCTGGAGTCTGTGTTCTACCATTCCGCACACTCTCCCTGTGCACATGTTGTGTCCAGTTTTGTGTTATGTGGCTTATAACCACTCTACATACTGAGGGCCCGGGACTGACTCCAGCAACTTCCTAAGTGTATGATCTTGGAACAACTATTTAATTTTTCTGAACAGTATTTTCTTCATCTCCAACAACGGGGGCTGAAACCTGTTCTCATTAATAAAATTGTTCTGAGAATCTGATGACACACTGCATGTCAAGCCTGGCAGATACAGTCACAATGGGCACCAGCCGCGTCATTGTTACCATGACTACTGCTATCACGATGACTGCGCTACTCGTGCTGATGCCACTGACGCGCATCAGCTCTCCAGTCACTCCTCTCCCCTCAGCTCGTGCTGCCTCCTCATGCCATCCCAACAGTAGACAGCTCCATGATAAGCCCTCAGCCACCCACTCTCACGGAAATCCATCTTCACGTCCACGAGGACCTCGACACAGGGCTACATCGAACCGTTTACAGAGCGTCTTCAGTTGCCGGTGTTGCCGTTCCCACCAGTCCACTGCAACCCAGAGTCACCATACTCTCCCCCAGGCACGCCGATCTCTGATAAATACCATGCCTCCCTCGTAGTCTCACACTTGGAAGTGGGGAGTCCTGTGGGGTGGTTCCCTTTGAATTACCCCGTCACTAATTACCCCGGTGCTTCAACGTCACTTTATTTTACCGAGCCTTCTCTCCCTCTGTGTCCCAGCAATCACTGCGACGTGCGCACTGCCCTGCAAGCCTTTCTCTGATCCCGTGCTCTTGGCTGACACAACCACCACTAATGCCGGTTTAATGCTACTTTTATCACCTCTGTTCTATTTAATAACTCGAACAAGTTTCTTTTTGAATTAAGGTCAGAATCCTCACCACCTCATGTTCCTGCCCAACGTTGTCTCTAGAAATGGCCAAAAGGTTACTCTGCTTCTCCTGTCTTTTCTTTATCCCTTCTATAAACCATGACCCATTTAGTCCTCACAGTTGAGCTTGTTTTATTTTTCTCATCCCCATGCCCTTTCGAACAATCAAGCTTACACTTCCTCCAAGAGTCTACAGCAAGTCCACCACTGCGCAGGCTAACGAGGGGCGGGGACGGGAGAGACGGACCTCCCAGACTAGCCTTGGGTCTGACGGGCCTGGTTTTGCTTCTTGCACCACGTGACCTGGACACCCTGCCTGCCCGCTCCACGGCTGGGGTCTTCACTGTGAAACACACTTCCCAGAGCGCCGGTCCTCAGTGGTCCACAGACCAGGAGGCTGGGGGCGGGCGGCAGTGGGCGCAGTAACCCCAGGCGCCATCAGGTAGTCTGCAGTGACCAAAATATTTGATAGTAACACTGAGATGTCGCCTGCCTCTGTCCCTGTGTTGACATCTGGCTGATGGTGCAGACCGCAGAGGGTAAAACCGCCAGTGCCCCAGCGTGAACCGAGGCAGTGGCTCCAAACCATCCTCGCGCTCGCTGTGCTCCTCGCTGCTCCGTGTGGACAGGCAGGGGGAAGGGGAAGCCTGTATCACATAAGGACTCAAGCAGCAAACATGATCAAGAGTAAACCTGGGCCTTTGGTCCTTTACGCGCTCAGGTGGTACACACACAGCACTCCTGCTCTCTGGATGCAACGGCTGTCTCCAGGAAAAGCGTGTCTGCGACCGTCTGGGGTATGAACTGAACCAGCAGTCTTTTTCATGGAGTGTCCTTTTCACTTGAAAAAGCAGCTGAGGGAAACCATGGTTATGGGGACTTGGGCATTTGGTAGACATGCTCTTGAAAATGAAAGAAGCCAGCCCATCACTTGGAGGAAAGCGATTGACAACATGCATTACCAGTGACAAAAATTGATCTAGCAAGTGGAAATCAGGATTTTAGAATACATGCATCTGCCACTGTGAGCTGGATAGCTTCCCAACACATAAGGGAATTTCTGAAGAGACTGGTGGTGATAGTAATACATGAGGAACAATTTTTATAATGTTTTTTCATGAGATGTTTCAACATATGGAGAGCTGCATACTTCAATGGGCCAATGCTATCCTAATGACCGACATATGATGTTACAACATCGCAAATGGGTAACGTGCAATGTGATCGATGGACTTTAAGTTAACAGAGTAGAAAGTTCATCAACGTAGCTCAGATTCCATATTACAACTAACTCTCTAGAAACTTCCACTTGTTGGGTTTTAGTTTAGAATCAAAGAACAATAACCACAACTATCTGAAAAGGACGTTACAATACTCCCATCCTTTTCTACTACATATCTGTACAAGGTCAGATTTTCTGCATATACTTCAGCTATAACAATACATCACAACAGACTGAATGTAGAAGCAAATATGAGAATCCAGATGTCATCATTAAGCCAGACATTAAAGAGATGTGCAAAAATATAAATTACAGCTATTCTTACTGCATTTAAAAATTTTTTAATTATAGAATTTTCATAAAGTATGTTATTTTTAACATACAATAGGTTATTACTTTAAATAAATTAGTAAATTTTAAATTTCTTTGTTTCAATTGTTAATATAGTGAATATGAATATACACAACCCACATAAGCAAAAGTGCTTTAATATTTGTAAGTCTGAAGGGTTCCTAAAACCAAGAATTATGGAAGCTGTTGTCACAGAGTTGTTCTGAAGGGTAAACGTGCTTACGTGTGTAAGATGCCCAGCACAAGCTCCACTGCTCAGTAAATATTATGTTTCTTACAAGTATTTAAGCCTAATCTGTAGTCCACTATACATTCATATGTTTTCTAAATTAACGTGTGTAAATTGTGTGCACATATGTAGTTATTTCTGTAGTTTATCCAATGAGATTAAAATAACTTATTCAGAAGATCTAAAATCCCACCATTTAGCTGAGTATTTAGTAGGTGCTTAATTAGTGTTTTATGTAGTTTAATCTATATACAAATTCCATTTTTAAAAACTTCAGGATTCTCAAGACTGCAACAGTAAATTCCAAGCACTGAGACATTTTCATTTAACTTTGAAGATAATTCTTCAAATCACTCCAACAAGCCAGCCCTGGAGATCGCTTCCTCCTATTGTCGATCTAAGCCAATGCCATCTCTTGCCTGGATTATGTCAACTGTCTCCTGAATCACCTCCCTGCTTCAACCCTTGCCGCCCTCCTGCCTACTCTCAACACAGCAGCCAGAGTCATCCCAGTGAAACATAAATGACATCATATCTCTACCCTGCTCAAAACCTTCCTCGGACCTGGTACCTAGCTCACAGCAGAGCCGATGCCCTGGCCATGACCTCTGCATCATGCTCCCATCACCTCTGCTCTCACTTCCTGTTATTCTCCCTTCTGGGTCACTCTCCCCAGCCACCTGATCTCCACACTGTTCTCCAGAACACAGTAACCCTTTTGCATTTATTCTTCTAATCTCTGAAAAACCTCCCACCAGCAAGCCCTCACTTCTTTCAGAACCAGGAGGGAAACTTTCCCTAGGCACCTACGTAAAATTATCACTTTCCCACTCACTCACATACCACCTGCCCCCCCCGACTCGTACACATCCCCAATCCCTGTCCACACATTATCTTCAGCAGTTACCACTACCTAACATGCTTCCTGAGTATTTTTTTTGTCTCTCTCCCCCACTGAACTGCAATTTCATAGTAGGTGCCATATACATGAATGAATAAACTAATGAACTAATAACACCTTATCAATCCAGATCCCTTCTCAAGAACTTATGGGAAGAAGGCATTTTTCTGAGCACCATCCTGGGATACATTCATGGGGGATCCTAACCCTCATCTCCAAATCTCCCATGGAGGGTGCATTGCAGTATCCATGGAAAACGCAACGGTTTGGAGAAGATTGGCAATTCTGTTGGAGAAGAGTATGAAATTTTTTGTTCTGCAGATGAAGGCTAACAACTGCCCAGGGAGAGGTGGGTAATTGGCTTAGACCATCCCAGCAGGGAAAACAAAATCACTTGAGGAAATAAAGACCATGATTGGTCAAAACACAGCATCTTCCAGTTAAACCTGAAGGTAAGAAAATAATACATCGTTTCCTCATAGGGTTGAATCCCTCATTTTACCCTGAGAACCACTGCACTGTGGCTAAAGATCTTGAAGAAAACCCACCAGGAAGTCATTTAAAAATCAACACACGCCAGGAAGGAGGCAAATTTAATTCAGTATCAAGAACACATTATAAAAAAAAACAGACTAAAGTATAATGAGAACCTGCTGCCTCGAACCGCAGCCAGGTGGGAAGCCGGGCTGCAGAGGCACGGGACAGCTCTGCACCTGGACCTAGCCCCACACCCTGGGGGAACGACTCCAGCTCAGAACTGACACAATTTATCTGCCTTCTGGCTCCTGCTGACAACTCCCAGGTTCTGCCAAGCCAGAGCATCTGAACTGTCCACTTCAAAAGTGAGTCAGATTTCTCCAAGTTTGTCTTGAAACTTCTCTGCCACAGACTTTAAGCTCATTGCTTCTCTGATAACATTTTCTGACATGTACCAGTGGGCATCTCCCCTCTGGATTTTCTCTCTCCACTAGTGTGAAAAGAAGCATCAGGGTTCCAACCGGAAACCTCCGAGGCCTCACCGGCTGCTCACAGTGAGAAGGCAGTACCGCCCAGCGCGCACCCCCGGGGCCCAGGGGGCGCAAATCTTCCCTCTGCCACGTACTAGGTAACGGACAAGTCATTTGAGCTCTCGGGCCCTTAAAAGAAAGGTCATACAGGTCTGTCTTACAGAACTGCTGGAAGAATTAACTGAAATAAGTCAAGTACTTGAGATGTGAACATCAAGGGCTGTGTTCAGAAGTTAGCTGATAAAGCAGAAATGTGCATGGGGTCAAACTACCATTTTGCACACTACTAACCACACACAGTTCTCGGCAAGATGCTTGGACTATGCCAAGTGCCACAAGAAATGTGGCAAGTCTCTTAAGATGTGTCCCTCTTGGGCCAAGGCTCACCGAGGGGACCTGCTAGCAGCACCACCCAGGCGCTTACCTTTTTATTTCTCTCGTCCCCTTCCCGGGACAGGGGAGGGGGCGGGGCAGCAAGCACATGCAGTTAAAGGCATACATGATGGGGCTGTTCTGTGAATTGCACTGCAGAGTGGCAAACACTCCATATATGTTGGCCATGGTTATTAATTATTGCTTGTGGTTATTTAACCAGGTAACACACAGCTGTGGGGGGTGCCACAGGACTTACCAAATCTGTGGGAGCCCAGAAGTGACTCTTTCTGGTGGAAAAACAATGACCAGGAGACACTGGGGAAAGAGGAGGATGTCATGGTTCCTGTCGGGGAATGTAAACAAGATACCCTGGCCTGCTGCTAAAATCCTCTGGTTCTCAGGTCTTGTTCGCACAGAATTTAAAGTAAGCCACAAAGGCCTGGACGTAGAGAGGGCTTGTGACTTCCACGTGGCCCACAGATTCTGCAGGAACAGAAAACAGAGCCATGTATTACCCTCCCCACGGCTGTCCAAGGGGCTGGGAGTTAAATAAGAGGAGGGTGTTGTGCAGAAACAATATATTTAAACTGCATTTCTTCAGGGGATCTTCTTTGACCCCCTAAACGAAACTACTCCTTCCTGGTACATGTTCCTGTACCAGCATGCACCACCCCCCTCATAAAATGCATCATGTTTCTTTTAATTGCCTATTTATTATAAGTCTTCCCCGCTACACTGTACGTTCAATAAGGGCAAGGACTATGTGTGGCACATTATAGGTACTGGTAAGTATTTGTTGGATACATGGGTATTCTCTTTCTTTTGCCAGCACCAAAAAGACTTACGCAGAAACAGGTTTGTAACCGAGTACATGCAGACACGGCCAGCCACGTGCATGCTCTGGCCTGGGTGCCAGGGTGTGGGTACTCACAGCAGGGGCTACACATAGTCGCCCCCCCTTATCTACAGGAAATACATTCCCAGGCCCCCGGCGGATGCTCAAGACTGCAGACAGTACCAAATTCTACATACACTGTTCTTCCCTAAACACACATACCTCTGATAAAACTTACTTGGAAATTAGGCACAGTAAAAAATTAACAACAATAACTAATAATAAAAGGGGACAATTGTAACAATATACTGTAGTAGAAGTCCTGTGAGTGTGGTCTCTCCTCTCACGATATCCTACTGTGCGGTACTCACCCTTGTCCTTGTGGTGGTGCGAGACAGAAAGATGCTGACATGAGGAGCTGGAGTGAGGAGCTGGAGGGAGGTGAGTGCCATCGGCACTACGCTGCTGTGCTAATGACTGTGAGAGGGGTGTGAGCACAAGCACCAGGCACCAGGACAGTCACCTGATGACCAAGGTGGCTACTAAGTGCGGGGCTGGGTGGGGAGCTTAGATAAGGAAAGACAGGGGACAAAGCAGGATGTCTCGAGATTTCATCCTGTTACTCAAAACAGCGTGCAAGTTAAAACGTAAACTGTTTAGTTCTGAGAGTTTTTCATGTAGTATTTGCAGACCGCAGGTGACCTCCGGTAACTGAAACCATGGGAAGTGAAACGACAGGTAAGTGTGGACTGCTGTGTGTGTGTGCCTGTGTGTGAGCACGTACACACTGAAAGACATATGCCTATATTAGCTGCTCTATACCTTCAGATTCTCTGCTCTTTTCCTCAACTGAAGTTTTCAAATGAAACCACTTCTAGCCTCTTAAATCATTTTTTATTTGCCGAAAAGTAGTCTACAACTTGGAGTTTATAAAAACCTTGAATCGCATACTTCGGGGCTCTGGCTGCTTTGTCTGTGACAGTCATTAAGTGTTTTTGTTTCAGACTTTCCACTTCAAAAGCCGTGTTCCCTGGGTTTTATGTTACTCTTTAAAAACATCTAATGCAGAAATCTGGAAAATTTTAAGTGACTCTCCTGAGAACCTCCAAGTAAATATACCCAAACACAAGGAAAAGTGATTCCCATGCAGCCTGAATTTCATTAAGAATACTTTACAAAGTATCTAGTGAAATGAGATTTTAACAGCTTGCAGAAAGGGAACGAACCTTTCAAAGACACATCTGAAATACAGGATCTTAATCATGAGCAAATCCTTTGATATTTTCATCCCATCTTAGTTCTGATACGGTTGTCCAGTGGCTAATTACCATCACTGCAAGAGAGTATTTAGGGAAAGTATACATAGGACTGTAGTCAAACCTGAATTGACGTTTAGCTGAGGTTCTTAGCTAAAAACATGAGAAAACCAACACGCAACCATTCTAAAATGATGAAATGTACCAACAGGTTAAAAAATTTAAATGTCAGGATTGACAGTTAAAAGCAGAAAATAGCCATTTGGAGGTTTCAGGTAACCTTCTCATATAAGTTCTGTTAGAAGCAAATTGGTTCAAAATTTACGTTGTGTGACAAGGTTCCTTAGAAAATGCCACCTTTTAAAAAAATTTCCACTGATGGGCCTGTCTTCCTCACAGACCTCAACACACAAGGCGCGAGGGGAAGGGGAAGGACTGGTTTTGCCCCATGCAGTAACATTAAAGGGCCTTTGGGTGAACACTCAGCATTCCAAGTCAGCCCTCCTCTCCCTCCCCGTACTCGTCCCCAAAGGGCACTGGATGTGTGGTAGGAGGAGCTGTGCCTCTAGTGATCTCGTCGTGGCCAGCAACAAGGAGATTTTGAAAATTTCAAGGAGCCATCTGGATTGTCAAGGCCCTGGGACAAATGAATGACTTGGTCAGTTCCCTGTCCTAAAGTGTGACTATCACCCGGATTTTGGAAGTAGGGGCGAATATTTGCATTCACCACTAGAATCCATGTTTCCAGCATTTTGGTTCATTTTAAGGTCATGACCGAGATAAGATGGCCTCTGCAGCCACACGGGGTCTCATGGCTGTAGCTGGGAGCCCTGAACACGAGACTTGGGCCCCCCCTCCCCCATTTCTCAGACAGAGCCAGTGGGAGACTGCTCAGCAACAGAGACACAAGCTGCTGACTCCACCGCATAGATGAATCTCAAAGAGCATGGGCTGAGTAATATGTACCATATATGAGGTAATGCCACTTACATGAAATTTTAGAAAAGGCAAAACTATGGTAGTAGAAAGCAGGTCAGTGATTGAAAAAGCCAAAGAGCCCCAGGCAGTGTGGCTCAGTGGGTTGGGTGTCATCCCACGAAGTGAAAGTCACCGGCTCAATTCCCGGTGGGACACATACCAGGACTACAGGTTGGGTTCCCAGTTGGGGCGCATATGGGGGGCACATGGAAGGCAACCAATCAGTGTTTCTCTCTCACATGGATGTTTCTCACCCTCTCTTTCTCCCTCCCTTCTCCTCTCTCTAAAAATAATAAAAAAATTATTTAAAGTTTTTAAAAAAGACCAGAGATTAGGGGGGAGGGATGGACTTCAAGAGGCACAAGAGAACATTGTGAGGAGGTGGAAATATTCTAATCCTGATTATGAAAATGGCAGTTACAGGACTCTATCTGTATTTTTCAGACCTCATTGACAGGTACACATTAAATTGGTGGCTAGTCATAAATATAAATTATACCTCAATAAGGCATGATCTGGAAAAAGTATAACAGTAGAAAATGAGTGAAGAACTCCCTATTTAACTGAGACTTAGAATTAAATTAGAATTAGAATTAAAATCCTCCATTTCCAAGAGAAAAAAAATGTATTGCCTGGTGGGTCCTAACATGACAGGTTCTCAAAGCTAGCACGTTATCCCCAATGCAATACTTCCCATGCTTTCAGGTGCCTAGGAACTGGCTAGGGAAGCTGATTCAGTGGGTCTGGGGCGGGGCCTGGGGTTCTGAAGTTCTGAAGAGGCCCAGGGGATGCTGATGTGGCTGGTCCACAGGGGGACGCTGGACAAGGCTCTGTTAGACCCATGGCTCCTCCCTCCACCCGAAGCCTGACGACCTGCCGTACATTGATTGTGCTGGCTCCCAGCTCAGATTATGCCAGTGTTGCCATCTTAATTATACAATTTAAATAAATATTACACAAAACACTGCATTTTGAGTGTGAAAAGGAGTTGATTTGCTGAAAACTAAGTTGAATATTTTGTAACAACTCAATCAAGGTGAGTTTATAAAACTCGCACGCTGAATTTGACATAGACAAGATGACTATAAAAGATTGTATAAATTTAGGTTTCTGCACGGAGATTGCTTCAAAATGTATTTTACAACGGATTTAGTGAGGTGTAATTAACATAAAATAAACTACAGCTACTTAAACAGCACAACTTGATAAGTCTGACATATGCACATATGCACGAAGCCATCACCACAACCAACAGAATGAACCTATCCATCACCTCTAATGTTTCCTGCATCCCTCTGGAATCTCCCCTCCTTCCTGCCTCCGCCTCCCAGGATCTGTCCTCACCTCTTCCACTTCCTAGCAATCCAGAGGGTTGCTGTCAGTCCCTGCAGGTTGCGTTTTCTAATTTTTTAAAAAGATTTCATTTATTTATTATTAGAGAGAGGGGAAGGGAGGGAGTAAGGGAGGGTGAGAAACATCAATGTGTGGTTGCCTCTCACACACCCCCTACCGGGGACCTGGCCCACAACCCAGGCATGTGCCCTGACTGGGATTTAAACTGGTGACCCTGTGGTTTCCAGGCCAGCACTCAATCCACTGAGCCACACCAACCAGGGCATAATTTTTTAAATAAATAAAATCGTAAAGTATATATTCTTTTTTCTGACTTCTTTCTCTTAGCAGAACTATTCTGATTCATCTGCTTTCTAATAGGTCATTCCTTTTATTCCTGATCAATATTCCACTGCATAAATATGCCACTCTTTGTTAATCTAGTCATCTGCTGATGAACGTTTGAGTTGTTTTTAATTTTTGTCTGTAATAATAGAGCAGTCATAAACATCTGTGTACATCCCTTTGCGTGAACACATGTTTTTATGTTCTTTGAGTAAACATGAAAAAGCTGAATGAGTCTTTAAGAATCTGAACCCCTTGGTTCGGGCCCTGGGGCTGACCTTGAACAACAGTGGGTCTGGGGTAAGGGACTAAACTTTCTTAAAGCTTCCTTATTGTCTCCATATAAAAGTAATGACAACAGGAGCACATGCCTCAAGGCACTCAGAGGCATTAAATGACTCTATGTGACTAAAGCTTTGCTACTCTGCCTGGGACAACCAGTCCTTGGTGAATCTCAGCCATCATTATAACAATTTATATTATTACCGTATTTAACACTGTGAGAGTTTTGTGATGCCTGAGATTCGTATTAGGAGACAGGGGTGCATCAATATGGGACAGTCCCCACTAGAGCACCTTTGTTCTGGGTCCCAGTTCCAACAGTACCGAACATGCTACACGGAAATTTTCAGCATGCAGAAAGAATTTATGGCTTTGTTCTTAATAGCTGAAACATTCTGTCCAAAAAGTTGAATCAGCATAATACGCCTGTATCAGACCAGCTTAAATAAAATACGGCAAGCTGTGCTACTAGGCAAACTACCAGTACAGATTAAAACTTATTTTTGTATGCAAGACAAAGAATGACTTCTTAGGGGGAAATGTGACTGGCTATGTCATCAAAACACACAAAAGGAAACAAAAATGGAAGAAAAAGGTGAAATAAAATCTGGATAAAATAATAACTTTGAGCCATGTTTAGCACTGTGGGGTGTTTCTCCCTGCTCCTGCACAGGGGACATTTGCAATGTCTGGAGACCTTTCAGACTGTCCCAATTAGGGTGCTGGGTGGGGGCAGCGTG
Organism: Trachops cirrhosus; assembly: GCA_028533065.1. Lineage (NCBI taxonomy): Eukaryota > Metazoa > Chordata > Mammalia > Chiroptera > Phyllostomidae > Trachops > Trachops cirrhosus. Next base: position 14,731,627 of record CM052546.1, read on the forward strand.
TGCTACTAGCGTGTAGTGAGTAAAGACTATGGGTGCTGTTAAACATCCTACAGTGCACCGAACAGCCCCCACAACGGAGGAACCCTGATTTAGTGCACCTGTTATTGTGCCAGTAACCGCTGGAGCCTCCAAAAATGCCTTCTGATGTGCAAGTGTTTTTCTTTAAATCATAAAATATAGTATTTTTTAAATATTAGAAAAAAGTAGTCATTTTGCAACAAGAAGTGCGCATCAAGAAGACTTTGAATACTGGGCAGCTACCCCTTCTACAAATCTGCCGTGTTCCAACCTGCCAGATGAAAGCAATTTCAACAAGCCATCAGCAAAGCCAGGTAATTAAAGTCTTGGTATAGACATGACCTTGGTTAATTCACCCTGACGTGTAATCGCTGAAATGATGACAGAGAGGGACCCAGGGATGCTAAGGTCAGAACTGTGGCACATGGGGCTAAAATTTTCATTTTCAAATTATTTCAAGCAAAATGCTGGTTTATTACAATGCCATATATCGCCTTTTTGTTTTCATTAGTAAACCCTCTGGGAACCTGGATACAACAAGTACAAGCTAAACTTGATTACTTGGTTTACGGAACACAGAGAACATCATCAAAGCACTAATGACAATGTCTACCCACATAGAACTCCGAGCAACCTGATGACTTTTAATCAAGTTTTAAAGGCACAGGGACAAAATGAAAATTGAGCATGAATGTTTTTACTCCAACTATTGGAAAGAAAAGAAGCATGTCGACAATTGTTTACATGACATCAGAACCAAGATTAGAACTTGTAAGCAGAGAAGCAAGACACATTTTCAGCAAGGCAATTTTTTTCTCTAACCAACAAATTCTACACAACTCGACAAGAAACTGTGATCCAAATCCATTTTTTCTACTAAAATTGCTTTGTTACAGCACAGTTGTAGCAAGACTGAAGAGCTCAAAAAACATTTTCTTTTCTAAACAAGCTAAATAAGATGAGACCCAAGCATCTAAGCATGGAATTTTCAGTTTATTAAATATCTATTAATGCATGCTAATTATCAACTCTTAAATAACTGCATTAATATTGTTTTCATTTCCCTGATGTATTCATTATACTGTAACTGGAATCCTTCCGGTCTTAAGGCTTGAACATTGAGTATATCAAAACCCAAAATGAAATCAACAGACTCAAGTCAGAGAAGAAAGAATTATTGGGTGCATCTGTCAATCCACACAAAATGTAAATTACAGTGAGAAGAAAACTGTCTTCTGAAATCGAGATTCAGACCCTATGAGCTGTCACTCTTCCTCTGTTACATGGACAACCCAGCCTCTGGTACTTAAAAATGCGCTGAGATGTGACTTCGTGTCTGTTACATAAAACATCGGTACATCAAGATCTATAAACAATGAAAAGAAGTGAGCAGAAAGTTTATTAACCCACCATCTAAAACAGATGGACTTTAATTTTTCTACACTTCTTTTTCCTTCACTGTTTTTTATTTGTTTTGTTTTGTTTTTACTCCAAGTTAATAGTCATTTCATTTGATTGGGACAGCTTTCAATGAGCTGTATTTTAACTTGTCTACTGAAGGAAAAAATTCATATCCAAATTCATTCCATTCTTCTTCCATTTCCTTTGACATTAGTACTTTATTGAGAAAAGAAAGTAATTCTTCTTTACCATAATCTTACTTACAAGAGAGAAGAATTATAAAAATTCTGCTATTACCTTTAAGAAGTCCCATCACAAGTGCATATGACTAAAAAAATGAAGCGTTTAAATTCCCAAGTTTTTAACTTGTCAAAAAGACCTTATCGACACAAACAAAAAATTAAATCACTCATAATAAGGCAATATCAGCACAGTTTCAAGTCCATTAGTACTTTTCAAAGGACTAAATGACCTTAAACACTCTCCATTCACTCAATGATCTGAACAAGATGTCATAGCACATTTGGGGGGAAAATTACAAGGAAAAAGCAGCTTGAGAAATATTGGGGTTATTTTTAGGTGGAAGGAGACCCAGTTCTGCAAACACCCTATAGTGACAATAACTTTTCAGCCCACTGGGAGGGGTGCCGATGGAACATGAACGACGCCACACCCGCTCTGCGGCAAGCTGTGTCACTGTCCGAACGGGGCACGCTTAATCCTCCGCAGCTCCTACCATGCTGCAACTGCGGCTGCCCAAGTGCAATGTCAACTCAGGGAGTTCCCAAGAAGCCCCTTCAGCTGGCAGTCAGTACAGGAAGATCAGTAAGAACAAATGACTGTGATCACTATTGCTGATGGGTGTGTATACAGGATGCCACGGAAGTAGCATTGGTGGGACTAGGACTGAAAACACACGAAGTCTGGCTCTAGACGCCACCTAGTTCAATACCAAGTGACACTATCTCCCATAGATTCACACTGAGGGAGGAGTGGCTCTTCAAGGCAAAATCAAGATGGTAGTGCAGGAAGAAGGAGGGATGGATTCAAGGCAGGCACAACCAGCAGACGCACATGAGGTCACAATGATTCATTCAGGTGGGAAACGTAGGGAAGAGCTTGCCCAGCAAACAGACAGCACTTTAAAATGAATTGCTGCTTGTGCCCAAGCATCGGGCCTCTCTCCACTGGCAGGCAGGTAGGCTGCTGGCACCAGAACCCTGTACTTCCCAAGTCACCACCGACCATCACCATTGGTCATTAACCTTGTATCCCTCTACTGGTGGCTACGTCTTAACACATGAAAAACCAAAAACACAAGCTGGACTTTTAATAATGAATTGCTCGAAGTGGCCAGGCAGAAAGGAAAAAGCAAGATGTCAATTCACAACTGAAACTGCCTTTGCTCTTCCCCACAAGCTCTATTCTCTTTCATCCAAGGACTTAATGAACTCCCAAGAACTCTTGTGTTCCTCCAGAAAGCTGGGAGATACAGTCTTTTCATAAACTCACACCATTCCACTGATGTGGATCTTGAAAATATCACAGATTAATCCCAAAAAGCACATTGTGTGCTTCCAGATCCGTGTCAGCTTTGTAAGTCAAAGTCTTAAGTCCATATGTGTGACTAAACAAAAGACCCAAAACAAAACGAGTTTCTCAGGAAGAGAAAGATACCAACCACTTGGAAAAGCAATTAGGAAAGCTTAAAATGAACCGGCACTTTAGAGGAATAATGGGGGAAAGACAGGGAAGGGTCATCAAGGAACATATATAAAGGACCCAAGGAACATGTATGTATAAAGGACCCATGCACAAAGACAATGGGGGCACAGTATCTACCCAAAATACCAAGGGGGTAGGATCGAATGTGGGAGATGAGAGGTGGGGGTGGGTAGGGAGGAGGAGAGTAATGGGGGAATGATGGGGACAACAGTAATTGAACAACAATAAAAAAATGAAAATAGTCATTTCATCAATGTTAAAAAATTAAAAATAAAAATAAGCATTTCTTAAAAAAAAAGAAAATAGAAAAAATGCGATATAACAGATATTCTTTGACAATAATAAAAGTCACAGCTTATGTATTAATGTAACAAGGTCTCCCTATCCTAGTGATTTCCTGCAATTTTGTAAGAATTGGTTTTCAGGCAAAATAAGAAATACAGATAAACATCTCCAGTTCACTTCTGTCTCAAAATTCCATTAGACTGTAACTTCCTTGAAGGCAGGAATTGTGTCTCACGCATCTTTGTATCCCCTAGAAGGTGCTTGAATAGCTCCATCCAGGTGAAAGGAAGGAGGAGAGCAAGGTCAAGAGCAAAGTCCAGAGCAAAGGCCAGAGAACAAGGGGAAGATGTACCTACCCAGTGTGATCACTGCACCTGCCACACCACCTACTACGGGTTCTACGTAGCCGCTCAGCAAACATTTGTGGAGCTGCTCCCCAGTGGACGCTGAGCTCCGTGACTGATTGGCAGCACAGTCTCCTTGGATATTTCTTAGTTGGCCCACAATGTCACTTCTGATCATTTCTTCCATTCACCATCCTTTCGTCAACTGAAGCAGAACCAGCCTCCTCTCATCCTCTTATTTTGGCACAGACTTCTGCGTGAGCGAATTCATTTTTTTTCTTGAGGTCACTGCAAAAAAATTGCCTTTGTTTCTTCCTCCCTGCAGGATTCTCATCCCTCCCTGAGCGCCCTCCTCTTTTTTTTCTGAGTCTAGGCAGGTTTCAGTAATACGACCAGCCCAGTAAGGGCCCTTGGATAAAAGAGCTGCCTGCAGCTCCTGCATTTATCAGAGCCTTCAGACATGAAAGAGTAAACCAATTCCTTGTCAGCAACATTGCACGACAGAAAAAAAGCAAATAAAACCATCAAATAGATTATATACAAGCCTCGAATCCAAAATTAAAGAATATGGGGGAGCAAGGTACTTAATCAATTAGGCTGAGCCTAATGTTCTCTTTACAGCCAGAAACCAACCAATTAAACAGCAAATAACAAACAAGCATTCAATTCCTGATATTTATATAGCAAATCATATGGTCATTCACTTTCATGTCCCAGTTTAAAGTCTTTGGCTTAATTCTTCAAATGTACTGAATCAGAATCATTAAATTTTTTTTAACTGTGTCAATTCATTCAAGGTCGTTTTCTCCCACTGAATTAGAATTAGCTTTGTACCTTCACTAACATTTGTACTTCTGCCAGTTATGATATTTAAAAGGGATGGGTGGCATTTTGGATGTCTATTAATATCTAAACTACTCAATGCTGACATAATGGGATGACAGAAACAGAATTCATTTCCATTTTAGGACAAAGACGTCATACCTGATGCCATCTTAACACACTTCACACCTCACGCTCTGTAATCCAAATCACTCCTCAAATGAAAATTGTGCACAGTCGGCACCATTACCTTGTCCTAATTAATCAATAACTTTCCAGAAATGTATGTGAGGATGCAAAGTTTTAAGTACAGGTGTTAACTGTAAAGAGACTGCAGACACATGTAATAGAAATGTATTTTTGCAATTCTTTATTTGTGTATCTAAATAGAATAGATAGATAGATAGATAGATAGATAGATAGATAGATAGATAGACGGACACATAGATACACAGGCAGACAGACTGAGCAAGAGAGACAGAGAGAGAAAAAATATTAGCTTCTAATAATCCCTAAGTTACTTCCCAGAAGCAACTTTCACACTGGGAGACTCTGATTTGTATTACAACATTAATTAAATGTACAGAACTTGTGGACATGCTCTGGTGACCATTTTTTACAACACTGGGGAATCTGGTCTTTTTCATACATTATGAAAAATATGATGCCCAGATTTTTAATGGGGTCGACTCACTACTTGCAGAAATACACTTGCCCTTAGGAATTTAATAAGGGAGATTTTATAATAAAAAATGAACTTGTTCAAGATTAAAAATACTGAAAATGGTGCAATGTTAGCCATGCATTAATTAACTCATTCACACACTCATTCACTCATTCATCAATTATTTATTGAATATGTCCTACGTGCCAGACCTACATAAATAAAGTTGTAGAAGAGGCATGGTCTTTTTCCTTCCTTATTTCTTTTCTCTGCTCCTTGCTTTGAACAAGCATGTATTGAGCATCTTCTACTGCCAAACACTACAGTAAGTTCTACAGGAAAATGATGATAAGACACACATCCCTTACTCTCACTGATTTCTCAGAGAGCTGGTGCAGAGCTATAATTGGAGAGGATGAGCAAGCATTAAAGAAAGGTGCTTTTAAAGCAAAGAGCTATAGCGCCGTAGAGAGAGAGATTTATATGTCTGAGAACAGAGCATTTAGCTTGACAAGAAAAAGATGAGTGGACTTTCAGGAGCAAACAACATTCCGTGCACAGGGGACAACACTTGCAGGATCCTGGAAGGGTGAGAATGAACACATTCAGGGAGCAGTTTTGTTGAGTGATATCCTAACCAAGGCCTCTTCTACCCAGACTTCCTTTTTGCTAGGGCACCATCCCCTTTCCACACCCTCAGATGTGCTATTGCAATTGCTCTGGTGTGTATGGAAACAGGGGACAAAGATGGAAAAGGTTTAGTTGTTAGGCAGCAAAGTCACAGTCCAGGTAGCACACAGGCGCAGACTGCATGACTCAGTCAGTCAACCTCCTTCACTGTCTGCACAAACATCTCCCTGTCCTACCTTATTGCCCTCCACAGCCCTCACCACCGCCTGCAAGTGTTTCTTGTCTGCCTCGCCCACAACAATCTGGGACAGATGCTCTGTGAGACCAGTGTACTTGTCTTCCCAGTAGCTTTATCCTTCTATTCATTCATTTACTCACTCAGTCGACTAAGGTTAATTGTGGTGCAACTACATGAACGATACTGAGCTAGGAGCTAGAAAAATGAAGGCAAATGAAAAGGGAACAAAAACTCCTGTTTTTGAAGATTATATTCACAAAGTTGGGTGATCTATTTCTCTCTAACAATCTACGCCAAAACTGAGCGGTTTGATACAAGAATATATTATTGTATTTCATGAGTCTACCAGTCAGGAATCAGAACTGACCATGGCGGGACAAGCTCACTGCCGTTCCCTGAAGGCTGGGGTCAAAGCTGAAACAGCTTGGACAGCCGGGGTCTGAACAGCTGAGGACAGGTCAGGCAGCTCTCGCTCTCTCTCCACATGGCCTTTCCATGTGGTGAGTTGGAGCCTCCACACAACCAGGGCCCCTCAGGCTCAGGGCTCCAGGAGGTCAAAGTGGAAGCTGTCAATCCTTTCCAAGGGGAGTACTAGAACTGCCCCAGCATCACCTGCATCACAGTGCATTTGTCAAAGCAGTCACAGGCAAGCCCGGCGGGGGTAGGGGGAAGGAGAAACAGACCCCACCTCCGGATGGGAAGACTGTCAAAGAATTTGCAGCACCTTTGATCCAAATAACTGCCATGAAGCAAAATGAAAAGAACCAGTAAGAGAGCAGTATTGTTATTAAAAGCAAGACTTGATGACATCTGACAGGCATGGTTTTGAGCACTGATTCCACTGCATAGTAGGTATGTGTCTTTGAGTAAGTTTCTTAACCACTCCAAATTTTTGTTCTTTCATGTGTAAAAGGGGATAATAATTGTACCCAAGTTTATAGAGCTGTTTTAGGATTAAATGGGCTTTCCCTCACGCACACACAGAGATACTTGTGAACACACACGCACAGCCACCCACATGGGAGTGTGCACACCCATACAGCACACCCTTGGCCCAAACAATGGGGCATGGCAAGCACTCAGGGAATGTTAGTTGCTGTTCTCTGTAAGAATAGTATAAAAAAAACTAAATATGACTTTTCATGTCTCCATAATTTTATACTTCAGATTTTCAAATAAGTAATCCCATCTACAAAGATGACTGTAAACTATGAAAATTATTTTTAGGAAAAAAAATCAAACTCAGTTACCAGTACCTCAAGAAAGAGAGGTTAGAGGGTTGATAAAAAAGAAAAAAAATGACACGATAAAATAATGAGTAGCCTACAAGATGGGGTCCTAAAAAACTAAAACAGATCTCTAAGCAGGCAGTAGCATTAGAATATTATTTTCCTTATCTCTTTACTCTGTGTTACACAGAGAATTCTGAGTGAATTTTCTTAGGGATAAAGAGATGGCATGGTTAGATGGCAGTGGGGAGTTTGGGGGCAAAATCAGTGTAAACTCTTAGACCCAAAGAAATATCTGGTGGATGAGACCAATGGCTTGTAAAAATCACCTTCAAGTTTTATAGGGACTCAGAACATAACAAAATGGATTAAAGCCCTTCACACACCACAGGTGATGATGGACGACTCACAGAGAAGGTAGAACAGAAAAGTCTCACCCAACCTATAGGCTCCAAGAGGGAGAAAAGAGTGTCTTTCATTTTAGAAATTATACTAACTCCTTAAAACCTATATTATCAAAAATCTAAAGGAAATTACTACAAACTGACTGCTTTTTGATTCTTAGACTGACCTGAGGTATGTGGACAATACAGATCAGTAGATTAGGACAATGGGGATCAATAGATTATCTAGTATGTAATTGGGTTAGACAGGATACTGAAATTAACACCAACTTGCTATCTTCATGAAAAATGCCATGACATGGTTAAATACTCTGTTTCCCTCGAGTTATTTTCAGTAAGTTTCTTAAGGGAGTTTTCAAAGTTGTAGTTATTACTTCGCCCTGCAGGTGACCCCACCATGCTGGTTTCACCCACGGGCATTATCTTTCGTGGACGGCAGCAGAGTTCATTGACTTTGCCAACCAAGGAAACTCCAATTCCACTCTTCTCAGGATTATAGGTGAATTAAAAAAAAAAAAAAGCAAACCTATTCAGACCAAAATGCACGGGCAAGAGGCCAAGAAAAGTGCGCACGTGAGATAAAAGAACCTGAGATAAGAGAGCGCCCTGTCCCGAAGAGTGGGCAGAATTCAGGCGGGAGTCTTCCCTGGTGTTCTGCGAGCCCCGGCGGGCGTGAAAAATGGGTCGGGAGGTGATGAATTAGCTCTGGCAGGTGCTCCTAGCCTCTGCCTCCTGTAAGGTTATATGGAACACAAAAAGCCATTTGATATCTTCCTAAAAGCGTTCCCTTTTGTCACCACTATGGTTACAACCATGAAATACTTCCAAGCTCTATGTTCCCGCTGATGGGTAAGTGGGCTGAAGAGGTTACACATTTATGGAGAAAATGGGAAGTACTGAAATTGTTCACTGGTAATTTGTAAAACCAGTCATGGGCCTTAAACTTGACCCCTTAATTTTTGTTCAAAATCCATTGACAAGAAGTCACGTAACTTCCACTTTTCTACCATAACAACCAAACTACTAAGCCACAAAGATGATGTGAAAGGCAGCTTTCTGTGGTCAATAACTTTCTGTGGTAAAAGTTATTATAAATTGAAAAATGACTATGCCAAGTACTTCATATGTATCACCTCACTGAAGCCAAGGCAAATTAGCCCCCTTTTAAAGAGGAAGGAAACACGGAAAAATAAAGTAACCAATGTCTCCCAGACATTAACTGGCACGGATTATGGGAATTAACCATTCCTGCGATACTCCTAGAAATAAAGGACACTGCTCCGTACGGTGCTGTTTGTAACTGAACACGTGAAGCTGGGTGAGCCACTGCCCCCTCATCTCCTGGTTTTCTTGCCAGCACTGTACAGGGAGGAGGAGGGCACCCACCTTCCCCACCGAAGTCCTGGTAGAAAACAATCAGGATGACAATGCTCTAAGACCATTTCCTCCTCTCGCCCCCATCTGCTATCGAATCTACTCCCCTTCTGTCATAGTAAGAGGAGTTCATTAATGAATTACACCTCTTCTCAGTATCCCTCAGTCACAACAATCTTCTAAGATGTTATATACACAGTTTTGTCTATAAAAATAAAACCACGCATTAAGCCTTAGCAACACCCTCTGACAATTAACAAACTTGCTTAAGATTAGTTTTTACTCACTAAGCAGAGAAACTTAATTAAGGAAAATGGAGCATTTGCAATGAAGAGGGGAAATATAGCAGGGCTATGTGCAAAGAAGGAATACAAACTCAAGAGGAACAATGCAAACCCAAGATAAGTACAAAACCTTCATAAGCTGAGTGTGTTTTTTCCCCTCAAAATTTGACATTTATTCTAAATGGAAGAGAAAATTAATCTTGAGTTTCAAAATATCAGTTCTACTAGATGATATCACTGTAAGAATAGTTGGTTGTGTTTGGTTACAGTAAAACAGTACATTAATCAAGGGCTTTTGCATGTACCAGCAACTTACTTCACGTCAGCCTGACACATGCTGCACATGGTGGGGGTGGAGGGCCGTCAGGATGCATGATTTGCTGGAATAATATACAGGTGTCCAGTGGGACTGAGTCGAGGAAAGGGTTTCTGTTCTTTGTGAGAGGCAGGAACCAAGATTTAGAGAGCCACCCAGAGCCAATGTCCATGCCTACCCTTGGGGGTACATCATGTCCTAGCTGGAGCACCCCACTCAACATCCATCTTCTTAATTCACAATCAGAGAGCATGCCTCCTGCTCCCGCCTACCCTCAGGCTGGGCTGAAGGAGAGGGTCCCAGAGTTCAACGCACTTGTATCACTTGTCTTAGTCAGCTTGGGCCACCATAACAGAATAGTGTGCAGACGTGTGTGTGTGTGTGTGCGTGCGCGCGTGTGTGCTTAAATGTGTCTTCTCAGGGCATAGAGAAGAAAGAATGAGGACACAAAAGTGAGCATTTTGTAAATGTGACTTTTAAAACACATAAATGTTTTACAAAATTATGATTTTTTAATTATAGGCAATTTTGTGAATATCGACAAACTGATGCTGAAGTTTGTATGGAAAGGCGAAGGCCCAGAATGGAAACACAAAGTCAGAAGACTGACATTCCCCAACTCCTTACTGTAAAGCTGCAGTAGTCAAGACAGCATGGTGTGGGTGCAGGGATAGGCACACGCACCAATGGAACAGAAAAGAGAGCCCAGAAACAGACACACACAAGTAGAGGCAACTGGTCTTTGACAAAGGAGCAAGGACAGAGTAACAGAGACGAGGCCGTCTTTCCCGCAGCGCCAGAACCACTGGATGTGCACGTGCAAACATCTGACACTCACAATGTACACAAGAACCTCATACCTTTCACAAGTCACTAGCTCAAAATGAATCACAGACCTAAGTATAAAATGCAATAGTATAAAACTGCTAGAAGAAAACATTGGGGGAATTCTATGCGATCTTAGGTTTGGCAATAGGTTTTTTGACATATCAAAAACCATAATCCATGAAAGAAAAAATTTGATAACTTAAGAGCTTATTAAAATCAAAATCTTCTCTTTGAAAGAAACTTAAAAAATCAACAGTCAGGCCACAAGCTTGGAGAAAACATTTGAAAACTATGCATCTATTAAACAGGGAAAATGCTGAGCAAGTGAAGCACAGGGGACTTTTGGGTGGTACAGCTGTCCTGTGTTACACCATGACGGCGGCCACACAGTGTCCACATGTGGAAACCCACAGAACTCTGCAGCACGAAGAGTGAACACAGTAACTGACACCACGGGGAGAATATCCACAAAACACAGAATATAGAGAACTGCAGGACAACGACCTAGTGCCTTCAGCAAAGAAATTACAGTAAAAGAGAAGACAGAAAAATTATACACTAAAAGAAACTTAAGAGACATAGCTTCCAAAGGCAGTGTGAAGCTCTCTGATTTGGACAATTTTTTAAAAGGGATTTATGGGACAACAGGCGAAATTTAAACACTGTCAGTGTATTTGATGATATTAAAATCTGTAAGTGGGATATTAACATTCTGGTTACAGTAGCCAAAAGTGCTTATATTTTAGAGATAGTTGTTGAAATAATTACCAATAAAATGGTACAATATAAAGGACTGACTTCAAAACACTCGATTAGAACAGAGGAGAGAACGTGGATAGGACGTGAGGTTGGGCGATGAGTTCACAAATTTCACAACATTATTTTCTTTAATTGTGTATATGTTTCCATTTTTCATAATTAGAAAAGAAAAGGAGAAAAGCAAACAGGATGAAGTCTCCAGACGTGTCCACTAGAACTTGGTGCTTGGCAGGCCTAACACCCTTCTGAAGTCCCCAAACGCAGTCTAAACAGGAGCCGAAGCCGTTTCCACAGCAAACAGCATAGCCACCAACTCAAAATGACTTAAAAGGCTTTTGGCTAATTCCTACACAAGGAAAGTAGGCTGAATTATATTAGAGGAGCTTTTACTCTGATTGTTTTTATGACAATTGGCCTTCTGAGCTTTTCTGCTCTGCACTGCAATACGGGCGAGGGTTCGGGCGCGGTGGGTGTGAGAGATGCTCGCAGAGAGCAGGGCACTGGGTGCCGTGACCTTTAGCCCTTTGCGTCACTTTTGGGAGGTACTGAGTTATACACATATTTTATGATGCCCCTGCCAAATCAGAAATTATACATTTAAAAATCCAATGGAAGGAAATGCACCATAAATATTTTTCCATCAAGTGACATATTAAAAGCAGCATTAAAACATCTGTAATAAAGGATTGATATTCTAATATAAAAGACATATATCATGTTCCATACTAAGTGCTATGGACTGAATTGTGTCCTCCCAAACTTCGTATGTTGAAGGCATAACCGCAAAGTGACTGGATTTGGAAATAGGGCCTGGAAGGAGGTAATATTATGTGTGGTTATAAGGGTAGGGCCTTGGTCCAGTGGGTTCGATATTCAGTCTCCTTATGAAGAGATACCAGCGTTCCCTCCCCATGTGCACTTGGGGGAAAGGCCTTGTGAGGGTGCAGAGAGAAGGCACCTGCCTGCCAGAAAGAGTTCTCACCAGAAACCAAACCCTGCTGGACCTTGTCACAAAGCAGAAAAGGTGTAACTGAAAAAACTTTAAAGGACTGTCCAAGGTACCTGCCATAAGCCGGACAGGGAGTAAAACATGGCACTGCCCTTTCTGCCACCACCTAAACACTAATGCCTCAGCAAGGAGGAAAAAACATTAACCAGTAAAACCTCTGAGTGCCACCGGATGGCAAAGTCAGCAAAACACCCTTTCCTGAACTGGAGCACGTCCACTATGCCCACCATGAAATTAGTCAGATGTCACCCATCATACACCTTGTACCCTTTTTAGTCTTTCCAATACATAGAGACAACTACATGTCTACAGGGTCCGTTCAGCTGTGATTGTTTAGTTACTCTAGGTTCAAAATTTACATGCAATATAATTCTCATTCCATATCAATCATTGTTTATTGGGCCCATTTTATATGGAGTCTGTTCATCTGCATACATGAATGTACAGGTGAACAGGACCCAGTTCCTGCCCTGGGGTATTTTCAGTCTTTGAGGGTGGACAAGTGTGTAAACAGCTAATAATGATGTAAGACAAAATAAAGCAAGTGCCGTTAATAATTGAGAAAGCAGCTAGGGCAGCAAATGGGAATGAGTGTTTAATTCTACATGGGCATCTGGGCTGACTTTTAGGTAATGATGAGGGTTAAATAGGCAGAGAAATGGCAAAGGCAGTCGAGGCTCAGCGAAGACCACAAACATGAGCAAGGAAGCGTGAAAAGAAGGCTGAGCTCCGTCCACACCTCAGCATCAGGTCCCTAAGAAAACACATTCTCTACACCATTCACTGAAACTATTAATCACTTCACATTCCATATTCACTCTTCTCACATAGCCAGAGGCCAAGTAGGTAGACCTAGTCTAAAATTATTAGGAAGAGAAAGTGAAAGAGAAACGCACTTAGCACAAGTGGCTTCCTTGCAAGGCGAAGGCACTCAGAGCCCGTGCATGGGCAACGTGGGAGTCTCTCCGGACACAGCTCTGTGAGACCCAGTGAGCCTGAAAAGTGCTGAAATACAGCATGTAACAAGTCTGGCAGCCTTTTCCCCCGTGGTTTAAGATTGTTCAAATTGAGCTCCAGCTGAACATAAATCATAATTGCAAGTAGCCAGCTGGGATGCATTTAGAACAACTCTTTTGATGTCTTCATTTGTTGGGGTCCATCACAGCTGGTGGAGTAGCAGCACCCTCCATTGGAAAGCAGGTTTCTTGAATAGCCATTACCACCAGAAAAAAATCTTTAAATTTACAAATGAAGGGCACAGTTGCTCTATAGGATTCAACAAACCATTCACATAATAGATTTCCCTATCCATCGTATTTTCTACAAAAGTAAGCATTGCATAGTCATTCCTTTGTGTGTGAACTGTAAACTTCAGGGCAATACTGTGTTTCTTAAAAAGCAACACACGTGTTCATTGGTAATGTGAAAAGTATGTATGATTCTTAGAAAAAGTATAGCTGAGAAATTGTGTAAGAGAGAAAACTGGGTACTTAATGTAAAGCTAAAAAATATAGTCTTACTGAAATTTTAAATGCTGATCAAAATAATATTTTTCTAAAACCTATAGCTCTAGACACAAAATTAATTGAGTGTTATTTTGTTCCCTTGATCTGTTCAGTAATGTCCTCTACATGGGACTTACATCCTCTACATGTGATTTAAAAATAAAAATGGCATTGGCATGGACCTCACATAAGGGGGAAAGGACAAGGCAGCCAACCACCGTGATGCAGTGTGACAGGTACTATAGTAACAGTAAGTGTTGGGAGCAGAGTAGAGTCCCTAACTCAGTATCCGGGATAGGGATTGCTATATAGAAAGGTAGTGATGCTTGGGTTGTATCCTGAAGGCAAGCGAGGAATCGATCAGAGAGAAGACCAGAGAATAGCTTCCCAGGAACAGTGAAGATAGAAAGACAGAGAGACATAAAAACAACTGGGATGTTGAGGGGTCACAGGTTTGGAAACATTACAGAGAGGTAGAGTAGTCCCACACGGGGAGTGTTGAGGGGTGAGGCCAGAGGTCAGAGGGCCATGACCTCAGGAACAGAATGGATGTGAGAGGTCATCTCGGCCTGGATTCCTGAACACGTCCTGGGACCTGACGCCTACCGCCCATACAGCTACACTGGCTCTCATCCTGCACCCTGGGGTCTCTCCATATGAGACTAATCCCTTTTTCCTTTGTGAAACTAAAATCCATGCAGTTTTCTGAGATGAAACTTGGAACTGAAGTCCTAAAGAACTGACTATGAAGTTTTTCACTAATAAAAATAACCAAAACTGAGCTGCTGTTGGGCTAGAATATCCAGGGTTAATAAGGTTCCCTTTGCAGCATCTATGAGCTAAAATAAATAACCAAATCTTTGAATTTATCCTGACTCCAAAGAGGACACTTCCAACAGCAGGGCCCTTAGCAGCTTCTGTACACATCCCAAGACTTCTGAATGCAAGGGAAGAGGGCAGGCTCTTTAATCCCCAAGGTCATTGTGTCCTTTAATCCCCTAAGCTCCTGTGTCCTTCCCTGGAGAACCTGCATTCTCCTCACTAAGCAGAGCACCACTCACAGCCACTCTCCCTACAGACTCCGTGGAAGCAATTACTCTGTGGAAGTGAGAAGAATTTCCTTCTTCTGTGTTTGAAAAACAGAGTCACCAATAGCACCATGGGAAACTGGAGATCACACAGTGCAGCTCTGACGGGGCCCCAGAGGAATGCCCTCATAGGAGGCAGCGTTACAATAACGCCGTATTAATTACAGACCACTAATGAGTAAACTCGTTGGTGAACTATGCAGTCTCTATTTCATAATCGTAAGTTTTCTAGAGTGAGTATGGCCATGATTCCATTATCAGTTGAGTTTGCAGTACAAGGGAACAAAATCCAGTGTTAATTTCTGCCGAGCAGGGCGGGAAGGGGGGCAGTGGTACTTGCCAAATAGAGAAATCGTGGCTCCTCAGAGAAAGCAATTCAATTTGCAAGCTCTAATTGTAAACTGGAATTAAAAATAATGAAAAGCACAAAGCAATGGCATACAGAAGTCCAGGTAATGTCAGTGAAAAAGGAAAGCATCCTTCAATAAGCACATGTCCTTCTCAACCTGTTTACTCCTATCCATCTGACAATAATTCCTATGTTTGCCACTATTTAATCAGCAAGAGGGTAAAGGAGGCAATGCAATTAAACCTCCGAGTAAAAGCAGAGACAGATCTCCCTCTTTTGTACCGTGCATATTGTACAAGATGAAATGAACTCGGAGTGGAAAGTGAGGGGGAAAGGAGAGGCACAGACACCCAGGAGAGGCGGGCAATGGCAGCAAAAATCGAAATGACAAGAGCAGAAGAAGACATACAAGAGTCTTTGCAAGAGCAAAAGTAACAGTTTGTCTCAGTGGTTTAAGGACGACGGACCCAGGCTTAAGAATCAGACAAACTTGACATCAAGTACCAGCTGGTTGACCTCTGGCAAACTATTTAACTACAGAGAGGTTCAACTGTCCACTCTGCACAACCCTATATCTTACTGAAGGACTAAACCATACACCGGATTTATGGCCTTTGCACAGTGATGCATACGTAACAAGCATTTAAGCTTCAAAAATAAATGCCTGGTGTACATCGAATAAGCAGTAATTGCTGGGTAAAGCCACAAAGAAGCGAGAAGAAGTACTGCCTTCTTCTGTGTCTGGAAAACAGAGCCGCCAATAGCACCATGGGAAACGGGCGATCACAGAGTGCAGCTCTGACGGGGCCCCAGAGGAATGCCCTCGTAGGAGGCAGCGTTACAATAACCCCGTGTTAATTACAGACCAATAATGAGTATGCTTGTTGGTGAACTATGCAGTCTCTATTTCATAATCGTAAGTTTTCTAGAGTGCGAGAAGTCTTTAAAACTAATCAGTGTAGTTTTATTGCATATCAATAATACATCAATAAAGTTATTTAAATTTTTTTCCATGGCAGACTTAGGGCCAGAGAAGTTAATAATGATTTTAATCAAAGTCTTAATATCAGAGCAAGAGCTGAGTACACTGGTTAAGTGCACCGGCTCCAGTTACAGACTGCGTTGTGTCCCTCCCACCCAGATCCATGTGTTGAAGCCCCAGCCCCGCACTGTGGCTGTGTTTGGAGACAGGGCCTTTAAAGACGTGATTAAGGTTACGTGAGGTCATAACAGCGAAGTCCTAATCCACTAGCACTGCTGTTCTTGAAAAAGGCAGACACCAGGAGTAATAGGCACGGAGTAAAGAGCACATGAGGACGCAGAGTGAAAGTGGCCGTGTGCAAGTCAAGGAGAGAGGTCTCAGGAGAAACGCACTCTGCCAGCACCTTGATCTTGGACTCCCAGCCTCCAGAACTGTGAGAAAATTGATTTCTGTGACCTTCTGTTATGGCAGCCCCAGCAGATTCACACCCCGCAAGTCCCTGGCAGGCAACACTGGATGTAAATCTGACCTCAGCCGCTTACTGGAGGAGTGACTCGGGGCCGAATATCAGGCCTCTTTGGGCCTCCCTCCCTCATCTATGAATAGATGATGTCACTGCCACCATTGTTATTTTGAGTACTTGGTGAATTGAAGTCAGAGGCTAAATGTAAAGATCTTAGCAGAGTGTCAGGCACACTGCAGACTCTTGATGAGTGTTAACTGTGAGTACGATCTATATGACAGTGAATCCGTACCACAGCCTGAGGCGCTTCACCCCAGGGCTTGTCCCACGCAACTCTGATACTCTTGTGTGAAATTCTATCCTTTAAATTACAGATCATCGAGACGGTTTTCCCAAACCAAAAATGTTTTTAAAAAAGAAAAAGATGATCAACACACAGATAAAGGAATGGCTACACTGATTTCCTGATTGACTATTCAATTCCCTCCAAAGTGGAGATCCCCGAACAGGCTGTGGGTTACCATTCACAAACCAGGTGTCCCAGACTCGGCTCTTAGCAGCGTCCTTCGAGGCCTGAGGATGTGATAAATATTCTCCCGGCTTTCTTCTTATCCTTTCTTCCCTGGAAATATTGATAAACACAGCTGCTGCTTTCTTTAAAAAGAAAGAGTTCAGTATGCCCGGGGCAGAGACAATCTCTTGTGCAGGCTTCGGGACGAGAGAAAGGTCTAGTGCTAACTTACAATGTGTACTAGGGAGAATAGTGTCTAGGAGAGTTTCCGAAAAGGAGATATTTTTAAAATTCATGGGTTTCCTAAAAAACTGACCCCCTGAACATGGAGCGATGTGAGGACTGTCTGCCACACTACAGGCTCAGACAGCAGATGCCCGTGTAATGAGCTGCCTAGAGGTTTACCGCCAATGCCGAGGAAGGTGTGTAGCTCATCCTATCCCTGGTACAAGGGAATCTGCATCTCCTTTGCACGATTCAAAGGAGACTTTTTTCACCTCTAAATTACCTTGTCAGAGAAAGGTGTGAGAAATAACTTGACTATTACCTTCAAGTGCCATTTCAAAAATCAGAGCCAGGTCTTTCAGCTCCTCACTGGAAACAGAACAACAACAACAACAAAAGGCAAAACTGTCAAACTAACAGGAGAATGCCTAGCCGGGAGGGTTCCTCAACACCAGGAGTTTGTTTGTTAAGGGTTGGGCGTTTCGGGCTGAGGGTGCATTTAGGGTGTGCTTTGGGTTAGGCAGAGAGAATGGCAAATGCTACAGATGTGGACCGGAAGGAAGTCTGGCCGACTCCAGGATCAGAAAGAAAGCTAAAAGCAAGTAGGATATATGGAGCGAGGGTGGGGACAGTAAGCGAGAAATTAGAGAAACAGAAGGGTCGGGCCCCGAGTGAACCATGACAGTACATTTAGATTTTATTCCAAGTGCTGTGAGTAAAATAGGAAGCCACTGAAAGATTCTTAGCAGAAAAGACCTGGATTATGCCTTTCAAAGATTATCCACGCTGCAGAGGAGAAAATGAATTCTGAGGTGGAGAGAGAGGACGCGGGGAGCCCAGCTGGGAGCCCAAGGCTGCAGGCCTGGTAAGGAACAAAGGTGGCTGGCCTGGAGTGGAAGCCTTGCACCTGAAGAGCTACAGGCAGGTCTGGGTGTGTCTAGAAAGCATCCAGCCCTGTACTACGAAAGAGAGAGACATTTACTGAAGAAGATACAAGATACAAGGAGCATCCTACGTAGGACAATGGTACCTTAGTCCCCTTCAAAGTAGGCACCTGGTACCTCACACAGTTCCCCCACTGTCTCTTCTGCTGTTGAGAACACTCTGCAAAATCCTTAGTTGGAATCCCCATCAGGTGCCCCATCGAATTTCCCTGAATCTCATCAATGGTCTGAAATCTCTTCCCTTTCAAAGGTGATTTTAGTTTTAGGAAAAGCTACAAGTCATAGGGTGCCGAATCTGGGCTGTAAGGGGGTGAGTCACCTGGGTGACTTGATGTTTTGCCAAAAAGTTCTGCATAAGACAGTAATGCACAAGTGGGTGTGTTGTTGTGCTGAAGCTGCCAATCACCGGTTGCCTATGGCTGCAGCCATTTCATCCTATTGCATCTCTCAACAGACAAAGAACACTGAGATAGTTTCCGTATTGATTGTTTGGCCTGGAGGGGCATGCTCATGATGGACAGCACCTTCCCAATCCAAAAACACAGTGAACATGGCTTGATCTTGCTGCGACTTTGCCGTGCCTTTTTGAGGCATGGAGAACCTGCTGACTTCCATTGAGATCACTGGGCCTTCGTTTCCAGATCATGGCCATAGACTCCAATTTATCTCTGGTTACAACCTTCTTGAGGAAATCTGGTTCATTGGTAACAGTTTGAATCAAGTCATTAGCAACTGCGGCACGATGTCCCTTCTGCTCTGGTAGTACAAACCACAAAACAAACTTTGCCATGATACGTTTCATGCCAAGATCCTGCATCAAAATCTCCGACACAGTAGTTTTTGGAATCCCCAGATCAGCTTCTAGTTCTCACACTGTCAGCTGCCGATCTTTGTTTATCGCAGTCCGTACATGTTCAGCGTTCTCAGGTGTTCTGCTTGTTGCAGGCCTTCCAGAATGCGGACCACTTTCAACAGATTCTCAGCAATCTTTGAAGCATTTCTGCCACACTACTTGCATTGCACTCACTGCATCGGCCCCAAAAGCCTTCTGAATCATCCAAATAGTTTCCACAAAGCAATGTTCAAGCTTAAGGAAAAATTTTATGCAGATTCATTGCTCTGTTCACTCAGTCATTTTGAATGGAACAGCCACCCAGTACACAGGCTCAAAGGCATCAACTGTGTCTACTGACTAGTACAGTGAAGTTGTCATTGTTCATGCATGTGCATTCCAGGATGCTCTCCTTGGCTGCCGGGTTACATTGATGATGTACAAACTGTTCTCTTTATATTAACAATGGCTGGACTTTTTCCAGACAGACCTCGTCATTAAAAGTTCACTTGACTTCCTAATAGATTGCATCTTACATGGGCAATAGGATTCACCTTTTCCATGAAGCTTCCTTTAAAACTCACTATGTTATTTTAAAAGTCAAGGGTCTGAGAAATATCTTACTTGCATTCTTTGATCCTGGACTTACCAAAAAAACAACAAACAAATATATCAATGTACAAAATAATCCCAACTGTGTAAACAGGTGAAATACTTGCACCTCTCTGACGTGTTTCTAGCAACTTAAACATTCTCCTGCTTTTTCCATCACTTCACCTTAAAATCCCAGCACCATATGTTAGTGAAGCACTGGGAACACACAATCTAATCCAAAGACCCCCTAGACTAAGTAGCTATTTCACAATCAAAATGCTAATGCTGAATAAATTAGAAAACATCACCATTTACCCACAGAGCCCATGTTCTCACCTTCCCTCTATTTTTATGTCTGGAACACCCACTTCGCAGGAGCAAACAGATGAAGTCATTGTTTGGGAACCATTCTCCTCACTGCTCAGCTGCTGAGGAAGTGGGCAAGTTCTCTAAGTCTGGAGGAGGCTGGCTTTGTTTCTGTGCTCTCCCCGCCGCCCTTCCCTTCCTCGTCTCTTCTTTTTCACAGAAGTGCATGAGTCATCCTGTGTGGCTGGGAATGGAATCCCGTGGATTTCAGGAGATCTTGGTGCAACTGGAATCGAACTCTGATACAGGCTTTCAGTGAAGAAATACTGGTTTGGGGAAAACATGAATTTGGCACTGAACCAGGCACGTTACCAATGCTGAAGAAATGAAGGAAGAAACTATCTTTAGCTGAGTAATAGCCGTGAACCTGGAGCCAGACTAGCACTTTCCCTACCTGTGATCTGGCTGGTTTCTAACTGCACAGCAAGTCTAGAAAAGGCATCACCCTCGAACTTCCACAGATTAGGAAATTCGGGTTTGGTGATAGCAGACGACTTGTCAGCCGTGACATACAGTGAGCGGCAGGACTGCCATTCAAATCAGGATCCTGGCAACTCTAGCGCTTGTGCGATCTCGCCACACTGGGCTCCCCTCACTCAGCGTACCAGTTAGATGATGAACGTGGAGCCTGAAGACGTGGGTTCAAGTCTGAACTCAACCACTCACCAGTTCAGGGAAGCTGGAGTAAATAACCTAACCTCCCAGGGCCTCTGCTTCCCCTTTCTTGTGGGGCTTGGAGAGAGCAATGCATGGGAAGGCATTCTATGAAATGTACATTTTATGATGACTCACTAAAATTTAAAAAA
>CM052546.1:14753121-14787097 GCA_028533065.1 Trachops cirrhosus
GTTAGATGATGAACGTGGAGCCTGAAGACGTGGGTTCAAGTCTGAACTCAACCACTCACCAGTTCAGGGAAGCTGGAGTAAATAACCTAACCTCCCAGGGCCTCTGCTTCCCCTTTCTTGTGGGGCTTGGAGAGAGCAATGCATGGGAAGGCATTCTATGAAATGTACATTTTATGATGACTCACTAAAATTTAAAAAAAATTTAATTTAAACAAGTATGGTGCATATAAAATAAATTTAATTTATTTTCTTACAAGCAACTTGCCTTTTAAAAATAAGTACTTTCTCAAATATTTAATAATAAAAAGATTTTAATAGGAGACTGAATAATGATTACATATACCAATATCCTCCAACCTTTATCTGTCATAATAACAATCACAATAATAATAGTATCTCACACTGATTGAGTACTTAGTCTCTGCCAGATTGTCTCTGAAGTGCTAGCTCATTAATTCTCAGAACAAACGAACAAACAAACAAACACGGTAGGAAGTAGTGTCATCACAGCCCCGTTTTTACAGATGAGGAACGAAGGGCACAGAGAGGTGAGCAACCTACCTGAAACGCGAGGCTGAGAATGCGCACAGCCTCGCTCACCGCTCCGCGTATTTAATTACTATGCAGGGCTGGAGTCCATCCTGAAAATCAGTCCTCACATAATTCATTATTCTTTTTACAGAAAGGTATCATTTCTTGGAGAGGGGATGCCTATCTCTAGTGAATGTTAAATACTTCCAGGCAAGTTCAGCAGAGTGGAAATATTTAAGATTAACACTGGCTCTCCTGATCGGTTTAAGCCCTTCCTAATCTGACTTTCCACCAGGTCCCAGTGACTCCCGACAGGCTAATGATTTCCTTCCCCCACCAGTTCCTCTCCTTCAGTCTGTCCCATATGTCCTGGTGTGGTAATCTGGGATTAGAACAGGATCCTCCAATAGGGATTTGCAGTTGAAGAGCCCTGAGCTCGAGTAGAGCTTCAGGAGCAGGCAAGTTAGAAACGGTGACACCCTCAGAGACAGAGGGTCAAGAGAGGCTCTCTCTGGCTTTAAATACTGAAGCCAGTGTGTACCACCATCGCTTACAGTTTTTAACTTACAGCAAAAAAACCCAAATGTGCTGCTAGCTTCCAGAAACGAGTCTGCCTCTCCTCTGGGCCCCTTACAGCTTTGTCCAGAACCCTGTGCTGACATGCTCTGTCTCCCACTGAAGCCACTCGATACACCATTAAGCTCATGGGCTGATTCCCAAGAGCAGAGAGATGGCCAAGCACTTGGGAGCGATAGCTACTCAGAGTTACTTAGCAGCACTTCAACGAGGAAAGACAGGACACAGGGGGCGAGCACTTGGCTGTAACTCTCCCCAGCACAATGTCTATGTGGACAGGACCAAGCAAGGCTGAGCTGTGGATCAGTTAATAGGTAGTAAATATCTACTATATGCCAGTCCCTGGGCTGGATGCTTTCCTATAAATTATCTTAGGCAATGCTCACAGGAACAAATAAAATTATCGACGTACATCCAAGTTACAGAGACAATATTAAAACGCAGTGGAGAAAGCCCGGCAGTGGAGCAGAAACACTTTAGAATTCTCTACCCATCTCTCCCTCGATGCTGGGGATTATCCTGACAACTGCCTGTAGATTTTCCTAGTGTTCCATTATTTAATCTGGTTCAGTATTTCTCAAACTTCACTGTGCAAAATAATTACTGTCCTGCATACAGACAACAAATCTTATTTAGTGTGCTTCATAGTCAATTTCAGGACGTCTCAAGGGTATTTTCAGGATCTCTGCGTGAACTTGACCAGGTTGAATCCAGCGTGCACATGCCAGGCTGAGAGGGTGACGGGCTAAAACCCAAACCATTCCCTACCGTTTAGCTGATTCAGCTGGAGGAGTGGCCACTTTAGGAGCTGACTCTGGGTTTAAACGGTTAGATCTAAGTCCACTGTTTCTTTAATGACACACCTCTCTCTGCTCACTGGACTGTGAGCTTGACACACTCAGGGGCCCCACGTAACCACTGCCATCGTCCTGGCATCCGTCTGTCACCACATAGTCTTTTGAACCATAATTTCTCTGCAAAGTAAATATCATCTCATCTAAGTGTTAATCTAATATATTAAAACATTCTCCTGTGGTTGGACATGTAGACTCATTCATTGCCACTGTTAAAAATAAGTTTCAATGACTATTTTTGGTATACAAGCATTTGCCTTAATCTGTGGTAATTACCTTAGAAGAGATCCCTAAATGTGAAAAAAACTACTTCAAAGAGAAGGGACTTCTGAAGATTCAGGATTCCCATTTGTTGTTTTAAATTTACCTTTCATGTTTTTTCCCAAAGTGATACGGTTAGGTTTCCTGCTAAAAGTGACGGGTAAAGGACCCTGGGTTGTTCTGTGGCTTTCTCTGGCTTTTGCTTTAGAATGATATTGATGTCACCATCACTACACCATCACTGAAGCTCATATTGATCAAGTACTCACTGTGCGAGGCTAGGCTTGGAGATCTGCGTGCAGTATCCCACGGAAGCTTTACAACAAGCCTCTGGGGTCAGCAGAAGTTAATGCCATTTTGTCCACAACATACAGATGTTAAAAATAAAGCTAGTGATTAAAGCCTCATCTGCTTTGGTCAAAAGCTCTGATCTAGGCCATCCAAACAGCCACTCTCAAGCAGGGGTCACTTGGAGTAAAAATGCTAAGGCCAGTAGGACTATAACCATTTTTTGTATACAGCAGTTTTGGGGTGACAAAGCACATCCATTTACATTATTTCAATCAATCACCACATCTCCCCTACATTTGGGACTAGCCCTTTCTTTCCATCATTGCCTGTCTGCGACAGGTCGAAGAGCCAAACTCAAAGAAAATGAAAGCCAAGTAGTCCTGAGGAATTCCATGGGAAAAGACCCCGACTTGCTTTGACCTTCCAACGAGCAGGCCTGGGAAATGCAGAGAGGAGCACTGGCCCCAAACACATGACCCGGGCTCCGAAAACCAAATGATGTTGCTCATACAGACACGATGCTCGGACATTCTGGTCTCACTCAGAATAACCACCAAATCCACCCACTCGCCAATTCCTCTGCGTGAAATCAAGGCAGGCTACAGGTGCACGACCAAAATCCCTTGTTTTAAAGTGCACTTCAGGTAAGGGAAAGGCTTACACTGTCTTCTACTTTCCCTTTCATCGGCAGCGTCTTGGGACTGCAACCCAGTTTCATGACTCTCAGTCCAGTTCCCCTTCCACTGGATCACGTTGTTCTTTCTCATGTCTACTAACAATTTACAGAAAATTCTTGAAAACCTGTGTACAGGTGGAAGCTGCAAAAGGAAAGTTCACTACCTCTTAAAAATGTGATTGGCTAATGAAGATGTCGTAGATATATACAATGGAATAGTACCCAGCCACAAAAAGATAATACTGCCATTTGTGACAACATGGATGGATCTTCGGAATATCACACTGAGCAAAATAAGTCAGGCAGAAACAGTCAAGAACCATATGATGTCACTCATCTGTGGTATATAAAATGGAAAGCAACAAATGAACAAACAAGACAAACGAAACTCAGAGACAAGAGTTTGGTGGTCACCTAAGGCAAAGAGGGTGAGAGGGATCGGAGAGGGTAAAGGGGCCAAATACATGGTGATGGAAGCTCTGGCTACGGGTGGTAAACACACAATGCAATATTTAGATGATATATCACAGAATTGCACACTTGAAATCTATATAATTTCATGAACCAATGTCATCCCAATAAATTCAATTAAAAATATGCTGGAAATGGTATAAAGACAGCTTTGACCTTGGCACCATCCTCCTCAAATAGCTCCATTCCCAAAGCGAGGAGTTATAACCTTCCTAAGCCACACCTCTCCCGCTTCCCTCCCGTGACTATTCCAGCCTGTCCCTCACGCTTGATCTGAATTCTGTCCATCCTTCCACCCGCCCTTGTCATACCTGCTGCCATGACCACCCCTTGCCTCTTTCTTTCTCAGAATAAATACCCTCTCCCAACTCCAAATTTTATCTGTTGGAATCACATTAATACTCTGAGATGATGATCTCTGCTCCCACACCAATAAAGTAATTTTCTTGCTCTTCTATATGTAAATAAAATTATTTGTTCTCCAGTTAGAGAATTTTCTCATAATTCCATATCTCATTGCCATTTGTGTACTTTTCTTATCTCCCCTGCTATATTGAAAGCTTGTTCGGGTTCATTTTCATATCCTTCTCAGTAATCCACATGTTGTCTTTATAAAGTGTTTACTGAACTGAATAAGGAAAAATATTTTTGCATGGCTGATCCTTCAGAAAAATCTACAGTGAAACTCTCTTTATAGTGTCTCTATGCTAAGACATCTTTGCTTTACTATAACTTACGATCTGAATGTCAGTCACTGGCTATTTTTTCAAGTATGAGGATCTTCTACTGCCAAGTAATGTTAATGCTCATTGTTCTGAGAGCCATGCGCATCCAGGGGAGCAAGGAGTCCAAGTAAGTGGGCTCACTACCCGTCGTTTCAACCAGACAAGGCAGTAGCACCCTTATCTATTTTTTTAAGTATTACAATATACTCAGGTTTCATCTGGGAAGAGCAAAAAAGTTCTCCTGTTTTGCTCTCAGCTAATAATTTCCTTTGGCCCTACCTAAAACTTCATGCCCTTTAAATAATTATTATATTTGGAAAGAAAAGAGTTATTAAGCTACAAAGCCAAATGATAAGTCTACATAATTTACATGAGTGAGAACACAAATAATAAGCAAACAAATTAAGGAAATTATCATCCTTGCAAGGAAGAAAGAAGCCCTAATTAAATCAATCTTAGTGTTATTCTAAGCCTATAAAATTAACAAAAAATTCTAATGATTAAACCTATTGTTGGCACGGTTATGAGAAAAGCAACTACCATATACGTTGCTACTGGCAGACTAAATTGGCAGACTCCTTCTAGAATGAGAATGGCAAACAGCAAGAACTGTAAAAATGTTCCTACCCTTAGATTCAATAAATTTATTTTTGTGAATATGTACTCTAAAAATAATTGAATGGAAGGAAAATAGTATATGAACACAGTATTTATTGCAGCATTACTAAGAAGAAAATAAAAGTAGGAAGTAATCTAAATATGCAGCGATAAGGCAATGATTTAGTAAATTGCAATGTATCAACAAGATGGAATTTTATACTGTTAAAATTATTGTAACTACTACACAGAAATGTAGAAAATGTTTATGATGTACAGTTAAATGAGAAATGCAAAACACAAAATGCTACATACTCTAGGATTGAGACAACGTAAAATATACATATGCAGTGAAGATTTGCAGAGCAATATATGAAAACAAAAGCAGCTGGGTAGAAGTTGTGCTCAGGCATCAAGCTAATAAGGGACTGATGCTATTTTTACATCAGCCACTTACTCACGAGACCACATAATTTCCCAGTGTACTTCTACTGTTACCTTATTAGCTAACCTAATATGCTTACTGGGACCTAGGTATGACTTACTCCTTCAATTAAAATTAAGTTGAAGTAAGTCAAAGCCCTGCCTTGTCCCTACAAATCCATACTTTCTTACACTTTCAAGATTTTGCTCAAAACTCATCTCTAGAAAGCTCCCCTTCAGCGATTCTCATAAACTCATTCATTCACCATCTGCTGGATAACTCATTGTGACTATTAGTTAACACATCATTCTAAGCATTCTTCATTCCTAGATTATGCATGTTTTTATCTTTCTAAATTTCAAGTTCTAAAAAAAAAAAAAGACCATGTCTTCTTCCACCATTTCCGACTGAGCATAGCACAAAGGTTTCCACACAGGGAATATTCCGTAAATTCACTCAGTGGGCTAAACCCTCAATTTTCTTACTTCAAAATATCTAATGACTTTACTTGTAAATACAATCACCAATAATGTTTCCCATGTGCTACATCTGTCTACATTTGGCTTGTCCTTTTGCTTCCCATTCTTTATTTACTACCAATTTCTATTAATTACTAGCATGTCTCTGATAATCTGGAGTAATGTTCAAATGAATTTGCTTTCAACCAATATTCCAGATATATCTTTTGGATTCTAACTTTATGTTAAGAGTAGCAAATATGTCTCAACTTCCTGAATTTGGATAATAATTTTCTCTATGAACTATCTTAAAGGATGTATAATAAGCAAGCAAAAACTGGTAAATAAAAATAACAAATATCATCATGTACGTTAAGAGAATATGAAAGCCTTAAATATATAGTCTGGTTAGAATGTGATTTGAGTTGGTGGTCAATAACATTGAGATGTTTAAAACAAATAAAAATAAGAGATAACTTATAGCAGGTGTAGTAATACACAACTAAGACTAAATGAAGCAAATAATAACACTAGTTCCTAAGATATGTGTTAATATTACTAAATTGGGTAGTAGAAGGTCTACTTAATATGAAAAAGGATTACATGTAAATTGATGAAGCAAAAGAAATAAACACTGACTATTTTGTGAAATCTCTAGGAAAATATCCATTGAAAACCCTTTGGCTATTTTACTTTCTTCTAAGATTTAAGGACAAAACCGCTAACTTTCATTGACACTCTTTCTAAAATAGTAGTAGCTTTTATCATCTTCATAAATATAATCAATAGGGTTTAGTTTGTGGGTGATGATTTGGGATTATGAGGAGATGCAGGCCATTATTTTGTGCAGTAAATAGGCACTAGGTTTAAAGTACTGGTGTCAGGACCTTCCCTGATCATCAAACTGAGTTTGGTATGTCCCTCCTATGCTCCCTGCACTCAATGACCGCACTGACCATCTTATATTCATTCATTCAATAATCCAAACAATTTACACTGCGTACCATTTACCAGCTGGATGGTGTGTTTAGGTTACCACAATGAATGACTCAGCCTCTATCCCTACTCCCATGCAGCTTAGGGTCTAGAAATAGATTTTAAGCAACAGTTATGAAAATAATCAATTACACTGCTGGTAAGTGCTATGAAGGGAAAAACACAGGAAGTGATGAGAATACATAGCAAGAGGGAAAAATCTAGTCCCAGAAGACAAAGAAGGCATCCTTAATGAAGTGTGAATTTAAGGTGAATGGTAAACAATCACTGGAAGCTAGCCAGACAAACTTCAGACAGAAGGATATTCCTAGAAGCAGAAAGAACAAACAAAAAACTCTTGAGACGGGGAGGATCTTGGTAAGCGCAGAAACGAGAGCAGTGTGGCTGGCATGTTTAACATAAAAAGCATGAAGATGTGGCTGGAAATGATGGTGAGGCTAGGGCATGGGGCCTGAGAGGTCAGAGGAAGAATCGTGCTTTATCCTAAGAGAAAAGGTAACCATTAATGAGCCATGTAGATGCCTGTCCCTCCACATTTGAGAGTGAATGTTCTTGTTTCATGATCCCATAGTCCCAACATCTTGGGGAGCATCCGACACATAATGAGGGCTCAGTGTTTGCTGAATGACGGGTGCAAAAATAAATAAATTGCCCTTCATCACTCCATCAAAACAAAAGAGAGAGAGATTTTGAGTTATCGAACTCTGATTAAATGGGATAGGACAAAGAAGATTCCAGACACTACTGTTTTACTACCTATTTTTATAGTGGCATTTGAAAATATATATATCACAACTGATGTCCAAAGAAACATATCAAGAGGCTCCCAGACAAGTGAATTTTTCCGTAATCAAAGCAGAAGCCTGGCCAGGCAGGATCGCAGCGAAGTCTCCCTGGAAAACTATCAAATCACAAGCGAATGTTCTGAGGTTACAGAGTCAACCAACAAGCCTTCAAAAGAATCCCAAGCTGCACGCCAGCTCAACCACACAGAAAATACCTGGAAGGAAAGGGCTGCCCTCCAACAGTGACCTAGAAGTGTGATGCGAAGGGATAAAATTTAGGGCTTTGATTAGGAGTGCTCACGGGGTGCTTTTCTCATCAGGGGGTGTTTTGTTTTTAATTCTCTAGCTAGCCCTTTGCTCTTGGTTGAAGTCAGGCATGCACAAGCCTTTTACTTTGAAGCTTGCAAAAAAATATTTTGTGGTTTCAAACATATTGCCCTCTCCTTTGTAACTCACTTGATGGTTCTCCCTTTCTTTCTTTACTTTTTGAAAACAAGCTCTGATCATCTAAGTCCCCTGTGCCCCCTTCCGTGGCTCACCACTGCCTGGAGAGTAAACTACAAACTTCCAAGGAGGGGTTAATATCCAAAGTTGATAAAGAAGTTGTAAAAACTCAACACCAAAAAATAAATAAAGCCCAAACAATCCAATTAAAAAATGGGCAATGGACCTGAATAGACACTTCTCCAAAGAGTACAGATGGCCAATAGACACATGAAAAGATGCTCAAAGTCACTAATCATCAGAGAAATGCAAATTAAAACCACAAGGAGGTATCACCTCACACCTGTCAGAATGGCTACCATCAATAAATGAACACACAATAAGTGCTGGTGAGGATGCGGAGAAAAGGGACCCTCCCCTTGCGCACTGTTGGTGGAAATGCAGATTTGCACAGCCACCGTGAAAAACAGTATGGAGTTTCCTCAAACATTCAAAATGGAACTGCTGTATAAGAAAGACCCAGCAATACCACTCCTGGGAATCTATCTGAAGAAACCTAAAACGCTGCTTTGGAAGAATGTATGCACCCCTATGTTCATCACATACCTTCACTGTGATCTGGCCCTGGTTTTGCTTCTCACATGCAATGACAACCCGTGTTATGTGCTCAAGTATTCCTTTTTCCTTCCTTTTGTTTTTCATCCTACCATCAGCTACCTCTGCAATAAGCTCAAGATGCCTGAAGACACAGGAATCATGAAAGTCTAGGCGAACATCCTTGTTCCCAGCACGGCTGCACACCAAACCTCAGTGATAGCACTGGATCTGGATGGGGATGCTTATTTAACTGCATGCAACTGCAGCAGTCCTGGGAGAACCAGTTAAAAATGTACGTTTCTGAGTGTACTCCCAAATACCGTGTTGGAATAGTTGGTGGTGCCTGGGCATCTACATTTATAATCAGCATCACACCTGGTTCAGATTTAAATGGTCCAAAGGTGATACTTTGAGAAACACTGGTCTGCAGTGTGGATATGGACTCCCTATATTTCAAACACACTGCTCTTCTAATTAGTCATATTTCCCTATCAACATGCTAAAAACAGAACTCAGCTGCATACCTGTTTTTGATGACTGGAAACTTTCTGAGGAAATTAAGAAATGACAATAACATTGCAGTATAAATGTATGGTGGTTCATTTGGTTTTTCATGACCTGAGGATGCTCACCCTCTGCTTAATGCCTTCAGTAAAAAATTATCATGGTGAGGTCAGACTGAAACTGGTACAGTGTTAGGAATGATGGACCGTGATCAGTCAGTACTCCTTCCTTGGTCTAATTTATTCTCTAAGGAACAGGTTTCTACATAAGAATCCAGGGGTATTCCGCACCAAAAGAAAAATACTTTTCAAGTGTCTGCAAATTTCCAGGCGTGAAACTGGGTGCTGGGTTTAAAACGCCAATGTTGCTTTTCAGTTCTGCAAACTAAACACCCTAAGCTGAGCCATACTTTTACGTACAATGACTATATCCAGCATCAGTTAAGTGACAAACAGGAAAGGGCATTTTTGGAAAACATAATGATTTATTGGTGGTGGCCTGGGAACTGCGAGCTAGCAGTGAATGGAGTTTATCAGTAAAAAGCAGACATTAAAGGAAAATTACTCAGAGAAAACCTCTCTGCCCCACAAAATCACCATTGATATTTTTTAAGCCAAATCTGTTTTATCTACTCTTTGCGGCAATTTTTTTTAGATATCTACTGTTATCAGGTGAATGTTTTCCCACAAAACATTTTTGATGGATTTTATCGACATTTAGTACTTAAATTTATCTTTATTTAACTGAGGAAGATTAATTGTAACAACTAACAAATTGATGCAATCAAGTGAAGATGCCTGTGCTATTATGAAATAAATATAAATAAAATATGCATGCCTTTAAGCTGCTCTAATAAACAGGCATGACATTTATAAAAAGGGGTAAACAACATTGAAATAACATATCCAATCTTCTAAAAGTAACATTTCTTGCAAAGCTTCTGTTTTATTTTTAAAGAGCAAAATGAAAGCCCAAGCTATTAAAAGGTGTGCTGGATTTTGCATAGGGATAAAGGAACATGAAGACCATCTGACCAAAAAAAAAGTACAGATATACATGCTTTAGTTAGTTTAAAGCAACAACATTAAAATTTTAATGGCTTATTCTATTGGAGATGTACAATCCTCAATTAACATCCCCATTATATTTAGCAAAAATAAAAACATCAAAGCATATGTATTCTTTGTTAATTACATCTAGTGAAAGTAATAGCCTGAAAAATTATGGTTATGGCAATAAATGAGCGACCTTTAAGCCAATAGGAAGAAAACAAACGAGAAGAGAATTCTAGCGCTGGAGAAAGGAAGAGATTCATTTTCCTACCGTCCTTCATTTTACAGAAGAGACAACCGAGGCCCAAAGACGTCTTCTGACTCGACAGGGTCACACATTCCAGAAAGCCTTCCACCAGAATACTATTACAGGGTTCTGTTTTCATTTATCAAGTCTTCAGGAACTAAAGACAATGCTTCCATGAAGGGATCGTAAATGCTGGTTACCACGTTTACACACACTTGATATTCATTCAGCCCAAGACTTCCATTCATTTCTCCAATCTCTTACTTATTCTCCACAAGATGCTTATCCTTCCTAAAGACGGTGGGTCCTTCCCCGCACCTTCCTCTTTCCTCCTTCCTCTTCGCTTTTCTTCTCCCACCTCCACCCCCTGTTCTCTCCCACTCCTGTTTTCTTTCTTTCTCACTGTCTGTCGATCTAGACCTCACGACCATCCATACAGGCAGCAGCAAGGTGAGGAAGTCAGTGAGATGCTCACTGACTCCAAGAATCAGTGATACTAAGACTCTCGTTGAAAAAGGCTGGTGACCTCAGAGCTTAGTGAGGGACATCTCCATACAGACTAGCTTCCTTATTAACTCACTACATTGGTCACCTCTTGGCTCATCGCAACAATTTTAAATACACAGCCAGGACTGTTTTTGTCTTTGCCCTCTTACAGTTAACAGTACACTGTAGACTAAATGTCTGTTCCCCCCAAACTCATGTTAACCCTAATTCCCATGGGGATGGTATTTGGAGGTGGCGTCCTTCAGGGGATAACTAGTCATGTGGGTGGAGCCGTCATGAGAGGGACCCGTGTGTGTATGAGAGACCCCAGGAACTCCGTGCCCCTTTGCCACGTGAGACCCAGGGAGAAGACGGCGGTCTATGAACCAGGAAGCAGGCCCCCACCAGAGGTCAACTCTGACAGCACCTGGATCTTAAGTTTCCCAGCCTCCAGAACTGCAAAAAATAAGAATTTAAAAAAATTTAAATGCCAAAAACAAGGGGGAAATAAAAAAGGATAATTCACAAAGCTAAGATGCCAACAATTCTCTCTCACAATGGAAACAATGAAGTCCATGGGTGATGTGGTCTGACTGAGCAAGGCAAGAAAATAGAAGTGTAAAGCAGGACAGAACCCTCAGCGTCCCTAAAGGTGCCCCAAGCACCAAAGGCAGGTTCATTTCATCTGAAGTTTGTTTTTTATCAGGTTGCTGACACAGCAAGTTCCGTGCATGTACTTCCTAAGAGCCAACCTACCACTACTACAAGATGCTGCTTTTGGCTATAGCAACAAGTGCAGCTTATTTTCCTAATTACCCATCTTCGCTATATGATACCCTCCCCACACCAACCCCAAAATAAGCCTAAAGGGGGAGAAAAGAAAACTATCTTCTCTGCATTAGAACGGTCTTTTGGAGTGGCATGTGGTATTCCAAAGGTTCTAAACCAACGTCTTCCACTACCAACAAATAGACAGGAAACTGACTCTCATAGGAATATACCAAATGCTTTGTATCATAAAACAATGGAACCTTTCTTTTGAAAAAAAATGCTTGAAATGACCAAGAAATATTTTATAGGCTCCTCTTGGAAAAATAATCTAAGAAATTCAAAGGGAGTGTTCTGTGTAATGCATGGCTTTATCTCAAGCAATGGATAATAGTTCTATTATAAGAAACACGATTCACTGCCAGCCTGGCAATTTGGGTTTGTTCTAGTTTGCACACACAAAACCTACTGGCTGACCGAAGATGCAAGCATATTAACCACAGCTGGAGCATTAGAGAAATTAAAACGCGAGTGGATCCCACTATTTTTCTAGAAAGCCCACAGAACATACTGGAGACTGCCCCTGCCTTCAAAGAGCTTACTGTCTTACTGTGGAAGCAAAACCAACTACAGGTTATAATGGTCCCAAACAAGGTTTCTTGTGTACTGATATACACTCTCTATGGCTTACTTTTGCAGGGATTTAAATGGACAAGATGGGATATAGTTAAGAGCTAGACCACCAGGACCAATGGCCGAGTGACAGGAATTAAGTCAGGGAAAGCTGTTTTCCATTCCAATAAACTTTCAAGTCTCAGAAAAAAAAGAAACGTATATTTTTCAATAAATGCCTCTGCTTTTTATATTACATGACCGGATGCTTTCTGGACAGACCTTCGTATTTTCTATGTCCCCATCACCTGCTAAAAACCACTGCCCAAGCTAAAATTTTCCTGCCGAATTCAGCTTGAGTAAATGTAAATAGGAATGCCCAGAGATAATGGAGAGTTCAAAAATTCCATGAGCAGTACGGAGAGTCGGCCTGCTAGCTGTCAGATCCATTTCCCACCCCTGCTCTGCATCTCAGGGAATCACATCTCCCGGGCTCCTCTGCCGGCTGCCTTTGGGGCAGGCTTATTCAGTGAGAGGCACTGGAGCGTGGGAGGAGGGAAAGAAGTCAGAGTGTTCCTGTCTTCCTCACTCCGCCTTGGGTAGCGTCTCTTCGCTGGCGGAGGCGCCTGTCCTTCACAGGCCGGAGAGCCCTCCTCTCCGCAGTCCGAACTCCCCGGGGCAGCCCGGCCCGTGCTCACCCTGTCTGATGTCTCCCCACAATTCCTATCAATCGCTGGGAGGCCTCACACCTCTGGTTGCTCTGCCAGCTTTCCTGTCACCTACGCAGTGAGTTCTCCATATCAGTGAGGCCCTTCGGCTGAAATGCATCGAGCAGTCTCTGTTCTCCTGATTGGACACTGACAGACACGACTTGAGACATGATGATTTTTCCTTCCTTCGCACTGGATGAATGACTGAGAAGAGTAGCAAGAAGAAGGGGTTGTTTCTGGCTGTTTCATTGCCTATGGGCCCTAATGTAGCGACTTCTGAGGAAACAAATTTTGTGATGTTTGCTTTCCTAGGATATGAGTTTAGAAGAAACTGTCAAAGCTGCAACTATTTATTTCCCTATGACATGCTTGCCTTTATGGAAAAACACAGCAATCCCCCGATTGGACAGATTCCTCAGACAGAAAACACCCGTGAGAAGCAGAAGATGGAGGCTGGACTTTGAAGGGCTGGCATGCGGGCTTATTTCTTTCCCCACCTTAGCTCTAAGTCTAGAAACACAGGAAAGAAAAAAGTAGACTGGTTCCAAAACGTAGCTGAAGTCCATCTCAGTTACTTGCTTAAAAATGTTGTAACTTCTGGCTGGAATGTCTTAGATACAAGAGTAAGAGCCCTGGTTTCAAGTATAGAAGCTGTTAAAATGCATGCATGGGAAATTTAATTAGTTAGTTAATTAATTAAATACACACAAAGCGCACACCTAAATTAAAGACATATGTGTAAATGTCTTCGGCTAGCAAAGCAACACAAAGGCCTGTCTGTATGGTGCTGTTTATTTTCCAAGACATTTTTCCATCCTCATTTCTATATGTATTTGCCTAACCAGTAACTAAGACAAGTGTCTTAGAAATCCTCCAGTTGTTTGCAAGAGACTCACCCAAACTAACCAAAGCACACAAGAAATAAGCAAAATTTGTTACTAGTCTAGAAGCAAACTCTTGAATCCCAAGGAGAGAAAATTCAGTCAAATCTATGGAGGAAGACTGAAGCCAGGAACCGGAAACCCATCAGAAACGCAAGGAATTTCTCCCCCCACATCACTCCCTCCATCTGGGACTCACCGGCTGCTCTCTTCTCCATGTCAATGGGCACTCTGGCTTCTCTTCGCGTAAGGCTGACATGGCTGACTGACCCACAATAGATCCTTAGCATCTCCGTGAGCCTGCCCTCAGTTCATGTAGCCTGCTGGGACTGAAAAGATTCTCTAAATCCCCAATTCTGAGCAAAGCCCTTGCATCTGACCCAGTGTGGGTCAACTACCCCTGAGCCCACCAGGTCCCCTGTACCTGGGGAAACAAGGCCAAATAGTATAAGCAGGGATGCCTTGACCAGCCCTCTTGGTAAAGCAATTGCAAAGGAGTGTTATTACAATTATTCTGATCATCTATACAAGGAACAGACGTGGAGGGGTTAAATCATCTGTCCAATATCTCAGTGTTAATTAATGTCAAAGTCACTACTTAATCCAAGCCTCCAGAATTTTCTCCTCACTTCTAAGTTATCACCCAAATAATGGAATCTGTGGCAGGCAAAATGTGATAACTTACAACCAATTAAATATTATTATTATCACTACTACTGCTGCTGATGCTACTATAATTATTATAAATGAACTGAGAAAATTCTCTAAAAACATGACCTATAATATTTGTCCTCTTCCGTAAGCTCAGCCATCTGCCTCTCCAAAGTTGACAGCCACTATGTGATGTCTTGTAAGACTCAGAATCTACTCAAGTCCATGTGGATAGAACTTGAAATGAATTCTGCACAGGGGCCATAGAGTCTGAACCCAACTTAAGGTGTGGTAATTGCAGATCTACAGAGCCCAGCAGAGCAGGTGAAGTGGAACTCAACTCAATTCTTTTTGAGAATGCTGAGTCTCCCTGAGCTCTGTCC
This sequence comes from Trachops cirrhosus, assembly GCA_028533065.1. Classification (NCBI taxonomy): domain Eukaryota; kingdom Metazoa; phylum Chordata; class Mammalia; order Chiroptera; family Phyllostomidae; genus Trachops; species Trachops cirrhosus. The sequence continues at coordinate 14,768,102 of CM052546.1, forward strand.
AGGACGGAGCTGAACGAATGTCGTGTCTTCTCCACTCCCATGGTTTGGAGCATGGAAGGAGACCAGATCGGAAAGCGGCTTCCTGTTATTGTGGGAAGAAAGGTTTAACAGCCTGACTTAAGTTCCAAACACACAATGTGAGAAATCTCTTTGTCTTTCACCAACTCTAGGACTTCTCTATTTAAGAATGGTCCAACAACTAAACTTGAGTCTCAGTGAGTCAACAGAGAAAAATATTTTCCTTTCTTGGGAGGCCAAGCAGCCAGAGGACTGGGCCGGGCACACCCATACTCCTGGAAGACAGAAGTGAGCAGCTGAATGACAAAATTAAAAAAGCAATTCTCAAAACACTCTGGAACCTAAAGACATGATTTTTGAACTATGAAACTCAGTAAGTGAATTAAAAGTGAGAATGAGTTCACAATTAAGGTTGCAATTAGTGATCTGAAAGATCAAATATAGTAAATATCTCAAAGCATAAAACAAAAAGAAAAACATAGAAATCATAAAGGAAAACACGAAGAGACTAAGGTGACAGACTCAACATAATACAAAAGGAATAAAAGAAGCAGAGAGAAAAGGCAATAATATATTGCCTAGGAAACAATACTAGAAGAAAAAACTCCCCTGAACTGAGAAAAAATGTGAACCTGAACATTGAAAGAACTTGTGAATTCCCGATTTAAAAAAAAAAGATATTAACTAAAAGAGAGACAGAGACAGACACTATCCCAGGCATGTTTGGGAAAAATTGATGACATTTTCGGATTAAAAAAAAAGTTATAAGCAGTCAGGCAAAAGAGCAAGTTTAGCTACAAAGAAAATAAAAACCAGGGAGGCATTAGACTTCTCATCTGCAACACTGGAAACCAAAGCATTGATACGAAGACCATTGTTCGAATCTCAATTTTAAACCTTTTAGTATAAAAATGGATCAAACAGATGTGTGAATCATCCGATGCTCATTTTATATACGGAACGATGTTTGGACAAAAAGAGAGGTCTGAGCTCCTTGAATCACAATGAAGTATAAAAAACTGAAATCGTGACTTGTCCACCAAAGGAACATTAAGAAGTATCTTAACTATGGAAAGTAAAGCAATATCTAAAAATCATTCAGGAAATTACCTGGAAAACAAAGGAGAAGGCGAACTAATGTTTAAGGACAGTACTTGCATGAATTTCTTCCTTAGGTTTCCTGTACAAATCACTCCATATTCCTCTGGAATGAACACATGTATAACACGTGTCATGGCCATGGTTTAAAAATCACAGTGAAACAGCATCCTACACATTTTGATAAGTCATGGCTTCACCAAAATTCAGATCAAAAGCTTTTTAATTACCAATAAGATATCTTCTCTAATACACAGATTTTTTTAGAGAATATTAATTTATAAGCAATTTGTGTTTCAGTATTTATCTTTTGGGTTTTTATTTGTCCTTAATTCTTGATAGCCAGATAACATAATATAAATGATTTAAATCTTTGGATATTTGATGAGACTTTATAAACATCCCTATGGTCAGTTTTGGTAATGATGCCTGTGCACTTGGAAAAGTCTGATTTCTGCCATGGGGGAGTGCAATGTCCTACATCTATTAATTAGCTCATATTTGTTAAATACATTGTTCAGATTTTCCATATCTGTGTTGATTGGAGTATGCCTGTTCTATCAATTATAGAAAAGGTGTGTTCAAGTGACTTTTGTCCTTACGTTTTTGTTATTTAAATACTTTAAATACTTTAAAACAATGGCACCAGGTGCATTCAAATTTAGCACCGTGAAATCTTCTTTATACTTAAGTATTACTCCTCTTTACCTGAGTATGCCTGTTGCCTTGGAATCTACATTTCTGGTTACTAAAAAAAAACTCTAGCAGCTGTATTTTGCTCCCTGTTTGCATAGTTCTCTTTCCATCCTTTTACTTTTAATATCTCTATATCTGAATATTTAAAATGCCTATTATGAAGAGCATACACTGAGATTATTTTTAGTACAGTCTGCCAGCGATACATTCTTTCAGTTTTTGTCTGTCTAAAATGCCCCCCCTTCTTTTATGCAAATCATCGTGTCACTTGCAAAAAAAGAGACAGGTTTATTTATTCCTTTTGGGAAAAAGTCTTATTTCACCCTCCTTTGCACTGGGTACAGAATTCCAAGCTGGTAGTTACTTTCCTGCATTACTTTTAAGATGTAATTCTATTATCTTCTATTGTTCTTGTGAAGAAGTCAGCTGTATTATTGTTGCTACTTTTAAAATAAGTCTTCTTTTACTCAGTCTGGTTTTTGCCCCACCTCCAGCTACTTTTAAAATGTTCTTGTATTTGGTTCTCATCAGTTTTACTCTTATGTGCCTACACATTATTTTCTTTGTAATTATTCTGCTTGTTTTCACAGAGCTTACGGAATTTGCGGGTTGATATCTTTTATCATATTTGGAATATTAATAGCCATTATTTCTTTGAATATCAGTTTTTCTACAAACTGTTTGCCTCCTGATATTCCAATTACTTGTATGTTAGACATTTACATTATATCCAAATTTGTTATCCTCCGTTACCTATTTTGCATTCTGTTATTTCCTCTCTGTGCTTCAGTTGGACAGGTTCCATTCAGCTATCAGTTTATTGTTCCTGACTTCTGCTGTCAAATGTATTTACTGAGTAATTAACTTAAGATATTGTATTGTTTGATTCTCCAGTTTCTATCTGATTCTTTTTATAGATTTTGCTTCTGTGGTGGAATATCCATGCCTTATCCACGGCTATTCTGTAACTCTATGTTCTTAATCATAGCCATTTTAAAATCATTGTCTTTTAACACCAATTTCCAGATCACCTGTGAATATATTCTACTGACAGTTTTTTCCTCTATTTTTTTCATCAGTAATATTTAATCTAACATCAGGTATTGTGTTAAAAATTGTAGAGGTTCCAGAATATATTATCTTCCTCCAGACCGCTTTAACCTTTCCTCCTGCTAAGCAGAATGAGTCACAGTTGATCCCCTTTACCCAGGCAAACTCTCATCTGCTTGGAAGCTGCACTGTGGTCTTGGGGAGGCACAGTCTACCTCTGGACGTCAACCCCTCACCCCGGGGATGTCACTGCTTCCCACTGAATGTCTAGTACAGTCACCAGGCTCATTATCCTAGCAGTTCCTGAACACTGATATTTGTTTCTTTAACACTACTTTCTGGAAGTTTCAACTTGGCTTTTTCTTTCTTCCCCACCCCCCCACTTCATTCACTTAAAAACTCAGCAAATGTCTTGAGGAAAGAACAACCTGTTTTGAGATTCCTCAAGTCACAATTTTTTTTCAGTTCTCTCCATGAGACTACCTAATGTTGTGTCGGTTTCTCGTTCTCTTGACAGCGACCCTCTGCTCGGGCAGTGCCCCCTGCTTTCTACCCCCTGCTTTCTCTGCTTTCTACCTGTGCCCAGAAGTAGAAGATTTCCCAGGGAAAAAAGAGAGATCGATCTTCGGTGCAGCTTTCCATGGATTTCCAATCTCTAAAAATGTAGCCAGTCTAGTTCTCATTACATCAACAATTCCTCGTGCACTTAAGCAGAACTTTTTAAATGATTCTCCATGTTTTGTAGTTGTTCTCTGCAGGACCATCATTCTACCACAAGTCATTCCATCCTATCCAGAACCCTCATTATATTTTTGTTCATTGTAAAACGTAGTAAGTGCCACCAGTTCCTTCCAAAGTTGTCAGAAAAGGCACATAGATGGGAATGTCTTATATTAAGTGCAGGAAGAGCTTCATGCACTGCAAAGGAATTTATAACACTACATAAAATACTGTAAAATCAATGTATTGCAGCCTAAATATAATGTTGCATGGAGTATGCATGTCACGGGCTTTTATATAAAAGACACAGAGAAATAAGAAAGTATACTGATTATTGCCAGGAAGTACTCTTGATGCACAGCCCTGGGAGCAGAGGACTTGCACACCAATTCCATAATGTAATAAGGAAATAATACAGTGGTATTCCAGGTTGCTCCTGTTCTTAGGGTTTGGAATTTCTTTGTTTTTTCTTTTTTTCAGAACTACATATTCAGAATGAGACAGATATTTTTACTAAAATATATATATAATGGCTTTGATACATATGTCATTATATTTACAAAAATGATACTAAAACAGCAATTTTAAGAGTCTCTCAAAATTGCTTAACCTTGCAATACTAGATCTGGTCATAACCTCCATGCTAGTATCTAATGAAGAGCCAAAAATTGTTGCAATCCACTGAAAGTTGAACTTTTCCACATTCATTTATGAAAGCTGCCAATGAAGAGTTAGAATATAAAATCATTTCTTTCTTCCTGGGGTCTATTCTTAGCGAACATAATTATTTTGGAAGACTTCCCAAATTTTTAAATTATATGATTTTCCTTCTGTAATTAAAGAATTCTCATCTTGCTAATAACTACCTATGGTGATACCTTCTAAAACTGGACAATTTCACTATAATCCTAGAAACATAATAAAGCTATATTTTCAGCATTTGCATTTTATGGGTTTATTGACACAATCATAATGCAATGTTGGTTTCAGAAATATAATTGTTTCCCTGTTTTTTATTGTTCCCTAGATTTATGCAAAGTCCAAAACACATGATACTAAAGCTCATCTACACTACAACTAACAGGAAAAAGAGGACATACTAAGAATTGATAGTACAACCTTAGATACAGAACAATAGACTAATAATCAAGGGCCCTGACTTTGTGACTATAGAAAATTGCTTAACTTCTATGCAGCTCTGACTTGTTATATATAAAATGGGACTAGAAAATCCTAGCATACTTCATAAGGTTATTGTGAGGACCAAATGAGATGTTTTTTGAAATACTATACTTTGAAAAATGAGAAAGCCCTATGCAAATGCAAGAGTCAGAATTTATATAAGAAACTTAAAGAGGCATTTTTATCCAGAAAACAAACTATCTTCAGGCACTTGAAAACTTTGTCAGCTTTCATTTGCATAAAATTATTATTCTAATTACTAATTATTTTCATGTATTTACTAAAGCAGGTTCATGAGGGTGCCTATTAGGCAATCCTTTATTAGCATAATTCAAATTATGTATATGAAAGTAAATAAAGATGCATTTCTCTTTCAATAATAATTTCAGAGAGTCTCCATTAATCTAACTAACTTAAGTATTACTCTAAAGGTGGGTAGAATTAGGGTGGGAGGTGGGGAAGGGTGGGGCAGGGGAAAGTGGTGGCGGGAAAATGGAAACAACCGCACTTGAACAACAATAAAAAACATTAAGCATAGTACAAAAAACTTTTATGCTGTCTAATTGGGAGAGAAGGAAGCCTAAAATTGCAAAATGTGTCCCACGAAAACTCCAACCGGTGCTTACACTCTGTCCAGCAGCAGTATCTAACTCCCATGCACATGCTCCATCTTTTATCCTGCTACTTTCGTTTCGCCTTTGGGAAACAGTGCCTACATTCAAAAAATGAAGATCAAGAGACATTATTGTATAACATTACGTAACATGAAGAGACCAGAACTTAACGCTTCCTCATATCCAGCTCATTTTACAGCCCTGGTAATCTCTAGTTGCTCAACTGAATTATTGACACCAGCAGAATCAAGAAAAAAAGATATGTATCTCTTTAGCTATGGCAAATAAAAGCAGCATGTCCCCCTTTGTAATCTTATATCTCTTCTTTCTTCCTTCATCTGCACTGTCCTCTCTCTAATCGCACTAGCATTGCAGGTATTTCTACTCTTTTGAGTTTGTGCTGTTCAGTTGGCCTGGGCTGTTCTCTGCTCATTGTACACAATGGAATGTGACTCAGCCATAAGAAAAGGTGAAATATGGCCATTATGCGACAACATAGATGGGTCTTGAGGATATCATGCTAAGTGAAATAAGTCAGACAGAAAAAGTCAAGAACCGTATGACTTCACTCATATGTGGGATATAAAACTAAAAGCAAGAAATGAACAGACAAATAAACAGAAACTCACAGACAGACAATCTGGCAGTTACCAGAGGGAACGGGAGGTGGTGGGGATAATAAGGATGGAGGGGTCAAATGTGTGCTGATAATAGGAGATTTGGCACTGGTTGGTGTGCACACGATACAATACACAGATCACGTATCACAGAATTATACAGTTGAAATCTATATAATTTTACTAACAAACGTCACCCAATAAATTTAATAAAGAACTTTAAATGCCCTTTCATCTTCAGGCTCTGGAACCATGCCTTCCCATTATCCCACAGGATGCTCTGCCCTATAGTGGGGGGGCTCACTTACCTGCCTCTTCCATTACAGTGAAAGCCCCTTGAAGGCAAGGACTATGCCACATTCATCTTTCTATTCTCTCAGCACTGTGGTGCGTGGTGTATGCTTAGCAGGTAAGGGTTTGAATGAGAGAATAGATGCTACAGAAGACCTAGTGATGGACAGTATTTTCAAGCCATGCAGACTGATTATCTATACGCTAGCATACATTCAGCAGGAGAGCAAATTCAAGTTATTAAAAAATCTACTTAACTTATAAATCCATACTGACATAGAAATAATATTATTAAACCTTATCTAATGTGAGAAACTTGGATATTATCACATAAAACTTGATTCGACTGTTCACATAAAAGAACCCTAGATATGAAACATTAAAAAGATTTATGTTCCATCAATATTCTGTCACTCTTCGTGTCTCTCCAAGTCATTTTTTACTTTTAATAGTCTTAAGTACACAGACCCGAGGGAAAAAGGGACCAGTAATAAAACAATAATGAAATAATCAAATTATTAAGCAGCCATATTATTTTGAACATAAAATTATTAAAAATCATGCTTTTGAGAAAGTATTTCATCATGTAAAGAAATCTCCCCAACAAATGTATTAAGTGAATAAAACAGAATATTCTTTAATTTTCCGAGTAAACAGTTCTATCTACATTCCTTTCTTCATAAATAAAGGTAAAAGGCTAGAAGGATATGTGTGTGTGTATAATGTTGAAAGTAGTAATCTTTGGTTGGTGAGAGTATAGGTAAATTTTTTTAAGTTTAATTCAAAATACTTTTTTAATTGCCTAAATGTTCTAAAGTATTTTGAATTAAAATCTAACAAAATACTTCTTGAATTTCCTAAATGTCCTAAAAGAGCATTTTCTGTTATTCTAATCAGGGAAAACACCTATACATTACTTTAGTTTTAACAGGAGAAGGAACGTTAAAATTTTCAGGCAAAAGGACAAACGAGGCATGCTTAACCCTGAAGGAGAATCTGGTGTGCCCCTACTTCACTAAGTGAACCTAAGCAAGCCACTTAGCGCTCACGACCTCCACTGGCCTATTTTTAAAAGGAGGTCCTGGAGTACACGGGCATTAAAGTGCCATGTAACTGTAAAACCCTGAAACTTGAAACAAAAGGCAGATAGCTTTCAAGAGCCTTGGAAATCGGTTTCATCCTTCACAACAGACAGGACATAAACATGAACCAAGTAAATAAGGACACTGAAGTGGCAACTGCAAGGACCACAGAACTCCCCCGAAGACCTCCCACTATGGCGTGACAATACCGCCTCCCAAATTCCTTCCACTGACAGAGTGGCCCGTGTAATTAATTGTGAGCTGCATGGAGTATGCTCAAGGTGCGAAGGAGTCATGTGGGGAGGGGGGACATAAAGGGTACACTGAACAATAATATGCAATTTATGGTCTGGATGTGCCACATACAGTATCCGCTTACTTTTATTTCACAGTTCATCTCCCAGCTCACAAAAGTTTTATCGGATTGGAGGCATGTGCAATATTCCCTTTATAAAATTTTATAGTCCCTTGCTATTTTCAGGGATTTGTTTTATAGGCACAATTTGTTGCTTTAATCGCACCCAATTGTCATGCTCTAAATCATGGTGAATAAAAATGTCCTAAAAGGAGAGATGTGCTGAGGATAGTACTTAAGTACACTTAGTGCCTGATTTAAATGTTATCCCGGCCTTGTCAAGAGCCGGGCACAGAATACCCAAGCAATGCAAACCTGCATGAGCCGGCACAAGTTATTACCGGGATTTGAACGGCAAAGCCCACTCACACTCGGGCCACACTGTGGTGGCAGCTTTCTGATGAAGGTGGGTCCTCCTGTCTCCCATCAGTATCTGTGCAAATTAAGGCGGCTAATGAACTAGCTCAGACCGCTAATGTTCTCCAACCAAGTGGGAAAGCATGGGTTTCGTCTTTCAGCCCGTCATTGAACAAGGCAATTTCAGGTACATCTCTTGAAGGGGCATCCCTAATTCTCATTCAGCCAAACACTACTGGTGATGAGTATTAGTGTGGGAAAGAAAAGTGCCCCCCAGGGAAAGGTCATTTGTTTCTAGGAGTCAGCTATGCTTCAGCAAAACTCGGGGATGCTTAGGGCATGCATCGCCTACTCCTCACACTCTCTCTTTAGGTGTGTGAAGGAGAAAGATGACAACAGAAGTCACGGTGCCCCCTGACCTGGCCCCTGCTACCACCACTCCACTTCCCCTTTAATAGAATGTCCCTCCCTCATATAAACTCTTTTTCCGGGCCAAAGACCCCCAAGTAACCTATGTACCATAGCAACTGTTTCAGGAATGGGCTTGGGACCCACAGCAACCCAATTCCAAAGCCCAATTCCAACGGGACCGGACGCTCATGCAAGAGAGATGGCCTCTGGGTGCTCGGTGGCCAAGCTGGTCTGGGGCTCGATCTGCCGGGGAGTGATACCAAACAGGGAGACAGATCTAACAACAGAGCATCAGGGGCTGGGGCTAGCCACTCCTGACACAATATCATCCAAGTTTCAGGAGCCAAGCCGGTAAATCCTCATTTTATCTTCAACTTCAGTTTCTTAGTGGGACTTCGGTTTCTGTCACCTGCGATAGAACAAGTCCAGACCGCAAAGAGACAACACTGCAAAGGGAACACTGCACTTCGTGCAGAGAAGCATCACCAGTCGCACTCCCTTTCCTTGTTCAACGTGCCCTAAGTAGCGCAGTTCCAGAGAAAGAGAAGACATGATCGCACACTCCAAACACGTGTTGCCTCGGTGACCAATACAGCTTTCACTGACCCCGAGGCGACCTTTGCCAACTCCCGAAGGACCAGCCCAGCACACAAATGGGAAGTGTGTGGTAAGCGCGGAATAAATGGAAACTAGCAGCAGTCATAGTAATATCTGCAACATACAGGTTTTGTACACTGAAAAGGACTAAATTTACAGTTCTATCGATCCTCTGGTGGAATTTATCTTCCCACTTTTAGATTGATATGTTTTGAAAGAGATTGGTCAAGTTGTCCTGAGTCATTCTCACTCGTGGGTGTGCTTACCACAGGCTTGCCTGTAAGTGATAGAGTATACTGGTATATTGGTATATGTGACTGAAGATTTACATTCACAGTGTTGTAGTATATTCTTTTGAGAATTCCCTTTTTAGTTTAAATTTATGCTTTTTTGATTGGCTCACATGGATAGATATCTATATCTTTACTTATACTTCATTCATTTCAAGATTTTTTAGCATTTCATAGTAGGACTAAATCACAATTTATTTATCAGTTTCTCTATCATGGCCTGTTAGGTGGTTCCCACTCATTAGTCTTTCATTCATTACTGCAACCAGAATCACTACGAATACCCCGGCACTGCATCTCCTACGCAAACCATGTGCCAGCTTCTCCGAGGAGGGTGGCCAGAAGTAGATATAGGGGACATGGGATATACACAACGTCAAGTTCACTACTTCCTAATAAGTCAGTCTCCAAAGTGAATATACCCTTTCACATTCCTACCAGCAACTTAAATCTCTTGAATATTATTGAGAAAAACAGAATCCTATATTAAGTAAAAAATGAATTCATGTGAAAAATATCACAACAGTGAGAGAACTAAAAATACCTGACTTAAAAGTAATAGGTATAATTTCACTCATTTCATCCTGCTCTCTTGTTAGAGCTGATATACGCGTCTATCTTTCTAATTGTCAACCCCTTTTAACATAAACTCTTAACGCTGCCCTGCAGAGACACCGCCACACCACAACTGCCACAGTGTCTCTCCCACCTGCAGCCCTAGTGGACCTTCTGAAGTCCAGACTGACCGCGACTCTCCCGTGTCTCAAACACCTCAGTGACTACTCCCTCAAATCCAAAACTCTTCAACATGAGCAATACCGTCAGCCCATCATGCTCACCTGTGCAACTTCCCTGGCCCCTGGCCCTGCGACACTATTCCGTAGCTTCTAGTTCTTCACTCTCTTTTCCTGCGCCAGGTCTTCAGACATGCCGGGAAATGTCGCCCTGTCCACTTCCAACCCGCTGCTTGCTCCAGGCTAACTCCTGTTCCTTTTTGAGGTAACAGCTTGGATGTGACTCCCTGCAGGAAACCTAGTGCAACTCCCAAGGCCTGGGGGTGTCAAAGGCTCCCAGTGCGCCCTGCACTTCAGGAGGCATAGCACCCAGTCCCTACACGGCACACTGCCATGTCATTCATTTCCCCCACCGGACTGGGGGTCTTTCCAGAGCAGGGAATGAGGCTGGTGCCCCAGCACAGTGGCTGATACTCAAGATCAGCAAATATCTCAAAGATCTGTAGTGTGTCGTAGCGCAGCCTGAAGCCACAGAACATCATGAAGAGGCAAGACCAAACGATGATGCTACATTGATTCTCTTTCATGTTCTACTTTTCTTGTTTCTTCAGTCTATGTCATATCTGTGGCTGTAGATGATTCCTGTAGCTTTGTCACCACCACACATTTTGTTCAAAATATTATTAGTACTCTTCATTTCCACACAAGGGACAGAATGTTTTATTCTAGCTTTTACTTTCCTAAAATCTGAGGTCTAGAGAGGGAAACATTGGCTATGGCCACAATGTTACTTTCAGTATGAATTAATTCTATAATGACAAGTGTTATTATTATTAATCTGAAAAAAATTAATCTGTCTTATTCTAGGTTGCTTAGTTTCATCATGTCCCATTAATTCCCACTGTAACAAGCACAGAATATTTTCACAGTGGCTGTGTTTCCAGACTATGAAAAGAAAAATCCTTTCTAGATCCTAACTTTTAAGAATATAGGAATTCTGTACTAATCCTAATCAGTGACCAAGCACCTAGATCATCTGTCCCCAAGACCCACCCCAAAGGTCACCTGATTGGGAGAATGGCTCTAGGTCTCTGCAACAGCTCAAAACAGAGCAGTCATCTCTGAAGTCAAGTCAACCACCCTTTGACTTATGTTTTGAGTCACTCCAAACCTCGAAAAGTCCTTTAGATTGTGTTGAAACTTCTTTTATTTGTCCTACTTTGCCTCTTCACGCTTTAATAGACTGGGGAGTGGTACTTTTATTTTCACAACAAGGGGCACTTATATACATGACTCACATAAACTGTATCATTTAATCTTCAAAATGCCTCAGAGGAATAGATACTAGAGATGCACATACCCTAATTGTTCGGATGACAAAAATGAAGCTTGGAGAGCTGTCAAGGTCCAAGTTCCTCCCTCTCCCTCTCTCCAACCTCTTTTTCTTGCTCTGAGCTGAATCCTCCGGTTTCAGACAATTCTTACTTGCATGGAGTTGGCATCTATTTCCCTGTGCATCACTGCTCCAAACAGTGAAACTTAAGGCCTTCTTCTACCCCTTAGGACATTGAGGGGCAAGATATTCTTGCATATAACAGCTCTTGCCATGTAAGAGTTCCACATGCAGTGCTCTGAGGCAGTTGCTAAAACCATTACTTATTTATAATACGTGTATGTAAGTATAATATTTATAACATCATTTATAATAATGACAAGCCTCTGCTTGTTCAACTTGCCTTCTCCCTACATGAGTATTAGCAGTGATTTTTCAAATTGTTGTAGCCAAACTCTTTGTAAAATTAAATCTTTTGTGAAATTTAAATGTGTATTTGGAAAAAAAAAGATAACAAGGTGTGGCTCTGATTCAAATGAATGTGGACAACCTGGAGTTACTAGTCTTAGACCCCTACCTGTCCACCCACTCAACCCTTCCTCTCCACAGCATCTCAATTTCCGGTGAGCCAGTAGGAAATCTCAGGGCATCGTGCTATGCAGTGTAAGCCACTAACTATGTTATCTCTTGGTCCTTTATTTATGATGATATGCTGGTCTGACCTTAACAAGTAGTCCACGGAATGCAAAGATTTAGAATAATTCATTGAAAATATCTATTAGTTTATAATTTATTTTATAAAATACCTGGACAAAGACTAAGAATCACACCAAAGAGCCACTTCTTTCCATGTCCTTTCATTTGAAGGTTTGCTAGGCTGTGTGACAGATGGGAATTAAAAAAACAAAAAACAGCCCTGATATAAAAAGACCTATTTGGGTGATGAACACATAATGAGATATATAGATGATGTATTACAGAATTGTACACCTGAAACCTATTCAATTTATTAACCAACGTCACCCCAATAAATTCAATAAAAAATTAAAAAATAAAAAGAAGACCCAAATGACTCCATGACCTGTTTATATCAAGAAGATAGATTCTCATTTGAGAGTTTCCTAAAACTTAAAAAACTGACTGAAATTGATTCTTCACTTTTAGGAAACCTAGTTTTTCTGAGTGTTTCCTCATCTCTAACAAGACCAAGCTAAATAATATTTAGGTCCATTTCTAAGGCTTACATTCCATCATTTAATTGAATTGAAAGTGTCATTTTATCTCTCAAGGAAGCTGAATACAAAATAGAAGCTAAAAGTCATTCCATGATTTTATTTGAAATACACAGACAGGAAGACAAGATATAATGGTGAATTTAATACTCTAACTACAGCACTGGGTTGAAGAATGACCAAGTCAGTACTGTGATGATTACAGGTGCTTTTATAAAGTCTCTGACACATTTCACTAAGTCAAGCTGATTCTATCATATAGTGTTATCTTGCTCAGACTCATCTGGGGTCTTTTAATGCCTTCAAATGACAGGTCAAAAAATAATCTCTATGTTGCAAAGTGTCTTGTGAACACAGAAAGTTTAGGGATCACCGCTATAAATCAGTGTTAATGAGGAAACCATCACACTGGTCTGTGCATTTCTAGAAATCATGTTTGCACCTTTGCACCCAATGCAACTACATTACACCTCCCATCATTATAAAATGCCGCCTCATCTGAAGTGGTGCTGCTCTCATCAATTCAAATGCCACTGCACCTCATTTCCCAAAGAGCAGCAGGACAAGTAATTCTCAGCAGTCATGGCAAAGGCACCAGATGGAAATTCAAGGGATAGATAAGCACATTTAGTCTGCAGTGGGAGATTTCAAAATTTTCTTTCAAATAGAGCCAATTAAGATACAAGGACTCTGACAGCAGTTCCAGTACAGAGGAAGGAAAATAATACACTACCCATGTCACTATTTTAATTGGCTCCCCAAACAGAACATTTTCTAAGCATTTGAAATCAAATCCTGCCAGAATGCAGAAAGTTTACTCAGCTGCGCAGACAACACAATGTGACTATGAATGCCACAAAGCTTCTCAAGTGTCTTTTCAATGAGGGACAGTGTCCAGTTGTTTAGGGGAGAGAACTGGGCGCGTGCGATGAGCTAATCGTCTGTGCAGTAATCAGACAGAGGGACCGGGAGCTAGGAATCTTTTCTACATCGTTGCTGCACAGAAAATTAGACATAATGACCCAAGAGATTACCTACATTTATTTTAGTGTCTGAATGCCTCCAAATCTAAAAATAGCTTTTTTTTCCCAGTGAATTCACATGTCCTTTAGGAATCCTTAAACACTGACTGCAAGTACACGAATAGGTAGTTCACAAAAGGGGAAACCTGTGTACCCATTAAATATGGGAAAGTACTCAGACTTACTCTTAATCAGAAAAAAAAGAAGTTAAAATAATACTGTAATAACCCCTCATACCCACCATAAAGGCAAATACGGAAAATCCCATCATACCAAGTGCTGGCGAACGTGAGAGGACAGCATTGAGAATGGAAGTGCAAACTGGGGCAGTTATTCCAACAGTCAACCTGGCCATTTCATAAAGTGGATATTAATATTCACCATGGTCCAAAAGTCTCACATTTGATTATGTGGCCCATAGAATCTCTCACATAGGTTCCTAGAAAGTTCATAAGGGCACATGTACAAGGACAGTCAACAAACACAGCATTTCTGCGGCAATGGTGATTTGGAGACAACCTGGATGTCTGTCAGTAGGAAAATGAACAATCTAGAACATGGCATGCTTATAATGGAGAACAGTGCAGAAACGACACAGCAGGTGTGTAACAATAATGTGGGCAGATCGCAAAGTCAGCATTGATTAAAAGAATAACAGAACAAAAACAGGGTAAATAACAGCAAATTATTTTATATAAATTAATACCCATATCCTCAAAACTAGCACTATATATTTCACAAGAATACACACAAATGTAAAAGCACATAGAAGGCACTTTAGAGTATCTTCAGTGGGCGTGGAAATGTCCTGGGATTTGGAGATAAAGAGAAAATAATAAAGGAAAATGAGAGAAAGGAGGTGTCGGGAACAGTAATGGAAATCTGCTCTGTACTGATGTGTGTGATAAAGCTCACATTTCTGCAACCAAGACTCAAAAGAAAAAAATGAATAAAAAAAAAGTTATCCCAGTAAGGGATGCTGCACTTAAATAGAATTCTACCTACTTACAAAATACCATTCAACAATGAGTAAACATTGAGCAATAAGGGTAAAATCAAAGATTCATAGCATCAAATCTTTACTGAGCAACTTCTAAGTATAAGACACCACTAGGAAGGCATCAAAAACCTTCCAACCAACCAATCACAGCACACCAAACACCAGGCTGGCCGTGGCTAAATGTCAGAAAAGAAAAGATTAAAATATGAAACCACCACTCAAGTTTCACCACTTTGGGTTGTTTTATCAGGCAGGAATGAAGTTGTGGAAATACACATGAAGATAATAAAATGGTGAGAATAAACATACATTCCAAAAGAGATCACAGAAACGTGTTCCAACAAAGATTGCCATACAACTTTCCGCACAAAAAGTTCAATTCATTTTAAGAGCTCTTCTTTTGGAACTGCCTTCAAACTCTTTGGCACTTTATTTTGGAAATTCTCAATAGCAGCAGAGTTTGTATTTAAAATATGCGGTTCATTTTTGAGTGACTATTGCCAAAGTCTAAATTAACAACTTCTATTAGTGTAATTCTTAAGGGGTTATAAAGTATGTTCATAAATTTTAGCTCTCTTGGCAATATGTTTCAGAATCAAGAAGAGTTTTTTTAAAAGAAGTAATGCTCAGGGAGGAAAACCTGTTAGAGACTTGGTTACAAAACAGTGAAAGTGATTTTTAAACATGCCATGAAATAGATCTATCAACCAAACCAAACTGTTCCAAATACATTTTAAACAATGGCCACAGTAGCCTAAAAATAAATGCAGAGCCTTATAACCTCCCCCGGTAACAAGATTAGATGGTTGGGCTCTGGCATTTCGGTGTTAAAAATACATTTCTTTATATTTTAAACACGCTGAGTGTTCACACGACTGCTAGCCTTGTTAGTGCTGCTGTGTAGGATAAAATGTGGCAAAGTCAGAGGGTCTGGGTTTTACTCCCTTCCCTTCCAGTTACAGCCACTTTTTCTATAATGCTTGTTTTGAAGAAGCAGAGGAGTTGTCATGCAATCGACATATTAGGAAACAATATATAACATTTTATAACATAAACTTACCATTTGCAAACGCACAGCTGGACCACCAAAACCACCACCGGCGGTGAAGGCAAACACTGCACCCAGGGGAACCCAGCCGCGCGGGAAGACACAAAACACACACCTCACCCACCACCAGCTTGGCCCACCAGCAACCAGTTCCCGCGTGCATCGCCCAACCATGCTGCGTTTTGCTATTCTTTCACATTTATGAACCTGCCTGTATGAAAAAAACACTTAACATTCTATTTATGTTGAAGTATCTAGAGTATTTAAAGTGTCAGGAAGTGCATTCGAAAGGAAAATTTTAAGCCCTGACAAAAAGCCTGAAATGAGCATTTGGAAAGAAACAAGAGAATAGGACCCTCTCTGAGACAGTGGCCATAAAGACGTCAATGCTGCCAACAATCAGAGATGAGGTGAGAGAGTAAGAGAAATGTCCGTGACTGCAACAACTTCAACAGTCGTGAGTTCAGGAAGAACACATTCGAAAGAAAGAGAATGAATGGAGAGATCATTGAGCATAAACATTTAAGAGCAAACAGCAAAATAAGTCAGGCACAGCCTTGCTCGTGACCAAAGAGGAAGCATGGTCCGCAGAAGACCTGCCAAACCCTGCATTAGCGGCCCCTGCAGTCCTCGCGGTGGCAGGCTTGGCGGTCTCAGACATCTCTATAAATTTGCGAAGCCTTGGGCTGTGGGGTGAAGCCGCAAGTACAGATGAGAACGCTGAAGAAGAACTTCCAGCAGTGCTATGGAAAGTAATCGAAAAAGGCTATATATACATCGGATCAAATTTTCAACTTTGATAAAATAAGTATTGATAAGAAACACATGTCTCAAAGGACCCATTTTCAAAGGCAGAAAACGTGCTGCAGGACTTGAGGCTGCAAAGGATGGCAGACTTTTACAGCCCCTTCCACCATTTCACAGTAACTCGCGCGCAGGAAACCGGCACTCGGTCATCTCCTACAGCAAGCTTCAGATCTTCCTCCAGGTAAACTCCCACATTTATTTAGGGACAAAGCCATTGTTCACCAAGTTCCACCCTTTTGATTTATGTGTCACAAACAAAGTTTGATTGTGATGCCTCTAACCCCATTTTCTACAAAAGCCTTGTGATTTTCATGGCATGACTTGGCATACTGTGGTGATTTTTACCAACATGTTAACTGAGTGTACTAACTACATGACCCTACAGGGAATATCTGTTAACATGATCTACTCAGCAAATCTGCCTTTCTGAAAACTGTCCCTCCCTGAACATGAGTCTACTTCCTCTACTGAGGGTAGAGGAACCACATGACCCCATCTAGCCAATCACAGCACCCTGAACATGGGCCACAGTTATATTTGGACATGTGTTCAAACAGAGCCAAACTGAGTCCTCCCAAGGAACTATGTTCCCTGGAGCTATGTGAAAAGAATTGTCCTCTTTTCCCCTGGGTCTCTAACAGTAAGAAAAATAAAAACATCCCACTGCCTTGTGTAGCCATCTTTATAACCAGGGACAACAATCTAGGAAGAACAAATCCAGTACAGAGTCCTAATAACATCATATAAATTTCTGGTCATCTAGTCTAGACGCTAATTAACATGCACAGATTTCTTTTTACAGCAATGTTAGCCAACAGATACCTGAAAGGTTTAGCTATTCTGAATAGAGTTGCTATTACTGGAAACCAAAAGTACATTGATTAATATACCCAAATCAGAGAAGTGTTTGGTGATGCCCCAGATTTCAATGGTCCCCTATTGTCTGTTCTTACAAAACACCCTCCCTTAGAGCTGTCATGGCCCAGGTCATGCTGTGCTCCCCACAGCACCCTAAGCTCCGTAAGGAAGCAGACCCTTCTCTCTGCCTACCGCTGCCTCCCAAGGCCCAGCCCAGGCTCAACAGCTCGTGGAGGTTCAGAGAATGTCTGTGTAATGACTGAAGGATGAATGGGTGGATAAATGAGCCCAGCTAACCATTCAGACTGTCTGCTCATCTCTGAGACAGAGAGGTAGCTGACAGTTGCCTGCCATTCGTATGGGGATCTAATGAGATGATGTGCATGAAGGTGCTGTGCTAGCTCCAAAGCAATCATTATTATTCACTCAGCACATGCTTCACTGCAGCAGTGAAGAGCGGCATGAGGGAGCAGATAAAAGTGTGGGTGCAGGGGTCGGGGGGTGTGAGTGTCAGCACTGGACCTTATCAGCAATCTTCTCTGAGCCTCTGCCTCAGGTTTCTGTGAGCACCCAAAATGTTAGTACATGTAAGCACCTGTTCATATTTCAGGTGTGCTATGTGCTCTACCAGACACCCTCATCAATCAGAAAGGGTTCTGTCCCCAAGAAGCTTACAGTCTAGTAAGAAGCTAAATCATGTATATAAACAACCCGAATGTAAGACGGAGTCGGAATGAAGTGGCATAAGACGTCACAGGAGATCACTTGAGGTCAGTCACTCCAGGTCTTTAAGACAAACATTTTCTTTCTCTAACGTTACTAAGATATCTTCATGCCAAGGATCAGTCTCCTTGTCAAGCAAGTCCTAAGAAACTCTCACAAATAATGATATTTAGATCACTGAATTTCTTGTTTCCATCGTTCTCTGCAGTAAATTCAAAAGCACTTAGATGCATTACAAAAAAAAGTCTGCAAACCTTCACCCACAGAGAGATGAGTGTCGTCAGGGGAACTGCTGCCATCAGAGGGTCTGTGAGCTGGTAGGAGACTGCGGCAGGCTGAATAACAGCCTCCAAAACTATCCTCAGTCGCATCTTTGGAACCTGTGCATGTCGCCTTGTATGGAAAAAGAAAGTTTGCAGATGTCATAAAGCTACAGATTTTGAGATGGGGATCATCCTGGATCATCCAGGTGGACCTGATGTAAATAAAGGGGCCCTGACAAGAGGCACACCGAAGGAGTCAGATGAGAAGGACACAGGGAGGTGGAAGCAGGGAATGAAGGAAGGGGCCACAAGCCAAGGAAAACAGGTGGACACTTAAAGCTGAAAAAGACATGGAATCGAATTCTCCCCTTGAGTGTGCAGAAGGAACCAGCCCTGCTGTCAAAGAGGACAACTCAAGAAGGACACCTTGACTTTGCTCAGTGAAACTGATTTTGGACTTCTGCCCTCCAGAACAGTAGGAGAATAAATTTGTGCTGTTAAACCCACTGAGTTTGTGGTGACTTTTGAAAATAGCCAGAGGAAACTAAAACAGAGACAGAGGAAAAGGGTTTCTGCTGTGACTTCTAATGAGAAAGAA
>CM052546.1:14787597-14814791 GCA_028533065.1 Trachops cirrhosus
ACCATGTCAAGTCAAAATTATTTTAGATGTGACACAGGCCAAAAAAGCCCCAAACACCTGGGGACAGGTGGGGGAAGCAGTACATTTGGATGCTGGGCTGGTGGTGGTAACCCCGGCAGTGAACATGCTAGTCGATGTGTATCTAAGGAACAACAGAAGCCCTGCATACAGGGGCACAGCTGCAAACCATATCCCTCCAGGGCTGAGAAATATGTCCACAAAGGGAAGCGTGGTGCTCGGTCTTGAGGGCCTCACCGTCTGCTGTGAAGCCTCCCATCAACTCCTGCTCTCGAACAGGGGAAGGCAGTCTTTCTGGTAGTTTCCTCGGGCTCCTCTGCACGTGTTGCAATGAGAAAGAAGTATGTGTGCAATGCAAGATAAATGCAAGGAAAAAACCTCTGAGCAGAAAGGTGGGCTTGAGAAAGTGTCCCATGAGGAAGGGGACAGTGAGGCACAGGGACATGTGCAGGAATCATAAGGGAAGCAGGATGCCTCAAGTGAGGAGAGCTACGGGGAGCATGGCAGTGATGGGGCTGAGGCGACCGGGGCCACACCAGGAAGGAATTTTTGTACTGTGTTCTAAGAGCGTGGAGAGCCTGAGAAGGGTTTTAGCGTGGACTGATCAGATGGTATTTGCCTTTTAAACACACTACTCCGGCTGCACGCCACATGGAGAACAGGACAGTGCGCAAGAGCAGTTAATGGATATTATGTTCCACCAGGTAAGACCCAAACGGTCACTGAGGCCAAGGTGTTGGCAGTGAGGTGCAGGAAAATGGGAGGGTGGCGCTTTGTAAATGTGCGGTAAGTAGCTGTTATTATTACTGTTACAGATACACACCTTTACCTCCTTTAACCCTCATGAAACCTCAGCGGGGCCGGCCACGCGCCTCCTCACGCCCGCAGAGAGCACAGCCTCGCAGGGCCCTGTGCCTCGCCCAGGGTCGAATGGCTGGCCACCGTCCGACTGCCGCGCACCTCGCATCACGCCAGCCTGCCTTTGAGCAGCCAGGCTACGAAATAAAGCTAGCAATTCTTTCAAAGATGGCACCAACGGAGCTAAAAAAAGTTACACGTAAAAGGGTTAAACCTTGGCTCTTGTTTGAGCAAAAGAATGTCTTCCTTTTTTAAAAACCCTGGAACCTTGATATCACATGTGTACTGCAAACAAATATAGTCAGTGCAAAGTGACATGGTAACTTTGAGGAAGAGGCTGTCAGGGAGCTCAGATACGCGGATCAAAGAGTGGAAAAAACTGTGCCCTCGTATCTGCTGATAATCTGTCAAACTCAAAAATGTGGAACTTCTGTTGGCAAGCATTCTTATCATCCCCTTGCCTAAGGCTATGCTCTATGACAGTCTCTTCTTGCCACCATCATCATTGCAAATACGTGTATCTATTACTGAATTTTATGTATATTTAATCAAAAACACTTTGTACTTCTAGTTACATACATAGGTGCTAACCAGATGTAAAATTATCAAAGAACCACATTTTGTAAAAAAACAACAACAACAACAAACAAAACAGTGAATCGTCAATATAGAACCTAAGGGGATTCGTAGTTATTTCGAGGAGGTATGATCATCTCGCCTAAATCTCTCCCACCGCCCACAGGACCACCCTCCTTCCTCTCACCTCACATGCCTGCGGATGCCAGGCTTGGACAGACGTGCACGGAGCCGCCCGGAGGAGTCAGGGCCGACAAGCACAGCCCCGCGTAAGGGAAAGCAGGTGGCACTCAAGCACACCTCCGCTCAACAGGCTCAACGACCTGCTGCCGTGGCCAAGGGTCGAAGGGCCTCGCCTGCAACTGGCCGGGGGCCAAAACCGGCCCGCGAGCCCCTCGCTGCTGGTAGCTACACAGACAGAGATCCCCAGCTGTTCTCAAATGATTAAGTGCAGTATCTCTTAAAAATCCATTTTATAATGAAAGTATAAAGGCTTTTTTAAAGTTCTGATTCTTTAAGAAAAATGCCATTTTTAAGATGCTGTTCTATAAATATAGACTAGAAAGGGGATCTTGAGAGAAATATGGCTCTTCGTACACTGATTTAAAAAGTACAGGCTATTTTTTTTCCTCCCAATTAAATGCAGCCTTTCACGCATCTCCCCAGGGCGGCTTCCCTTCACCCTCCACAAGGTGGAGGAAAATCGTATGGGGACTATGCCAGCCCCGGTCTCTGTTTGAGTAAACTCCCTGCCTTGTGAGGGACAAGATGCAAAGGAATAATGCATTAACTTTCTGTGCATTCTTAGAAAAACCCTCCCACACCAAAACTATTATGTATCTAAATCGTGTACAATATCTTTTCTATTTCCGATGTATCTATACATTCATTTTGGTTAAACAGAATTGTTATGAGTGCCCAGATCCTGACTGTAATAATCCTGGTTTGCTTCATAACTTGCTTTTTAGGTTCCTAGGACTCTGCTCCTCCCCAAAATTACTTTAATAAAAGTTAAAATTACTTTAGAATCTCTAAGTGAAATAAATGTTATATTGTTCATACCAACAAGAATGAATCAATATCAGAAAGCAGTGATAATTCAAGTCATTATAGGTTCAACAAAAATAATTCATACCCAGCTCATCTGAATTTTAAATAAGCTCACTAGGCTCTTGCAGAGAGATAGAATTTCATAATTGTGGGATATATTGGTTTGAGCAAAAATAAATCTGCCAGCATAATTCCTGATAAAGTCATGTACAGGACGAAACTATATGAGATGGACTACAATAAGCGTAGGATAGTAAACGCATACCCAGTCGGGTCACCATATATTGTACAAAGAACTTCAACACATGGTTGACACAACACTGGGGAGGTTAAATGAAAGAAAACGTCTCTTGGAGTGTGTCTAAGGTCTGCTTTGCTGCCTCCCCCTTTTCTGTGTCCCCTTTAAATATCTTGTAATGGAAAACCAGGACAAAGTCCTAGAAGTCATTCTTGTTTGTCAAATATGCACATGTCACAAGTTTAATAAACCAACTGAAATTCTTGAGTTTCAGGATGAACTAAATAGACTAGAATACAGTGCCAACACCATAAATAATGCTGGGCAAGGATAAACGTGTAATTCTACACCTGAGTTTAAAATTAAATCCACTGCATAATCATAAGACAAAGAGAAACTTCAACAAATCTTCAGGAGGAATAAAGGGTTACACCCTGAATCCAAGTTCATCTCAGACTTCGAAGAAGGAAGAAGCGTGCGGGAGAAGGAGTGGTGAGTGGCTTACTGCCTGAAAGCGGTTTACTGCTCTGTGTTTGCGAGCTGTGTGATCTCAGAACCTAGCCTACGTTCTAGAAACCTCCCCCAAAAATGACAATAATAATTACCTCTTAAGGAGTAACAAGGCTAAGTAACATATTAAACATGATAACAGTATTAATAATAATGACAGTAACATTTATTCCTTATTTGAATCACTAACTGCTAATACTGTGCTAAGTATTCTGCACTCATCATGTCCTTCTGTATTGTGACAGTATCTGGCACACAGTAGGTTTCTCATAAACCGCAGTGCTCGTCATTAACCAGCTGACCTCCTAGCATTCTCTGGAATGATCATTCACAAACATTGAATTGCCACTTCCTTGCTACAGACTCTAGCGTCTGCTGCATGCCATGTAGACATCTGCCCTGCGAGGGCCAGTTGTATGACAAGTCATGTCTATAATTCACAAGGCCTCGACAGTAAGTCTGCTCTTTGAAATAGCTATGTGTTTTCTTTGTTCAGGTCTCGAGAAGTATGGAAGGTCTTCTCGGTGGATGGTCACCTGTGCCTCCTGACCTTCACTGGCTTGAGCCACTCTGAAGAATGAATTGAACAACTGTGACATAGGCTCTCTTTTGTGTCACAGCCCTCCAAACATATCTTCAAAATGCATTAAAAATTGATCTACCTGATTCTGAGTGATGGCGTGATAGTAAATCAAATCGAATCATCACGTTGCACACACCTGAAACTAAAATAATATTATGTCAACCATATCTCAAAACATTTTTTAAAAAATGTTTATAACATCTGTAAATGAGATGCTTTCATGGAATGCTGTGGGCTATTCCAGGAGAAACTGAACAGATTTGAGAGCATCCGGAAGAAGGTAGTTGGCATTATAAAGGCCGTGAAAACCACGCTTTGGGGTTAATAGTTGAAAGACAATGAACGTGTAACATGTACAGAAGATTAGAAGTGGGAATGATTAAAAAAAAAAGGATGCTCTCCTGAAATGTTTGAAGATGCCCTGTGGAATCATGAATAGTTACAGAATATAAGCAAAACGAAAGCGCTAAGGATAAATAACCCAAGAGCACTGAGATGCCCACAATGGAGCCACATTCCGTCACAGAAAGCTCTACACTGCGTCACTGGAAATGGCTAACCAAGGGCCAAACTACCAGATTCTGGGCTTGTTACGGCGGAATGCCTCCCCTGCACTGTAATTTGAGATCACAGGTTTCAAACTAATGCCCCACGGACAAATCAGACACGCTCAGCTTGGCCCTGCAGAGTGTTTGCTTTCTACTCTGAGTTTTGTAAATATTTTCAAATTTGGAAGATATCATTAAATCTCCATACTTTCAGTTTCCCTTCACAATCAGAAGCTAGGGCAGCACTCATAGCCGTACGCCGACAACCCGCCGAAGCCTGATTTAGACGTCTCTGATCTTCTAGGGTGACACCATTTGCTTCCCTACTTCCCTGGGACTCCCAGTTTAAGAGGCCTCAGGAGTTTGTTCAAACCACCAAGACTGTCTAACCCAAAGGGGAATCCCTTTGAGTTTTGAGGCAGAAGAGGCTCCAAAAATGAGTCCAACTCGCTTGAGTTTGTGTCCTTGGACAAGGTGCCCCAGAGTTTTCTGGTTCTCTGTTTTCTGATAAGGAAACAATGCTTTTTCCATCATCCCATAGGGTTGCAATCAAGGAAGAGGTGAAATAATTCCTGTAAACAACAAAATTAAGATGTTACCACCAAAAACAAAAGGTGGTTTATTTATTCATTGCAAGGATAGAAGGACATGGCTTCAAATATTTTTTTAAAGTAAAAATAGATTTGTTAAATATTTGAAATGCCTATATTTTGAAAGAGCACAGATGAAACTGTATATACCTGATGAAAATAATGAAAGTCCAG
This sequence comes from Trachops cirrhosus, assembly GCA_028533065.1. Taxonomy (NCBI): domain Eukaryota; kingdom Metazoa; phylum Chordata; class Mammalia; order Chiroptera; family Phyllostomidae; genus Trachops; species Trachops cirrhosus. The sequence continues at coordinate 14,792,743 of CM052546.1, forward strand.
GAGTAAATTGTGAAGCCCATTCCAAGATATGGCAACAGCCCAAGCGTCTATCAGTAGATGAATGGATAAAAACAACTATGGGACATTTACACATTGGAATACTCCTCGGCCGTAAAAATGAAGAAAATGTTACCCTTTGCAACAATATGGATAGACCTAGAGAACGTGATGCTAAATGAAATAAGCCAGGTGGTAAAAGACAAATACCATAGGTTTCACTCACATGTGGAATCTAATGAACGAACTCAGTTAACAAACAGAAACAGAAACAGACTTGCAGAAGACAGCTACTCGTGGGGGGGAGGGTTAGAGGGTGGAGGGATTGAGCAAAAAGGAGAAAGGATTCATGGACATGGACAACAGGGGGGTGATTACTTGGGGGGAGGGTGTATAAGAAGTCTAAATGGTAATGGGAAAAATACAATAAAGATTAAATTTTTTAAAGAAGGCTCTGATTAGAGATAAGCTAAAATATTTAGAAATGTCACGGGTAATTCCAAGTGTCTGGTCTGCACACTGGGTGCCATGTTACCGAGATAGTGAGGTGGCAGGAGTAGCACCAGTAAGCCAGGGGAAAACTCTACGGCTTCTGACAAGAACTATCACGTTATAATCTCATGGCCTTACAACAGGAAATGTGATACCTGCTGTAATTCAGCTATGGTGACTTTGTGTTAATGGTCGACTGCGAAGCCAGAACACTAAGGTTCAAATCCCAGCTCTACAATTTTGTAGCTGTCAGTGCTTGAACCAGTAGTTAACTGTCTCATCTTTACCATGGAAATAGTAAGACTTACTTCACAAGTGAGAATAAAAGGTCCCGACCCCTTACCTTCCAAGGAAGAGACGGACTGTTCTGCAGCCATCGCCAGGAGGAACTGGTATTAAACCCACACAAATGGATCGATGGAGGTTGTGCACCAGCAGGGGAACTCCTAAAAGCCAGCTAATCACTGACAGCCCCTCCTTCTGAAAGTCACCCACTCAATTCCGGTAACCCCATCTCCCCAGGTCAAGGGCAGCCAGGTCCCTAAAGCTTTTGCTTTCGAATCAGGCAGCCCCGGAAGCCTACTTCCTGTTCTCTTTCCTTTTCCACCCCCTGGCTTGCTCTCAAGAAGAAATTTATAGCCCACCCCCTTAAACTTTGTTTACATTCCTTGCCTTTTGAAAAAATCATACACACACACACACACACAGCACAACAAAAAGTTTTGTGTGGCTTATTTTTTCAGCAAAATGCAAAAATGTTGATATAACATCATAAATAATTAAGTATTCTACATTTTGATATTCATCTGTAGGTTAGTGTATATAGTCATAGCTCATTTTCTCAGCCTACTGTCAATATTAATTGTGATCTGTCTTTGCTCTTTAGATGTTTTTGAGAGCTCTTTATGTTTTGTATTTGCAATTTCACTACAATGTGTCGAGGCGTGGCTATCTTTGTACTCCCTATACCTATGATTTACATAATTCATCAGTTTTAGAGAATTCTCAGACATTATCTATCTCCTCAAATGTTGTACTCCTCCATTTGCTCCCTTTCAGGGGCTCTGATTAAACATATAACAAACTTTTCGATTTATCCTTTATATTTCTTAACTTCTTTCTCAGGCTTTTCATCTCCTTGTCTCTCTGTACTGCAGCTGGGGCAATATTTTTGAAATCTATTTTCCTTAAACGTCAGCTGTGTCTGCGATGCCATTTTATCCTCCCATTAGTTGTTTATTCTATCAATTCTTTTTTTTTTTTAAGTTCTATTGAGTTGTTGGTAAAAATTTCCTGGTCACTTCTTAGAGTCTTTTGCAGCATGCTCCGATTTTAAATAACTGCCTTTTATTCCTTTAAAGATTCATATCTATCAATTTTCTATTCTATATGTGACAATTCCAGTACTTGACAACCTCAGGCACTGAAGTCCGCTTTCTGTTTCGTTTTCTTCCTGGAATCTCTGGCTGATGGCAGCTGGTTTTCTTGAGTGTTTTTATCATCTTTGATTGTGGGACCATTTTTTAAAGTCTTCCCCTATGGAATTCCTGGAGTCCCAACTAGGGTGAGCTTTCCTCTGAAGAGGAACTGTGGTTGCTCTTGCTGGAAGCCACCAGAGGCTACCAAGCTGGGACCACTTGGACCCCCTTCTGGGTCCCGAGAGCATGCCGGAGTCAGGTTCCGCTTCCTCACCTTCCGGTTTACAACTGGCTCACTCCAGGCCGATCCTCAGGTACAGCACCTTGGGTCTATTTGTACCAGAATAATTCTGGCCCTTCCCACTTGTGCCTTGCTCAGTACTGATCACTTAGGTTTCAGTTCAAGGTTTGTTCTTGTTTTCTTTTGCGGGCAGTGGTTGGGCACCTGGAGTACTGAAGGTTTCCCTTACTTGCCTCAAGCCTAGCAATGAGATGAAACCTAGGTCTATCCATGACCTTGATGCTTTCTAGCATGTGGGCCTTCTGAGGCAGTCCACCAAGTGAAAGTATAAAACAATTATTTTTAATTATTATTATAAGTGTTCAGTTGATATAATCAGGATCATATAAAACTGTTCACTAACCTATGACACATTGGAAATATCACCCAATTATGTTGCTCCTAGCTGATTACTTCTTTCTCTCAATCCGAGTGGATTCATTGTCTATAGCATTCAATTTAAGTCTTAATTATATGCAACAGCTTATCCCTCTCAGTCTGCTCTGGGTAAGTATGCACCACTTCTAGGCTTTCCAAGGACAGAAGTATTGTCTTTACTTGTCTTCTATTCTCCCAAGACCCCAAGGACAAAAGGTCCTTGACCAAGATATAATTGTTGGTAATTTCATTGCATCTAGAAGTTTAAACAATTGAATTAAAAATAGAATTCTTGAAAACAAGCCCAAAAGACATACAATTATAGACTCTTTTCCAAATAATTCATCCATTTATCACAAGTAAAATCAACGATGAGAAGTATAAATACTCAACATCCTTCTTAACACTACAATTTAAGCTTCTCTGCCGAACTTCCAGGACTAAGTGGGAGAGAAATGCTATCATCAATGACTTGAAGGAAGATGAAACTCTTAATTTTGCCTAGAATAAAATGTATTTGCTTCTGTATGAATCTCCCTCTGCATCACATTCTTTAACAAGAGATGAGAACCAGAAATACATTTCCTCCTCCAGGTTTCAGAACCAAACAGACTTGATGATACCAGCACTATCCCTTAGTGAATAAAATTATGAAGAGTCTAGCTGCTCACGACCAATTTGTAATCAGAGCATCAAGCCATATTGTACGAAAATGTCAATCCTGGCGCAGCTTTGATGAGCTGAGACTGAACGCACGGGCCAGTTTATCACATCATCCCAACTGCCCTCTTCGAAACCTGGCAGGCCCAATTTGAGCACAAAAAGGATTTCAGTTGGTGTGATTTTGCTTCTGAAAAAGAACCGCCCAGACTGAAAATGTTTTTCATGGCTATATATTTTTCTTAACAGAAGCGAATGCACAGAAAACAGGCAATATACATATTTTCTCAAAATCAAGTGATCCTAGATGTATGTCTCTCTTCACTATGGTGTATGAAAATAAAAGTCTTGCTATGAGCTCAGAGACACTTTTGTTGTTAAGAATATGTGTCATTCAATGGAACTGCATTAATATGTTTCAAGCATCTGGATCCAGTCTCCGCTTCTTCACCTCTCTGAGCCTGTGGAGGGAACACCAATTGCACGACAGCTTCTGTAAGCAGGGTGAGGAGGCAGAACTGACTGCCTTTTATTCTGCGTGCTGTTTAATTTCACTCTACTTCCAACAAAACAATTAACTTTTTCAAACAAACAATAACAAACAACCTGTATCTTTGCATTCAATGTAAAACTTCCTCTTATTTTGGCTGGTATGTAATTTCCCAGCTGATAACTTAAAACTTGCTTCTTTGAGAAATGTCACATAGTTTTCTGCCCCCCATCAGGATGGAGCTGCCTCAGTCTCTTCCATTAGTTTTACACTAACCAAACCGGTGACTTCACTTCCTAATCAGTTCATTTACACAAGCATCTGCTCTTGAACAATTGTTGAACCGAAGCTCCTGCAACAATTGGACTGAAGCTACGACCGCTCAATTAAAACAAGTGAACAATTGCGCCCTGGGCACATCTCTGTGCTTCCGTTCGATTCACCACCATTATATGCGAGCCGGGGTCACTGAAGATCCTGCACCCTGCAAAGTGAGATTTATTTTTAAATCTCATAATTTAGAAGTAGCCATATAGCCTTCTTGAAATATTCTACAGAACCGTAGCTGAGGCAGCTTAGATGGGATATTTTATTTTTATTATAAGCAGCTCTTTCCTGGGAAGCATATGCTACTGCGTTTCCCTATGTCAAGCACCACTGACTTCCTTGCTGGTTCTCAAATGTGAAACTCACAGCCCCACCTGAAGGCCTTCATACCTGCTCTCTTTTCTGCACGGAATGATGTTGTTAAGTGTCAAAAACACGTAACTGTTTATCATTCTCAGTCTGGGTAAATCGTGTCCTCCAGATTCCTCAAGAACAAAAACTATTGTCTTTACTTGTCCCTTATCTTCCCAGGGTCCCAAAGACAAAAGATCCTCAACAAATAGTTGTGGGTAGTTTCATGGTGTGAAAAAATTCATGCAATGGTAAACACTGAATTATTGAAAGCTTGCACAACTTTAGCTCAATTCAGTGAGGCCTGCCCTGGTATCTCTCTCTCTCTCTCTCTCTCTCTCTCTCACACACATACACACACACACACACAATCAGGTTAGTTCCAGAGTTTTGAATCTTACTCACTGCACTTTTCTACAGCTACATAAATCCCAGCACATCCATATAAGGGCACATTACGCAGCTCAGAAAAATAGAGGCAACTAAACATACATTTTTGTTAACTATCCCCAAGATGTACCATTTAAATCTTAAGGAACAAGGCATATCATATGCTGTCATTTGTACAGGAATATGCTTTCTGTCCCCGTCTGGCAGGAGAAATGCAGAAGACCCTGGCAACAGTGTTTCATGAAAAACAGGCAAACTGGGGACTCGGGGTCAAGAATGGAAGAATATTTGCTTTTTCCCAATTTGTACTGTTTAGTTTTTACCCTTCATATGTGATGCTGAGTAAGTTAAAATTTACCTTATTTTAAAAATCCTGTGCCCCCCTCCCCATCCCAGGAGTCATCTGAGTCCCCAGAAAGGGCTCCTCATACACCCAGCATGGGGAAATCGGGCTCTCTTTTTGGAGTTCATGGTAATGCCTTTAAACCTAAGAGTAATTAATGCCCTCTGGGTGGGAAAAGGGAAGTAGCCCGGTGAGAAAATATCGGAGAGCATCACCCACAATGAGGGTAAATACCATTTTTGAAAGTTTTGTTTCAGTTACACGCGTGAATATGTTCTGCCTGTACGGGGACCGGGGTGCAGTGGATAACAGGCACAGCAGAATAGGAAGTATTTGTGAATGACCAAGAGTGAAAGTGCTGTTTCTGGGAAACCCTTGCGTCCATTGCGTGTGGGGTTATGTATTGGATAAGGAGGTAAAATATGCACCTTAAGATGCACCACAGTGACATGAAAGCCACAGGACAAGTTCTCCAAGTGCCTGCCCGGCGTGGAGGTTTACAAGTCAAGTGGAAACAGTATTACCTAGAGAAGTTTGCAATTAAGAACGGTCTTCATTCCAGCCCCTGCTCTGCCACACACAACAGGGGGGATTTAGTGCTGTGAGCTCTCACTTCTCAGTTTCCTTAGCATTCTCGGAAGATGCTATGTGTAGACCTGGCTGTCCGGGAACAGAAGAGGAGGAGATGCCACCTTTCCCCCTGGCTTTCCGCATTGCTTCTCACTATTTTCCTGCACAGACCACCACTTTTTTTTTCACTATTCTGGTTTTTTTCCTGCCCCCACTTTTCAGCATGATTCCCCAACCCCTAACTACAACATTGGGTTACCGGGCCTGTGAGATGAGAAAACACACACCAAGAACTCAGACCCATGTTGGCACACAGTACGTCCTCCATGAACGGCAGTGTCAGCAGTAGCAGCAGTAGTGGGTGGTGTGGTGCTGATGCCGGTGGTATTTACCCTGCATGTACATCAGAATGCCACCATAAGGTGAGAAGTAAGGGGTGAGGTGTAAGGTCTAGACAGCTAAAGTAGCTGAACGATATCCTACTTGGGAAGTTTTGCATCTTAAATAGAGGACTAGAGAAAACCTCCAATTATGTGAAGCCCAAGGAATTACTCTTCAATGGAGGGGTTTGGGACACACAAACAAGTGGCAAGCCACTTGTCCAGGCCGTCCGGGTAAAAAGACAGGCTCCTCTCCCTTGTACCCTACTCTTACACACCAAATCAAAAATAGCAAGCACCGATAATCTCAGACTGGTTATGGTTGAGAGGCAAAGAGCATTCTTATCTGTGCCTTCTTGCCTTGAATAACCACAGTCTGGTTACTCTGGGTTGGTCTGGCAAGGCTTCTGGGATGCAGGGGAGGCGCTGTGTTGAGACATTTCTGCTGCCTCGTCAGCATTGATTATAATGTTTCCAAAGGATCAGCCACGACACATCACACCAATGACCCGTGTCCTCCTGTCTCTATAACACTGACACCACGTGATAAAAATCTATGCGTTAACAACGTCAGAGTACTCTGCACACATTTCTGTGTCTGAGGGGCATTTAGACTGCGCCATTTAGTCAGACTCTGACACACCCCGGAGGCAGAGAAAGGGGTCCCAAGGTAGACTGCTTCCCATCTAAAAAGGCGTTAAGAAGAAGGGGGAGTTGCCCTGACCAGTGTGGCTCAGTAGGTTTGGCGTCATCCTGCAAAGCAAAAGTTCACTGGTTCAATTCCCAGTCAGGGCACATGCCTGGGTGCAGGTTGGGTCCCCAGTCGGGGCATGCATGAGAGGCAGCCAATTTATGTTTCTAACATCGATGTTTTTCTCCCTCTCTTTCTCCTTCCCTTTCCCCCTCTCTCTAAAAATAAATAAATAAATTCTATTTTAAAAGAAGGAAAGTGTGAGCAGAACCACTACTCTGCCAAAAACTCTGTGCCAAGGGCTTGGCAATGAACTTCCATCTATCTCTGAATCTCCTTGAAAAATCTCACTCAAGAACATCAAAGGCAGACACCTGTCTGGCCATGTTTCCTCAGACTGGGAAGCTCAGAAGCCTGCTAGACCTTGCCAGCCAACGCAGGACCTGCCAGGATGCTCTCTCACCAACCTCTCTGACGTGTGGGCCTGCCCTACCTGCAAAGTGGTTCAGTCTCGCTTCCCTACTCTTCTGCATGAGTTTTATCTCAGAATTGTGTGGAGTCCAGGCTGTGCACATGCAGAAGCCTTGCAAACATGTCTTCAAAGCAACAAGTAGCTCACCATGCATGTGTTAATCACTCTCAGCTGCGCATTAAGAGTCCTGGGCTAGCAGCCAGAAACCTCTGGCTCACACACTGGCTCTGGCACTAACTTGCTGGGTGACCTCGGGCAAGTCCCTTTCCTTCTCTGAGCCTGTTTTCTCATCTCTCATACAAGCTGGTGGAACTAGTTTATCTCTAACCTTGCTTCTAACTCCAGAAGCCTATTAATTTTGAAAACTTGTGGGCTGAGAAACAAAAGTGTCTTTGTGAGCAACTAATTAAATGTACAGATAAAATCACATTAACTTAAACATCAGAACATCCCTTCTAATTATATCTTAAGCAGCATCACAATGGGACTTGCCCAGAGCTACCCACATAGTTAATCAACAACTGCTGATACCACGAGGCTCCTCTCCCAAGAAGAACTGGAGCCTCTGGGGACACATCACACCACAGGGTCTTCGATTCCAATGTCTGAAAGACCACTTTTTCTTGGCCACCTAGAATGAGCTCTGAGTTTCACTTGGTCCTCCAAAAAAAAGTATTTTGTGAGCTTTCTGTCTGTCACACATTGTCCTGGGTGCTGCAGAAACGACTTCAGTTAAGACCGGGTTCCGGAACTCCAGGATCCTTTATACGCAACTGAGAAGCAAACACAGAGACATAAACGGACCTGTGTGCTATAGCTTGTGCGGAGGAACACACGAAACACTTCTAACTCAGCCCCGCAGGAGCCAAGGGAGCTCTTCCAGAGCAATGTCTACGCTGAGCCCTAAAAACAGGTGACAGCTAACCGAGCAAAAGCAGCAGGGGATGGACCCAGGAAGACTCCCCAGCTGCTGAAAAAGCACAAGTGAATATTTGGAGGTGACTTAACCAACTAAAAACTATCCCTCCAAATGTAAAAGACCCTCAGCTAGAAGAATTCTATTTGATATGCTAGTAATGGGTTCAATGAAAATACAAACCAGGACAGGTGTCACATTTAACACTCCATCTTAATGCATAAGGAAGGAACAGTGACACTGACACCACAGTGAGAGGCAGGGGACATGAAAAGGGCAGATCTGATCTCAGGTCTCAGCCAGTCACTGAGGATCTGGCTGATGTGGGTTAGGTGTATAACCCCTAACTTCCGTGACGTCGGTTTTATCCTGGGTCGGATGGAGCCCGGCACATGGCAGGTGTATCACAAACACGCTGCACCAGCGAACCGGCGAGTCCCTACCACGTGCCAGGCAGACACTGTGCTCAGCCCTCGCTCGGCGCACACACAAGGGGCACCCTGGCCTTCTCTTCAGTGCTCAGGGGAAGAAAGGGAGACTTGGGGACATTCGATAACGAGATTACACCAGCTGGCAAGGTGGAGGTTGGCACTGACCCCCAGTTGTCTGCACTCAGAGCCCAAGTCTTAGCCACTTGACTGCCCCCACCCCAATGCCAGAAAACTGGCTGAAATGACAGAAGGTTCCCAGCCTAGTAAACATGCAAACATTGGAAGTTATTCCTTGGTTTACAATCTATTCACAAACTGTCATTAGTTAAAACACGTTATCACCGTTGCTTATCAAAGCTACCTAAGGCTCAACTACCATCTTTGACGAAGAGGTCAGGGTTAAAAGCAACAGATTCAGAAAATAAATTTGGATCCGAAAAGGCAAAGATGACAGAACAGCTTGCCGGACAAGATGTCTGGCACCTTTGGCCATTACTCAAGGAAAGAGAAGGGAAAAGATGTCGAAGTCACCGGGAAAACCACTGAAGTGGGCCAGAAAGAGACAGAGCGTGAGGGATGGCTCCTGCAGGAGGAGGTGCTGGCATAGTCTGAGGGCGTCTAAAGCGTGATCATGAGGGGGAGAAAGGGGGTCTTTCTTATACCGCAGCTAAATCCACGAAATTGGCAGAGGGAGCCTGACACTTCTGACACAGCAGCACATCGGCCTGGCTCATGGTGTGACTCTGTGTCAAGTATTAGCACAAATACTGACACAGACGCACTGAAGGAGCATTTGATGTTGCTTTAAATGCTCTCCGACTCGGCCCAGGGAAAACCAAGTGTAAGGAGCACCAGTGTGATTACCACACCTCTCTAAGAGCCTTCAGAGCTCCCCCCGGGGCAGCAGCTCCTTCCCTCACCTGTGCTCCAGCAGCCTGGGCTGCAGCGACAGAGCGCACTGCCTTGTGCGTGTTTATGTTGCCAGGAGCAGGAGGGCTTGGCGTTGCTCTCCCGAGGCGGTCGGGAAGGGATCCACGGCACCAGATGCCAGGAGCTACAGAAAACTGGGGCAAATGATAATGTGCAGATGCAGACTCGGGGCAGGGACTAAAAATACAGACTTCTGGGCTGTGTGCCCCAAGATTCAGTAAGCCTCTAGTGGGGTCCAGGAACTTGAGTAAGATGCTCATGTGACCTTGATGGTCAGCCAGGCATGATAATCACTGGCGTGGTGGGGACAAGGCTAGACTGCGACTCAGGCTATCAGGGCACTTGTCCCAGTTCTGGCACCTACTGGCTGAAGGACCTCTGGCAAGTCCCTTCTCAGTTCTTTCAGCTGCTTCCCGTTTCCCTCGGTTGATAGCGTGGGGAGAGAGCATGCCCGGGAAAGATCTCCAAGGACCTTCGGCTCCAGCAGTCTAGAATGGACTGTTAGGGTTAGGAGCCAGTGTGCTGTGTAACGAGGACCTTAGACCCTGGCATCAACCAAATCTGGGTTCGAATTTCAGCTCCCCTGCTTGCTGGACCATGGACAACTAATATAATTTCTCTGGGACAGTATCATCATTCCTCTAAGTCTCAGTTTCCTAAATTATAAAATGCAGATGATAATAATAGTGCCTATGGCATCGTTTTTACGAGTGTTAAATAGGCCCAAGAATCAAGAATGCCCAGGACAGTGCCCTGCCGGGAGCTCAGTACGTGTTAGTTGTGGACACCCCTGACAAGGTCATCCAGAAGAGCTGTCTGCTGTCCCCTGGAGCAACGGTGATTAATGAGGTTCACGGAAAGGTAACCCCAGCTGAGCAATCGTTGGGCTTGTCCTTTTATCAAGAGAAATTCACAAGAAGTGAGCTTTTCTGGGATGGACAGAATATCAGAGGAGGCATTAAACTATATCTCTTAGGGGGGAATACAGAAACAAATTAGAGGAGGGTGTTACTCCGTCTGTTCCGTTGTATCAAAGTGCAGTTCAGAGACGATCTGCTTTGGAATCTACTGGGATTCCCGAAGTGGCACCTTCCTGTCCTTATTGGATCAGACTCCCAGGGCAGTGGGTCCAGTAATTTGCTTTTCTCAGAAGCTACCTAGCAGATACATCCCTAAACAGGGGTTAGAAAATCGCTGATAAATAAGGTTAATAAAAACAACCCTCCCTCATAATTCCCAGGTCCTGTGTTTACCGGAAAAGAAACAGAGAAGGCAATAAACTTGTACATCTGCGCATTTACCCAGAATCCGAACTTCTTACATTCTTGTCGTCTCCAATGCAGCTGGGCTCCAAGCGGGTGTCCAATTTCTGCATAATTCACGACTCCCCAGAGAAACAAACACTATCCAGGGGCTGGCTACTTAAGGATGTGGATTCTATCAACTTCCTCAGAATGGCAATGTGGTTTACAAAGATTAAACACACTCCACTTCCTCTGTTCTCCCACCTTTTCTCTCCTCCCCTGCCCCCACTTCTCCACCCTGTTCCCACTCCTTTCCCTCTGCTCTCTTCTCTCACACTCTCTTCGGATTTCTGTCCCCTCCCTTCCACTTCTCTCTCCCATGCCTCTTCCTCTCGTTCTCTCACTCTGTCCCCCTCCACGCTATAGCTCTCCTACTCTCACTTGGCGCTCTCCCTCCCCACTTTGGTTTCTGTGTGCGTGTCCCTCGGATGGCCCCCTCTCCGACTCTGTGTCTCTCTTTTTGTGACTCACCCCACCCTCCCTGCTCTTCTTCTTTGTCTCACTCTGTACATCTGTCTGTCTGTCTCTGTCTTCCCGTGTCTCTCATCCACAAGACCTTGCTGCCTTTTTCTCCTCCGGACACCCCAGCTCCTGGCTCTCCTCCCAACAAGGAGCCTCCAGGGGCAAGCTGCTGGCCAGGCCTGTGCGTGGCCCCTGCTGTATCAGCCAGCGCCCTCTACAAGTCAAGACACTCACACTACTCCCACTTTCTTGGTGATCTGCTGCCAGTGGACCCTAGTGATGCAGGTCCCTGGTGGGGAGGAAACCAAACCAGGGCTGGAAAGACACAGCAACAAATTATACACGGGAAAGATCAAAGCCAAACAGCTCCAGTACCCAGAGCCTCCCATGGGGGTGAAGCAGCTGGGCCAAGCCCTGGAAGTGGAGGGTCTTTTGCATTTTGGAGCGTTCATCACTTTGTTTCCCTAGTGCAAACCGCTCGCTGCCCCAAGGGGAGGCAGTGGCGTGGTGGCACCAAGGGGGTGTTGGGAAAGATTTAGCATCTCAAAATCTCCATCTATCTTGTCAAAGCCATAAACCTCCTTGCAACACAGCATCTAAGTAAAAGCAGACTGTCTTCTATGCATGCAGCCTCCAGATAACTCCCCCCACACCCTCCCCACACACACATCTCCAGCTGCTGCTCCATCTTCCAACTTGACACCCGTCTCTCAGTACCTTCTTTACAGAGACTTGGGAGCTTCTGCCCTGAGCAGGGGTCCCCAAGTCCACAGGTGGGCAAACTCGGGGACGGAGACATTATACAGCAGACCTTGGAAGGAGTGCCACCACATCCAGAGCCCAGGGTATTTTGCACACTCAAAATTACCTAAGGATGGCGAGTTCAGAAAAAACTTTTTTGAAGTGCAGCCGCTCCCTCTCCCAATTCGAATCTCCGTGGGCAGGTACAGAACTTTGTCTCTTGGGCCTCTCTCCACCCAGCTCTCAAACTCCACCAGTCCTCACACTCAAGTGTGCACATATGTGTGTGCACATGCTTCCCACATGCACACATGCACCCCTGCATCTGAGTCTCAGGATAAATGTGCAAGAGGCACGTAAAGAATAAAAAACTCAGGCCACAGCGCCTGGTACTCCAGCAACTCCCCCTCCCCTAGGTGGAATACAGAGAGGCAAAATGCTGATGCCTGGCTAGGAGCCCAGCCCAGGGAGCTGGAATACCCGCCACCAGGGACCTTGAAGAAGGCTGGAGCTTGCATCTGAGGACCAGCCAAGTCCGTGTCGCTGCAGCTGAATGGCCCCTCAGTTGCCTGCAAGTTGAAACCTCAGTCAGATACACAATGAAGCCACTGTTTTCCGACAGGAGGCATTTGGATGCCTCACACACTCACCCCAAATCAGGCCTGAGAGCAGAGAGCGCATTTCCTGACCCGTGTTCAGATACGCCCCTAGAAGGCAGCAGCAGCCTGGGCCTGGAGAGAGAGTGGTTCCCGTCCCCATGTCCGCCACAGGAAGCCAGAGCAGGCCACCTGTTGGACTCTGTCCGGCAGCCCTAGATCATGCGCCCCCAAACCTGCACCTTGGAGCTGGGCACCCAGGGGCACCTGATCCAACAGCAACAGATAAATTTCACTCGCGCCTCCTCCTACGGCTCCCTTTTCTGCTTGCACTCACACACGTACACACTTCCTTAATATTTCACCAGTCACTTATCTTCAATGAAGCGCACTTAGCCTCCCCTAGGGTCCCAGGCTGCCCATGATCTCCGAGCGCGTCCAGGTGGCTGCGGATCTCCAAGCGCTTAAGCTGGGTGCCTGCTTAACGTGGGGGTAGCTGACAAGCCCCAAATGGTATGTCCGTGGGGTACGGTCAGTGTTCTGCCCCAGCAGAAGGGATCTCTGCCCCAGGTTTGGAATTAGAGGTATTCAGGGAAGCCCCAAAAGCAACTGGCTTAGGGGGAACAAATATTACGTTCAGCTGCCAAATCCCAGGATAGATGCAAGGAGACTCAACTTTCTCCAATCTCCCAGCCACCTCTGCAGGCTCCTAGCTTGGGAGAAGGCGGGGTAAAGGACTCTTACAACCAGGCTACTCACCCCTGGGTATTGACGCTGCCCCCGCAGGGGACCCCAGCAGACTGACCCACGAGGGATCCTCGAACCGCCTTGGATGTCTTGCTCCTCTCCCTGGCCACGCGGCGAAGGCTACGCGCTCCAAGCAGGGCAGCTGAGGGCAGTCAATCCCATGGGTGGCGAGTTGGCAGAGGGCGTACCGCCCGGCTGGGGGCGCATTGCTCCCAGGGCTGGCGCAGGCTGCTGCGGGGAGAGGGGCTCCCAGGGAAGTTGGAGGCGCTGGGGGCGGACTTTGGACTTCGCGCTCGCTCAGGCTCGAGTGGCCGGGCGCGTTGGGATAGACAAGGGACTTGCCCACGAAATTGAAGCCGGTGTGGGCCAAGCGGCTGCGGGAAGCCTCCGCTGGCTGCCGCCTAGAAGCGCAGGAGCATCGCGCTGCCTGGAACCTCCGGCAGCTGTTGGAGCAGAGACCGAGCGAGAGAGCAGGGCTGCCTCCTCCCGATTGCGGACGCCCCTTGCTCAGAGTCCGGCTTGCCCCCGTCTGCCGCGCCCCTCCTCCCAGCAGTGTCTTCCTCTCCTCCGCTGCTTTGCCGGCTCGCCGGGCTTGCCTTGGGCTACAAGCTGAGCAGAAGGCGGCCGCAGAGCCCGCAGCATGGAGGGCGATCTCGCTGGCTGGGGCTTGGGCTCCGGCAGCGGCAGGAGCGGCCGCCGCCTCCCGCGCGCCCACGCGCCCACGTGCCGGAGCCCCCGTGTGCGCGCTCTGGCCAGCCGGGCTGAGGGAGGGAGCTAGGGCAAGCCGCGGGTGGGGGTGGCGGGGAGAGCCCGCACACCCGGGCTGCCGAGAGGAAGCCACCGAGAGGCTCCGGAGGGCGCAGGGCTGCTGTCTGCAGCTCCGGGAAGACTAGTGTGCAAGGCTCCCCCAGCTTCCCCCTCCCTTTGCGGAGAGGAGCGAGCCTGAGAGAGGCGGGGATGGGGGTGGGGGGCACTCCACTCCACAGGATCAGCCCAGAGCAGCGGCCCGTGGCAGCTACGTGTTTCCACCAAAGGGACAGCTTCCAAGTATCCTTGAACCCCCGCACCTCTCCCCAGGGCACAGTGGTGAAGGAAAAGGCTGATTCCCAGCGACAGCTTGTTCCGGCTTGCCCCGCCTTCCTCCAGAGTAAGCACTTTTCCCGTTAACCGACAGACTCCGAGGGGCTCCTCCTTCCAGGGAAAAATGAGTTGTCTTGCAGGACAGGCCTGACAACCTCCAATCAATAGACAAACAATTAGTGAGCACTCGCTTTGAGTGATGCCAGGCACGGTCCTGGACCGCCCGGGCCTCCCTGGAGAGGAGTGGTGTTGCAGTCTCTGCTCTGCATGAGCTCCGGCGGCCCTCCCTGGGCCTCCTTGCTTCCACCGTAAACTGGGACTCCTTCCTGGTAGGAATAAGACAGACAAAATAAATACATGTGAGAATTTTCAAATTAGAAGACACTTCAAAAGATGGGTAACCGTGCAATATGAACAAAAATTGTGATTATTTGTTTTTAAATCTCAATAACAGGAAATGAGATTCCTAAGGAAACTTGTCAGCTAGCGAAACTCACTATGGGCACCCTGTGCAGTCCCTTAGAGATTCTGTCTCTAATCTTGTTATTGCCTTAATTGGGAAACCGAGGCCCAAAGAACACAAATGGCCGCCCAAGGGCGCACATCCAGCATGGGTGTGTCCAACCTCCTACAGCCAGCACTGTGCCCTTTCTGCACAGGCCCACACACGAATTACGCTCAACATTATTGTGGCGAGCCACTGGCAAAGGCGGGGACAGGTTCATTCCCTCTGGGATTTCCACACAAGGCTTCGTGAAGTTAAGTTGGATTTAAGCTAAATCTTAACAAGTGGGCAGGATTCGGATACCTGGAAAAGCGAGATGACCCAAAGAGAGGGAGAGAGGTCAAGGTGGAAGATGCAGGACATATTACAGGGGGCAGCGGACACCTGGCAGGGTCAGAGGGCTGGCCTGGACAATGGGGAGCCACGGAAGTGTTTTAAGCAGCAAAAGAAAAGTAATGAAAAGTTCATGTTAGGATGACCACTGTGTCCCAGTAAAGGATGGATTAGAGAGAGGAAAGGTGAGGGGGAGGGAGAGGACAGGAAGTACAGGCGGAGAAAACAGGTCAAGGCAGCTACCCGGATGCAGGTGATGGAAGTCTGATGAAGTGTGTTGGCAGGTAAAGCTGAAATAAATGAAACTCTTCTGTCCCTGTTCTTAAAAGTCTGCTTTATAGGGAGTACCCTGCCATTAATTGCTGGGGGCACTCTAAGGAAAGGTGTGTGTGTGTCTGAGATGCAATGCGAAATTGGGGGTAACCCTCAGAGACGAGGATGGAGCTTTTCCCAGTAACCCATCTGAATCGTATCTGGCCCCTTGGTTTCATCGTTCAGCACCTGGGAGCCGGACAGCAGCAGCCTCTGGAGAAAGCTGGGATAGGTTAGGATTTCTAGCAATCAACCAAAAGCAAAAACCAGAAAGGGAAAGAAAAATGTTTTTAGTTCTTGGAGACTCTTGAAGTCACAAATAAATGCCTTCAGGAGATTCCTCGGGTCTTCCACTGGAAACACTCTGTCTCCTGATGTGGACCTACAGCAGCGGAATCACAGGGGAGCTCGCCGGAGACAGTCTGAGCTGCCTCGTGCACCAAAAAACCACAGTCCTCACCTTAACAAGATTCAGCAGCATTTCTCTGTCTGCTCTTGTCCTAAACTAGTGTTCATCAAACTTTTTAGTATCATCATACACAGTAAAAAACAAAAATGTGTATATTAGATAATTGCCACACACACACTAAATTATAACCTAAAAGTTTCACAAAACAACACATACCCTTATCTGTGATTGACTTCAATATTTTCTATTCAATTTACTTTATTTAAAAAAAGTACTGGTCATGACCTACTAATTGATTCCCTGACTTGCTAATGGGCTGAGGTTTATGGTTTAAAAACTACTGAGTTAGTTGTGTTACTATGTCTTTCTGTTTGGGGGTTTGGTTGCATATATGTATCTTACCACTTGCATTACACTGTAAATTCCTTGAGGTCAAGGCTAAGTATTTTCTTAGCATTGAAATATGGGTCAGAAGTTAACAGAGGGTTTTGTACTTAGTAGTCACTCAGTAAGTATTCCTGGGGCAAATCAGTCAATGAATGAATAAATGGATGAAAACCAGGGGTAGAGGGCAGGCTGGAAAGAAGGAAATGAAATTTGCAGTGTAGGAAAAGACTAAGCCAAGCAAACAGGCAGCCAAAGCTCCAAATCCCTGAAGCAGTATCTATGGACTAGGAGCAGAAAACATCATTTCTTAAACGGTCATGCATCCTAAATGCTCCACCATCAGCCAGAATTTTATCTTCCAATAGACTCCACCTTTATTATTTCACAAAATTCCAAACTTTGGGGGCTTGAGTGTGAAGGAAAGCAGCTGAGTAGTTACCATGGGTCATTACAGGAGGATAAGAAATGACGAAATGACTAAGACAAGCTAGTTTAAACCTGGCATGAAGAAAACACAGCTTCTCTTACCCTTGCCCTCCTAGCACTAGGGCCGCTGACCGAGGGGAGGGAAGGACGAGGACTAATTACTTAGTCTGAGGCAGATTTTTTTCTGAATACACAGAGATACTTGACAATTACATCCCTCCAAAATTCAAAATGACTCCTTTTCGAGGTAGTAACTTCCCTGCCAGAAGATACATAACACAAAGAACGCAAAAGTGCTGTTGTTCACCAACCAACAAAACTTGAGAGTGGAGAGTATTATGATTTATTTACTATAAAGTCAAAACCTGAAGTGTGAATACTACAGTCACAATATTTCACACTGCTAACAGAGCTCCAAGGTCCACTCGCACAAATCCTCATTTTAAAGGAGCCCGTGGAAGTTACCACAGGAAGAACAAGAAAGCTGCAGGCCGAGGGCTGGGGCTCAGGCTCTCGGGCTCAGTCACCGTGACTGCCTGGTACACTTTACGTTAGGAATGCTGCAGACGCAGGTAGGAACCTTACTCATTCCAAAGAACGGCTGACGGACTGCCTGGAAGGGCTGAGAGTGGGTAAAACTGCTGAGTATCTACTACGGACTAGGCCCCACAGCGGGTGTTTTGTATGCTTTATGTCATAAAATCCTCATTTTAAAAATCCATGAAGTATAAAAAATCAATCTCCATTTTGCAAATGAGAAAAAGAAGGCCCACAAAAGGGTTAATAATTTGTCCAAGATTGTAAGGCTAGAAAGTTCCAAAGCAGGTTTTTGACAAAAGCCTGTTTCACTCCTAATTCCGTAGTCTCCTTCTTATGCTTTGCTTCCAGCCACGGAAGATTTCAAGCAAAAACTGGGTGGAAGATGGAAGGACAGAATCCTGTTTGGAGCGGAGAATTGAAATAGCTGACTTGATAAGTGCGCCCTTGTGCTGAGATCCGGGGATGCTGTGAAGGGCTGTTCACATCCAGGTGGAAATACTAAGCACTCCGAGTGCCCCTTGCTGCACAGAAACCACAAATGGACTCAGAGGTGGCCCGTTACTCTTGAACGCTAACGCTGCCCTTGAAAGCTGCACTGGCTGAGGCTCACAGGTAAATTCTGCATCAGAAGAATTTCACTCCATATGTAAATTAGGGTTCCTAGGTTTGTCAGAGTAACTGACACTAACCTAAGCTAGTTTGGGGGGCGGGGCAGGAAGTTGATATTTAATAATCCAGGGACTCAAACACTTGGAAACTAATGCAACAAGGCCTCTGGAAGAGACTAGGAGGTAGGAATGGAATCCTGCTGGTCTTCACACATTCTTTTTCTCTCGTTCTGTATCTATCTTTGTACTGCTCTTTTATCTCATTGTCTGGCAATGCTTCTACTTTCCTTTCTTGCTGTAAAAGACCTCTCTGCTTCTCTGCTCCTGTGGCAGGTAATGTCCATCCCATGCATTTCACATCTACTTCTGAATTTGCTGCCCCTAGTTTCAAGTCTTTTAACCTGTAGAGGGTATCACATTGATTTAAATGCCCACCCCTGGACCATCAGACACAACCGGGACAGTGTGGTCACAGTACCAACAAAGCTGCTGGGAGCTTAGCCCTGCCAATGGGAAAGGAAGTGGAGAGGCTGCTGATGGTGAGTCCCAGAGAGAGTGCAGACATGTGGCTAACACGTTCCCGAACATGAGCAACTGAACGCTTCGGAAGTGGTATTGATGCCCTCGGTATGCACACGGTAGTTTGCATCGAAGAGACCGAGGTCACAGGGGACTATAAGGATTTGTGACATCACGACTGGTTTAAAAACTTGAGGTGTGACTGAGCCCCTTTTAAATATCCCTGCCGCCCGCGGACCTGCACAGACAGATGGGCCAGAAATAGTGAGAACTAATGAATGTCCCAGGCACGATTATCTGAACACTCATCCTAGGCCTTGTTTCCTGGAAAGACCCTGTTCTCAAACAGAAAAGCTGTCACAACCCCCGGCTCTGCCTTTACCCATCATACAACTACAGGCAAGTTTCCTTACCTCCCCAAATCGGCAGCTAGTAAGCATGTCCTGCCCACGTCAGAAAGATGCTTTAAAAAGTGAATGAGATAACATCTGTAAAGCTGGAACTATGTGAGAGCTAAAGCACTGAGCAAATGTGAGAGCTTGTTAGTAATACAAGAAATAACAGGAAGCCAATGAGTTGTAACACACGGGTTACCTTTGCAAATATCTATTCCACCACGCTCTTCGGAGGAGGGGAAAAATTGTGCTGCGAGAAATGTAATGAATCTGAAATGTGTTTATTCTATCTTTACGAGGCAAATTTGGGTGAAAAAGATCAGCGCAGCTTCAAGAAGAAGGGCTGAAAGTGCACAGTGTTCAAGAAGCAACGCGAGCCTTCAGCAGCAGCAGGAATCCCGGCAGCAGCCCCAGCCCCAGCAGCAGCAGTGAAGGGGCCACAACGGCAGCACCGCGTGGTTGCCGTGTCCCAGGCAGCTGCCCCCCGAGTCCACGTAACCTTCTCTTCTGGCTCCCATCACCCCCTCTGCTTTCAAGATGAAGACACGGCAGTGAGGCAAGTTGGTAATGTGCCCACGGTCTCCATATGACAAGTGGAAGAGTCTGGATTAAACCTCGGTTTACTTCAATCCAAAGTGAAAGTAAACAACCAACAAACTACTCCCTATTTATAATCCTTAGACTAAATATGTGATGGATGCCAAGTTTTGGTGGTGAAAAAAAAATGTGTTATGGAAAGGAAAGAATCAATAAAAACTATTTGGCCATAAATCCACATGGTTTTGATGCATGATATTTTTTTCATGGAATACAATCACTAAATAAAAAATGGATTTAATCACACCCATTAAAATGGCTTAAAGAATGATAATGCCAACTATGGGTGAAGATGCTGAGTGACAAGAATGCTCATTCATGGCTAATGGAAATACAAAATGGTACAGCCACTAAGAAGACAGTTTGGTAGTTTCTCAAAAGCTAAACATGGTTTACCATGCAACTGAGAAACCATACTCTTTTAGGTATTTACCCAATTTATTCGAAGAGATCTCCACACAAAAACCTGTAGGCAAATATTTACCACAGCTTTATTCATTGCCCAAAACTGGAAGTCACCAAGCTGTCCTTGAATAGGTAAATGGACGAACAAACTATAGCAAACTCAGACAATATGTAGAATACAACGGTTTTCAGCAATCGGAAGAAATGAACTCTCAAGCCATGCAAAGACATAATCAACCTTAAGTGCATACTGATCAGTGAAAAAAGTGAACTTAAAAGGACTACATGCTATGTGAGTCCATATAAGTAACACTTGGGAAAAAGCAAAACCATGGAGATGGGAAACAGATCAGTGGTTGCCAGGGGCTTCGGTAAGGGGGTTTTTAGGGCAGTGAAAGTATTCTTTAGGGCACTTTATTGGTAGGTAAACAGCCCTACACATTTGTCAAAACCCATAGACCATTACAAAACAGAGAATGATGTATGCAAATTAAAAAATCATTTAAAAGGCTGGGCACTCCCAGGAAGGAAGACTGTGACAGAAGACTCTAACTAGAATATATTACAATAGAGGAAGCATCCTCACGAAGGAAGTGGAGTAAAAAGGTGCTGACTTAAGTGACTAGAAATGAGCAAAGTCCATCAGACCAAAGGCAAAAGGCGCTGCACACAGAGCTCCACTCCGGCTGATGAAGTTGTTTCTCAGGGGGGTACAGATTACCAAGTACAAAACCAAAACGACTGGGGGAGGCTGGGAGTCGGGTGTCTCACTCCTGGGGTGGGAAGTTGCAAATGAGAAGTGGGAGAAAACTAGAATGATCCATGTGGTGATGGGTTAGAGTCGGAAATTAAACATGAGTTTAGTTTAATACCAATACAGATGAATATAGTCAAAATAACTATAAACAAGTGGACATACAGAGGCTCATACACGCAGACACGTCCTTGCTCTGATATCTGAGGATGCCTGAAAGCAGTGACAGCCCGGTAACAGTGAGCATACGTCGCATCCAGAGCTTAGTTTCCAATACCGTTTTCCCACAAAGGAACCAGAGCCCCCTGGGAGAAATGGCTGATGCTAGAACTGTGGCAGGAAATGTGCAAAATTATTCTGAAGCACCTTGGACTGCTGGAGAGTGAGTAAGTGCTCAACATACTCCACACACACACACACACACACAATTTGGGGGCATGTCAAAATAGACAAAGAAACCAACTAAAAAAGCTCCCAGCAGCCCAAACAGGAGCAAGTTAAACAACAAATTAAAGTAGAATTGGATTATAACCCAAAGTATTACATAAATATTCATGTGTCCACACTGATATACATAAATGATTGAATAAATAAATAAATGGGGGAATAAGAGACAGATCTCCCAAACAGAAGAATTACAAATAATTTATGTAGATACTCCTCCCTCAAGGAGATAAAGCATAACTCTCCATTCACTAAATGTGGGCTGGGCATGGTCCCTCCCTTGCAAAGAGCACAGTATGTAGAGAGGGAAGAAAGAGGAACTTCAAAATGGAGAAAACTAAAAATCCGCACCTCAGACTGGTGATCAAGGTTAATGTCAACCATGATGTCATGTTGGTAGCATGTACTCTCGATATCACACATGTGATGAGAATGGCATTTTGCTTCTGTGGTCTTCCTCCCCATAACCCATGGGAACACATAACCACAGTCAGCGACGAGGAAAACATCAAACAAAACCCAGGTGAGGGATCTTCTACAAAATGTCTGAGCGGCACTCCATAACACTGTCAAAATCGTGAAAACAGAACCTCTGAGAAGCTATCACAGCCAAGAGGTACCTAAGGAGACACGATGACTAAACGTAACATGGTGTCCTCATGGAATCTCAGAATAGAAGAAAGACACTTGATTAAAAACTAAGACATCTGAACAAAACGTATTTTAGTGAACAATAATGTATCAATCTGGGTTCATTAATTTTGACAAATGTACTGTAGTAATTTAAAATGTTAATAATAGGAGAAACTGAGTGTGAGGTGTACAGGGACTCTCTTTGCTAGCTTGGTAAATTTTCTGTAAATCTAAAACCACTCAAAAGTAAAGACTATTTTTAAAAATATAAACAACAGCAATTACCCATAAAACAATTACCCCAAGTAACAAAATACATAAAGCAAACAACTAAAC
>CM052546.1:14815291-14847465 GCA_028533065.1 Trachops cirrhosus
CTGAGACCTTTCTTCCCCGTCACCCAGGAATGCCTCACTCCCCTGTTGGACCCCCTGCTCTGTTCTTCTTTCTCTCGATTTACTCTCTCAGCTGGGGGGCACGTACCCTCCAACAGCCTCCTGCCAAAGAATGCTTGGTAGATAAATTTTTTGAGACGTTGCTTCACTAAACGTATTGTTAGTTTACATTTTCACTTTTAGTCTCATTAGGTATACCATCCTAGGTTGTCAACTACTTCTGACGAGAAATTTAGAAGTGTGAACCCATTGTCATCCACCAATTATGCCAGGGAGCAGCTTTAAACCAATCGTTGCCACTTCTCTCCGGAAGCTGTGAAACCTCTTTATCCCAGGTGCCCTGGACCTTTACCCTGAGGTTGCACTGTAATGCTTGGCACTCGGGGTAACTCTTAATATGAAATGTCATACACACATCTTTTCTGGGAAATCTTCCTATATTTCTTTTCTGGTTCCCTTCCTTCGATTTATCTCTCCTCCCACTCTGAGTGTGCTGATGTCAGATGATAGTCCTCTAACACAGATTCTCCAATTTGCACATCTTTATCATATTTTCTTTTTTTATATTATATGTAAAAATCCAATGGCTTGATCTGCAAAGTCTTCTATGGAAACAATAATTTCCACTATTATATTCTAAGTTTACCAGAGTGTTTCATGTTTTTGAATGTTTTGTGGCTGTTGTTTGTTTGTCTCATGGCTGCGATCCCTTCTCTAAGAATTTTAGCTACGGCTCGGTTTACCTAAGTTTTTTGTTCTCTGTCATGTCTCTGTTCTCTCTTATTCTTTTTTCTGCTTCTTTGTTTCACGTTTTCATGTTTTCATGTTTGGTGAACCTTGGTGGTTCAGCTGTACTTAAGAGACAGGTAAATGGGCAGGCGGATCAAACCTATGGTGGCATACGGAAACTACTTTTGGTGGTGAGCAAGATACAGTGTATACAGATACCAAATTACAATGTTATAAATAAGTGAAATGTATGAAAACTACTGCCATACAAAGAAGCTAGAAATACATGAGGTTTTAACACACGAGACTGTCCCTTTCAGTAGCAACACGCAGTGCTGCGACCAGTAGCAATGATTCCAATATCTCCGACTGGTGCACAGGACAGGAAACAGGCGCTTTACTGCTGGACTCAATTTCCACGTGATAAAGCACAACTGTGTTTACTCTACCAACATATTGCTCTAGTTTTTAAAAAGATATGAAGCATACAACACCAGCTGTAAGCCAATTTATTGTATAGAAGTTACATGGTTATATAATTTTCTTTAAATGCCAGCTAATGTTTGGCAGGGAAAGGGAGGTGTCTTCTCTATGACACCTTCAGATGGTTTCATCTTTGTGTCTGTGTCTCCTTTTGCCTTGCCTCTGTCCACCCTGCTGACTTGGGAGCAATATTCTGTCATCCTGTCTGTTACCCCCCCACCAGGTGAAGCACACCTGTCACATGCTGACTTCAACACAGAGCGGGGCGAACACAGCGTTGCTTTCGGCTAGAGATTCAGCAGCAACGGGCAACCACCATCCCACATTGAGCTGCACATTACGACGAGCAGCAATCACTACATGCTCCGCAGCACATCACACACCCATGCACAGGGGCGAGGAGCTCTGACTTTGGAATCACACTGTGTGGGTTCGAAATGTGAGTCTTATATGGACAATATCTCAAGCTTCTCTGTGCCTCAGTTTCCTCACCTGTAAAATGGGACTGACAACTCTATCTTTCCAATGGGCTTTGAGGACCACTAAATGAGACAACCCATGTAATAGGCTTAGTGCACAGGTGGGTTCGAGTCACATTAGCTGTGGCTGCTACTACTGTTACTGCTATTTAAGGCTTCAAACTAGCCTGTCAAAAATCACTGGAATCCCCCCTACCCGTTTCTCAAGAAAGAAAATAGAGTCTGAATGGCCAAATGACCCACCCAAGGTCTCACCAACAGCAACTGGCAGAGACGAAAGAGACTCGAACCCAGATTTGTTCATGCTAGAATTGCCCTCTTCCCACTCAAAAGCACCACTTCTTCCCAAAGGAGCCAAGCGAAAAATGGTAAAGGTGAAAGGCAAACTAGGGATCAGATTGGATTTGGGGCTACCAACCTGTTCAATCACCTTTCCCTCCACAAAGTGACTTAATTTGGGCCTCTAGCCATTCATTCGCTCAGCAAATGCACTAGAGACCTGGTGGTGAGCAGGACAAACTGATGTATAACACTTACGGAGGCACAGGCTCTGGGGCGGGAAACAGACAACCAATCAGCAATACACAGATAAGCACATGAGGCAAGTTCAGAGCGACCAGTGCTATGGAGAACAGGAATCAGTGAGCTCGGCCAACTCATCAGGACAGAGGGACAGCATGGTGCCAGAGCGGCGAGCATGGGCTTGGATCCGGACCGTCTGGGCCCAAAGCCTGGCTTCATTCTGTACCGACTGTGTGCACTGCACAAGTGACTTAACCTCTCTGTGCCTCAGTTCCCTTCAATGATTTTGAGGATTAAATAATTTAACAAGTGTAAAGGCCTTAGGGAAGACCGTAAGTGCCTGGCACATAGTAGGTGCTCTATTAGCAACTGCCAAATAAGAGGAGGCCAGCTCGCAGGATCTGGAGGAAGAGTAGTCTAGGTACAAGGAACAGCGGTGCCAAGGCTGTCAGGAAGGCCCACGCTTGGGACACCTGAGAAAGAAGAAAGGCCAGTGTATCAAAGAGGAGTAAGCAGCGGAGAGAGTGGGGGCTGATGAGGCCTATAAAACACCCATTAGGGAATGTTAACAGTAGTTCACTTATCTAAAATTAAGGGACTGGACACATCATCCCTTACTGTCCCTTTAGTGGCAACACCTCACTTACCAAGAGTAAGTGTGTAGGCTCAGACTCCATTTCCCCGGTGAGCAAGGGTCGGCATGTAACCACCACCCTCCCTACCGCCACTGTGACCACTCTGAAATAGCCAAGAGGGGGCCGGCAGCCCAGTTTCTGATCCCTGAGCACCACAAGGGTGGATCCTTAGGAGGGTGTAGCCTTAGGAGGATCAGACCTGCCCAGGTCAATTGAAATTGTCCCCTGACCAAGCACCGGCTTGTAACAGCAGGGTCCACAGATAGCTGATTATGCAGGGCACTAACCCCTGGATGCACCCCCACCCCGGGCATGGTCAGAACAGGACCTGTGAGGGTCTAGGCTCGGTATGAGACGCCGAGGTGATCTTGGACCTAATCTGTCAAATGGAGAGGAATAACTGTACGTCTCTCACAGGTCATGGTGAAGATTAAAGGAGCTAAAGCAGAGAGGCTGGCACAGGGAATAGCTCAGTCAGTGTTAGTGATCATTATCAGAGATAATCACACCTTGCTCTAAGCAAAGACTAATCCAGAACTATAAATCAGAGAACTAATTCATATTATTGACCACTGAGTGATAACAGGCCCTCCTGTGCTTGCGTAATGATAGAATCTGGGGGATACTAGGCCCCAAAGAACACAGTACTGAAGTCAATAAGTCATGTACCTGGGCGGCCTCAGGAAAGACGGGCTGCAGAGGTGGGGGGCGGGGGTGTAGGTTCTGTCAAGGACAGACCATGGGCTCTGGCCCCACTCACTCACAGACTCAAACCCAAGATCTTTCTGGTTACTGGTCACATAAGGATTAATTTCTTCCTCTGTAGATCTAGAATAATTATACACCTAACTTTGGGAGTTAAAAATTAAATAGTAGCCATAGTAGCTGGTACACAGTGGGTAAGCAATAAATGGTAACTCTTCTGGTTATGATTTTGTGAATCAGAAATTTGAGCAGGGCATCAGCTGGGTTACTCAGGGGTATTCAGCTGGCAGCTGGGCTTATCTACATAATGAGGCCCATGAAAGCTTCAGCCACATGTCTGGCAACTTGGTGACTACTCTCCATATAGTCCCAGAATGAGTGCACTTGGACACTCCAGCAGGCTAGTCAGAATTCTTGTGTGGAGTGCCAGGGCTCCTGGAGACCAAGGCAGATGCTGCCAATCCTCCTAAAGACCAGGCTTGTCTGAAGGTCACTTCCATTACACTCCACTGGTCGAAGTAAGCAGAGGCCAGCCCAGGTTCAAGGGAAGGGAAAATAAATTTCACTTATTGATAGAAAGAGAATCAGAGAATTTGTGGCCATCTTTAACCTGCCACAGTGGCTGACAATAAGAATAATAAAAAATTTGAAGTGTGTTCAATTGGACTGAAAAGCTGTTATCTCCACGGAATGGCCATTTCTCAGCCCATATTTCTTCTTCCCTCCATCTGCAGCAAATCTTCAACGAAGACTCAATATGCTGAGGTAGGTCACCTAGTGACTGACATGCAAATGACAGTACTTCACACAACACCTTGATTGCACCATTCATCCAAGAATATCCAAGTCCTCTGCAAACAAAAACTAAGCGTCTGCTCCTCCGTGATGCCCCATTCTCTTCTCTTTGTAGACAGGGAAGCACTGAGCCCCGGCGAGTGAGTTTGCCAAGGTCACAGGAGTTGGTGACAGCTGAGAGGAATTCACAGCATCCGCAGCTCAGTCAGCATCTACATCCCTCACTGCCAATGATGCCAGACCGAGAAATCCAAGGGAAGCCCTGCCTGTCCATTTTCCTGATGGCTCAGTCTCACCTTGCCCCTTAGTATCATTACCATCCTTGCTTACACCAGTAACTCTGGATCCAAACTCCTCTGAAGCCAGATGGAGCCCGTGGAGAGAGCTGGAGAATCTGCACATTCCTCGCTTCATATCCAATGTCTTCGCCGATTACTCAGGAAGTCACGCTCGATTAAAGAGAGGCAGTGAGCAGCGCAAGGTACAGGTGCCGTGCTTTCGTTCTTCACCAGGCACAGCTCATTTGCTTTGCTGTCAAAAAGCAAGAGATTCCAGAGAAAAGGGAGGAAAAAACCTATGAGTGTGGGGGGAGGGGAGTGAGGAAGAGTGTGGGTGTAAGTGATACGCCACGTGCAGAATGGATTGCTTAGCTTTGGGCAAATGGTTAACTCCTGCCTGATCTTTGTCGATCCTTGTGAAGCGGGCTCTACGCCAGCTGCTGGAGCTTGCTGCAGACACTTACCTTGTCGGATAAAATGGAACGAGAAGAGGCACATCACCGTTTATCACTGGACCTTCTCCTTTCTGTTGGCCCTGATGTCCCCAAACCCAAATCATTATGATCATTTTAAATTGATCTTTCTATATCCGTCTCCACCCGTGCCACTCCATCCAACTAGTGCCAGTTTCCTATTAGAATGGCAAACTTAAAAAAATAGGACTTAGAAGGGATCTCAGAAGATACCTAGTTTTACACCTTCCCGGTACAGGTGGGGAAAGGGAGGCCATACTCTGCATGGTGATTTCAATACTGTGTCATCTTGGACCTAGTATTTATCCACTCTGAGTTTCACTTTTCTCACCAATGAGATACAGAGGTGGGGGGATGCAAGGCTGCACCCTCACCCTGAGCAGCTCTCCCTCCTAGGTCAGACCATTTTACTCGGGTCAGTTCTCTTCCCTGCTTCCTCCATCAGTGCCCCCCACAGTCCTGTGTCTTATCTGCTTCAGCCTGTGCTTAACTTCATATTCTGGCCATTTCTCTTTCTCCTTCTTATCTTAACACAGAAAAGAGGAAAGCTATCGGCAGAAACTCAGGTGCACCCTTGGTAATGCGTTTGCCCTGGATCAAGAATCCTCATTTGGCCTGGCTGATGTGGCTCAGTGGATTGAGTACAGGCCTGCAAACTGAAGGCCTGCACTGGTTCAATTCCCAGTCAGGGCACATGCCTGGGTTGTGGGCCAGGTCCCCAGTAGGGGATGCACGAGAAGCGATGACACATTGATGTTTTTCTCCCTCTCTTTCTCCCTCCCTTCCCGTCTCTCTAAAAATAAATAAAATCTTAAAGAAATAAAGGAATCATCATTTGGTAAGCTGGAAGAGTTTATTCACTGCCGTAAGTAAGCAATTTTGTGTTCTCAAAAGGAGAGGCACTGACTCTGGGCTCCCAGTTTTGGAGCCCACAGTTGGGAAAAAAATACTGAAAACTTAGTTCACTATTACCAAGAAAACTCTGATAAAAAAAAACTCTAATTCGTCTGGCCCTGGGGAGGCAAGGAGGCAGAAGGAATATAACTGTAAGATAGATCACTGGCTACAAGGGTCATGCAAACCAGTTAAGGAAACTAAATAATGGTTATCGTGATAACAACTCGTATTTATTACGCCCCACACCAGGCACTGCGGTAAGGGATTTACACGCACTAACTCATCTAATCCTCCCAACGATGTACATTTCCTATTTTACAGATAAGGAAAAGTACATCAGAAAAGTTAAATAATGTACCTCAGATCACACGGATAGATAGAACTGAGAATGAAACCCATGCTGGGTAATTCCAAACTCGTGCACGTAATCGTGTCAGAATAAATACAGTGATAACAGGTGATGTGTAAGGTCCACACAATTCAGAGAGAATCCTGTGTTTGGTGGGGGGTTGGGCGCTGAGGGGCCTCAGAAAGTCACACAAAAGACTCTGGACCAGGATAAGGAAGCTATGCAGCAGAGTCTCTCGGCCTCGGCACTACCAACACGTTGGGCCAAATACTTCTTTGTAGTTGGGCGCTGTCCTGTGCGTTGTAGGATGTTTAGCAGCCTCGCTGGCCAACACCTGGCCAGTAGGACTCCCCAGTTATGAGGACCAGAAAGAGCCTGGGATGTTGCCAAATGCACCTTAGGGACAAAACACCCACAGTTGAGAACCACTGCCTTAGGGCCGCGATTTTCAAACGGCACGCTACAGGAATTTTTAAAACACGTGATGCCTGACTGTTTAGTCAGGGGCACTGTCCTCTTTTCCCATATATTGTCAAATTAAAAAAACAGCCAACACAACAATAGCAGTCTGGTGTGTCTGAATCAAAATTATGCCCATTTTTCTTGTCAGATTAAAAAAAATATCTTTTTTGCTGTGCTGCAGAGTTTTGATAATCAGTTTCCATGCACCATGAGATGGAGAAGGTTGGACATCGCTGCTCAAGAGGAAGTCAGAGAGCTGGAGGGCAGGGGGCCTCATGGAGGAGGCCATGCAAAGCCAGGGGAGGGCTGCTGTGTTAACGAGAATAACGGGGAAACGACCACAGTGGAGGTGGGCACCAGACTGCCTGCCAGGGTAAGGAAGTGGGAGCTGGGAGCAGGTAGAGACTTTCATTTTCAAGAGTAAGGATGGGGTGTACCCCTCACCAGCTGCACCCTGGTCTCATGCCGTTCTCTGAATATATGCCAACCACACTCAACTCACACCTTGTGTGTCTGCTATTCACTCTCCTCAAGCGTATGTCCCCTCAGTTACCTGCACAGCCTCTCTCAGTGCCTCCATGTTTCCTAAACATCACTTTAGGAGGAGGGCCGGCTCCACCTGTAACTATCCATCCCCTCGCCCTGCTGCATTCCTTCTGTGTATCTGCCTTTCCTGCACACCAGTCCCACCGTATCATTTACTGATGTGCTTATCACTTTACTGTCCATCTGCCCCATGAAACGTCAGGTCCAAAAGGGCAGGTGCGTGCTCTACTGTATCCCCAGCACCAGGAACTCTCCTTGACACATAGCCTGAACGAAATGAATGCTTGTTGAATTAATGAATTCATTTCCAAAGCAGCGTTTTAGGAAGGGGTTCCCTAAAAGCCAGGCACCCCAATGTGCCATCTGTAAAGGGAAGGCCTTGAACAAGATGCTAGACTCTCGAAGGATGGCCTAAGCTCTCTCCAAATCAGAACTAACTGGGCCAGGAGGGTCTGCTGAAGCACAGGCTCCCACTGCCCAGTCTAGAGTCCACAGACCACAGAATCTGGACAGCAGCGCCTAGAAACTGCCTGTTGATGCTTTCTGAAGACACAAGGCACATGGCCGCTCTATACTTCGTGGGACAACTATGCCATTGCTCTTTTCCTTTAACTTCACTTCTTAAGAAGAGAAGATTCAGACACTCAGACATTAATAAACAAAGGGTTATAATACAGAACACCTTGAGACTTCACATGAGTATCCCTCTTGCCTATCAAAATACAAATGTTCATATTATGTTGACATAGAGCTTAAATTCTCACAGCCCTTTACATTATACACAGCATCTCACCTTCCCAACTTTTTCTGATCCTTACTACCACCTTTAAGAAAGACAATGTGGCCAAAATTTCCTCCATTTCATGAACTGGTACAATTAAGACTCAAAGAGCTACAGTGACTGCGTATGACCTACACCATTTACTAAAGGCAGAGAGAGCAGGGTAGTACCCACCACTGGGCTATTTCTACTCCACCATTCAGTTGCCTTTTTATAATAACTGAATGCATTTTAACAACACAGTATAGTTTAGTAAAAACCTTATAAAATAGATTGAGTTAGGTAGCATTATGTGTATTACCAGACTAGCAAATTAAAAGATACTGTGTAGTATTGTGGTTAAATTCCAAGGCTCTGGACTGAATGCCTTAGTTCTACCACTTGCTCTGTGATTTGGAATAAGTTACCTAACCTACGTGAGCCTCAGTTTCCCTACCTGTAAAACAAAGGTAACAATAATGCTCTTAGGGGTATTGGGAGTATTGTCACCATATACAGAAAATGCGCATGGCCTGACACATGGCTCAAACTCAACAAATACCAGCATCTCACCTTCCCAACTTTTTATGCCATTATTAGTAGTAGTAATTAAGATTTTTAGGTTAATAGACACAGGAAGACCGTTTTATTGTAATCCTGGTACTCAGCCCAAAGGATGGCATAGCAGGAATTCAATATATGTCTGCTCAACCAAATAATAAAGGGACGAATGACAGTTAAAGTGACTTGCCAGGATCACATCATTGGTAAATAACAGAGCAGGACCCACCCTCTTGTCTTCCAACAAGTCCTGTGATCCTTATGCTACACAGGTCCTCCAGGCTTCCCAACTGAGCAATGGCCGAGAGCAAGGATTTAACTCACAGTTGTGCACAACAAGTCTCCATTCGTGGACGTGAAATTGTAAACAGTTGGCTCTGAAGGAAATGCATTAGTCCCAGTTGGCTAATGTAGGCTTTGTCCTTGTCATCCTGTCTCTCCCCTCAATGCCCTGGTGCCAGGAACTCTACACACAGACATTTTCATTCCCCTGAAACAACAGCAAGGCCACTCGGCTGCTCCCTTGTAATTTAAAGATGTCGTCTGTGTCCACACGTCCCTCTGGCTCAGCAGTGGATTTGAAAGGTGAATAGCTGCCACGTTCCAGTCGAAGCACAAAAGGAGAAAGGTTGTGTGATTGTGACTGTGCTGTCACATGAGGTTGGTAAATCCCCGTCCTCTCTCCCGTCCTCAACCACCACCACCACCTCCTCTTCCTCCCCCACCTGCCCATAGAGAGCACACACACGTGCACTAATCTAATGCCTTTCCAAACCCCTCTGGTATGGAAAATGCAGCTCTCCACGCTCTTCAGTTCATGCTTGTGTCAAATCTGCACTGCACAGTAACCTCTAATCAATGTTAATTTATTGATAGCTCAAGACATAATTTATTTGTAGCCACGCTGAATCATGCAACAAAGATTACAGTACTCCTAACTCAATTTAATGGGATCATTATTTTGGGAGGAAAAAAACCACAAAGAATGCAGAATCAATGTGTGTGTTAGAATGCAAGGAACTTTTCTTTTTTATACAACAAAACCTTGTTTGTGAACTAGAATCCTGAAATACTAAAGCTGATGTCAACTTAGAAATCATGTGACCCAACCCTCTCCGTTTATAGGTTTGCAACTTTCTTCGCTATAGGTAGCACTGCATCCCCCAACCTGCCCTCCAGGCCTGTTTCTAAACCAATTCTAACATACACCCGGAAAGCTAGAGTTGATACAATTCTCAAGTGGCAAGCACGGAGGGCTTTTAGAGATAATTAAAGATAAGAAGATGGGTCAGGAGTTGACCCTCCGCAGCCTCCTGGAGAGAGGCTCCAGCCCCGGAGACTGCAGGTGGAAGGGAACTTGCCAGCTCAGAGAGTGTGGGGGGAACAGGACGGCAAGTCAGATGGCAAAGATTAGCGGCACATGATAAAGCTTCTCTATTAACTTAAGCGATTGGACATGCTCAATCAGGGATCCCAGCTCTATCAGTTACAGATTATCAGTGACATCGGGCACTTACATATGAAGCTGTCCTGGGTTCTCAATGCCAGCGATAGAAGATAAGAACTGAAATTCCAAATGCTTAAAACCCAGCCTTCTGTGTCGGTGAGATAGTGGCAGAGGAGTCTGGGAGACTGCCGTTCTCTCTCTCTCTCTCTCTCTCTCTCTCTCACACACACACACACACACACACACGAACTCACACACAAGCAATGGCAACTCATACTAGGTTTTTGGAAACCGTCCTCGGGGTGAAGATGCACAGGATCACTTAAAAGGCTTTTCCTTGATTTATTACGTTGCACCTTCACCCCAGGTTAACCCACAAGGGAACAGTGGGACCAGAGAGTCGAGAGGAAGCCGAATCAGGGACACTGGGGCACCTGCACGGTGGCCTCTGTTGATGCAGCGATGAGCACGCAGCGCCTGCCCTGGCCCTGGGATGCCATTTCAGAATAAAGCATCACGAGCTGCCTCCGTGTGGCTGCTTTTCAAAGTGTCCTCATGTTAATATTTCAGGGGTTAGAACTATAAGACTAATTTTTTTCACTGGCATTCTCCTCTTCCATAAGTCATATAGCATGCAGAAATAGCAGAAACGCCAGCTGAGTTTTACTGAGCTCTAAGCATGCACCAAGCGCTGTGCTAGGTGCCTTGCAGGAACTAGCTCAGTGGATTTTCCTTCCATGTGGCATGTACTAACGTCATCCCCAGCTGACGGATGAGAAAACTGAGGTTAGGCAGTAACCCCAGTTCACCCCAGCTACAGATAGCAGAGCTAGACTAAATGCCAGGGGGCTGCCTGCAGAGCTCTTGCGAGTCAGGAAAGCTGTTTAATTTTTGTTTTTTATCTTAAAACTAACATATCGTAAAACTGATTCTTGTTGTAAAATTCTAGGAATTTTAACACATTATAAATTGCTATAATCACAACAGTAAGAAACAGAATAGTTTCCTCACCCCCAAACCCCTCCCAGCTCTGCCTTGCACTCACACCCTGACCCTAACCCTAACCACTGACAACCACTGACCTGTCCTCCAGACCCTGAACCTGTTACGCCCCCGTTTATTTAGATCTTTCAGCCACCTTTGTTGTGGCAGCTTTCAGCATAGAGGTCCTGCACGTTTTCTTATCTTTATACATATGCATTCCATATCTGCGTACTATTGTAAATGGAATTATTTTAAATGTTTGATTTCCAATTGTACTTTGTTCATGTATGAAATTATAATTGATTCTGTGCATTCATCTTATATTCTATGACCTTGTTAAACTTCCTTATTGTTCTAAGAGTTATTTTTATAAGTTTTCTTGAGAATTTCAACACAGACAACAATGTCGCCTGCAAACAGGAACAGTTTCATTTCTTTCACTGCCTTCTACTCTGACGCCTAGGACTTTCTTTTTGTGCGTTATTTTCTCCAGGTAAACTACCCAAGATCAACTCTAGATAGAGATGAGGATGAGAGAAAATGAGGTGCCAGATACCATTCTAATCACACTCAGCTTTATACCGTGGGGAGCTATCTGAGACATCATCAGCGCCACAACTGCTGGCTGAGATCAGCTCCCTGCGCAACACTCAGTCCCTTCCCTGTGTAGACATTCTAGGTGTAGGGAACTAAACCTGAGATAAGAGCGAAGTCTGTCATCAGAAGTTTGCCGTTCAGTAGGGAAGACAGCTGGGAACGGTCTGGTGCCGTGTGATGAATATTCATGATGCAGGTACACACAGGGAAGGAAGGGCCTGGCCCAGGGATAACAGACGGGGTGCCCGGGTTACACCTGGTCTCCCACCCATCTCCCCCCTGGAGGACAGCAGCGGCCTCCTCACTTCATTACGTAGCTCTCATCTTGCCCAGCTGACACTCTCTTCTTTTTTTAAATCAATTTCATTGAGATATAATTCACACACATTTCATCCATTTAAAACACACATTACAATGGCTCCATTATATTCAGAGAGCGGTACTCCATCACCACAATCAATTTTAGAACACTTTCATTATGCCGGAAAGAAACCACACCCCCCTTCACCATAACCCCCCAAACTCCTATTCTCCTCACCTGGGCCAACCACCAGCCTACCTCGACCCTACAGATTTGCCTAATTTGCCTATTGTGGACCCTTCACATACAGACGATCACACACTACGTGTGTGATCCTTTGTGACTGATTTCTGTCACTGAATACTTTCAGAGTTCATAAATGTTTTAGCGTGTGTCAAAACCACATTTCTTTTTACTGCCGATAATATTCCGTGGCATACACACACCACATTTTATGCATGCATGCATCAGATGATGGGCACTCGGGTTGTCTCCACCTGTTTGAGTATTATAAAAACGGTACACCAACATTTGTGTTTGTTTCTCTGGGGTCCCACACGCCTAGACGCGGGACTGCTGCAACACAGGGCAGGTCTACGCTGAACAGGAGAGGAAGCGCAGACTGTTTTCCAAAGAGGCTGCACTGTTCACTTCCCCACCAGCTGCGGTCCCGGGTTCCGACTTCTCCAGATTTCGGACAACACTCGTTATTACCTTTTTATCACAACCATCCTCGTTGGTGTGGTGTGGTGTCTCACTGTGGTTCGGAGCTGCCTCTCCCTGATGGCGAGGGATGAGGAGCATCATCTCATGCTCTCATTGGCCATTTGCACGTATGCTGTGGAGAAATGTCTGCTCGAGTCCGTTGTCCATTTTTTAAAAAAAGATTTGTCTTTACATGATAGTTGTAAGGCTTTTTATATATTCTGAATACAAGTCCCTTATTAGACATAATATGCAAATATTTTCTCCCATCCTGTGGGTTGTCCTTACACTTATTTGATATATCCTTTGATGCACAAAATTTTTTAACTCTGATAAAGCCAAATTTATCCAATTTTTCTCCTGTTACACATGATTTAGGTATCATACAGAAGAAACCATTTCCATTGAAACTCAGAATTTACCTGTATATTTTCTTCTCAGAGTTTTATAGTTTGAGCTTCTATATTTAGGATTTTATCTGTTTTGAGTCATTTTTGTATGTTGTGTGAGGTAGGGGTCCAACTCATTCTTTTCTATGTGGATATTTAGCTGTCCCAGTACCATCTATTAAAAAGACTATTCACTCCCCTACTTCACTGCCTTAACACCCTTGTTTGAGACGGGATATAAGTGTAAGAGTTTATATCAATTCCATTTCATCAATCTCTGTGTCTACAGCAACCTATTCCTCACTCCGCAGAGTAATCCTAAAAGCAGAGAAACAAATCAGGTCATGCCTTTCCCACGCCTCATGTCCTCAGGACTTGCCGTTGCTCCTAGAATGAAATCCAAGTCCCAAAGCTCCAACGTGATCTGGCCCCAGCCAATCTCTGCATCTTCATTTCCACTCCTCTTCCCCCACTTTCTGAGACCGAGCCACAAAGACCTCCTTTCTTTTCTCTAGGACCCTTGAACCAGCCTTTCCCTCTGCCCGTGATGCTTCTTCCCTCAGCTGTACCCATGGCCATCCCTTCCCAACATTAAGGCTGTAGCTCGAATGCCATCTCAGACAGGCACCGCAACACATCCTGTCTCTTCAAACAAATCATCACTATTGGAATAATTATATGTGTTGGCTTGGTGGTCTACTTGTTTATCATCTGTCTCCCTGACAGAATGCAAATCCCGTAAGAGCAAGGCACTTGTTCAAGCTTTCCATCAGCATCTTTAATAAGTAGTTATTCAAAAATGTGTATTAAATTATATAAACACATAAATGAATGAGTGAATGAATAAATCAAAGAAGTCACCCTGGAAGAGGTGGCACCAGCGATGAGTCCAAAGGAAGCATAACTCATTGCTGTCTCTGTATTAAATGAATCCTGAATGAGACCATTTTTACAAATCCTGCAAAGATAAAGTCTACAGTGGTCAAAAGTGACATCAATAGAGAAGTTAGTGTAATGTCAATAGAGAAGTTAGTGTATACATTATTTGACAACATGTTTGAAAGTATATATTGCTAAACTGGACACTTGTAGCTAGGTGCAGCCCCTTTAATTACAAAAATAAAACAAAATGCCAACTTTCCCTTGCCTGCTTTTCAGACCCCATTCTGAGCCATCTCTCTGGTTGTGGTCTCTCAGCTGCGTATTTGTGAATCGAGTCAAGTGGTCTCTGGACTGAATTGTGGTGCCAACTCTGAGGCACTCCTTGC
Organism: Trachops cirrhosus; assembly: GCA_028533065.1. Taxonomy (NCBI): domain Eukaryota; kingdom Metazoa; phylum Chordata; class Mammalia; order Chiroptera; family Phyllostomidae; genus Trachops; species Trachops cirrhosus. The sequence continues at coordinate 14,829,675 of CM052546.1, forward strand.
TTCCAAGACCAGCTGTCACACAAGAAAAATGCAGCCCAGTTCCAACTGGCGCTTGACAGTGCTTAAGAGCCAGATTGGGTCACTCTCCCACATTGGCAGCTGGATGCTGGTAGAGTTTTATAATACTTTTTTTTTTTTTACTTCAGCTGTCCCACCCTTACTGGGAAACAACATGGTATTAGTCCCCTGCCTTAGGTCCTCTCGGAACCTGTATCACCATGAACAGGAAGAGAGCAGCACAAACTGGCATGGACTGTGGCATAGTGTGGACGTGGCTACAAACCACAACTCTGCCGCTTACCAGTCACATGAATCTGAGCAAGAAACTAAAACCCCCTCCAGTTCAGATTCCTTACTTAACGTAATGCAGAATCCACCACCTACCTAAGTGAGTTGTTGGGAGACACTGTTCATACATTCATTCAACCGATACTTACAGAGTGCTTATTATAAAAATAACACTTGCCATGTACTCAGAGCATGCCATGGGCCACGCATTGTTCATTTATCTTCGAGGCTCTCTGAGATCTAGATGCTATTATGATTTTGTTCACTACCCAAAGTCACATGGTTAATAGGTGGCACAGACAGAATTTAAACCTGAATCCAGTCTTCATTCTTAAGGACAACTTCCCATGAGGGACAAGATTTTCATGTTTCATGCACAACTGATTTCCTGGTGGTAGAGTCTATTAGCAACCAGCGCCTGTCGGTGAGGCTGCTCCAGCACAAAGCAGATGCTCCCTAAATCTAAGCCGAAGCACTTCACATTCCCTACCGCCATCCACCAGCCCTACACTGGGCACCGAGAATACCGCAACACGTAGGGAAGGCGTGGTCTCCGTGCGCCTGTGCTTTACGGTCTGGAGGGAATTAAATGGGATCATGTCTGTAAAGCACCCAGCACAGTACTTAGCACATAATAGACACATGTTTTAAAAACCCACAATTGTTATATTTTTTATAAAACATTGCTCTTTTTGGCTCAATTCAAATTCAAAAAATGTCTTCTCAATGTACAATGAAAGAATAACTTTTTTAATAATTCAATTCTTTGGAAGCTGTAATAATTTATTCTTGTTCATTCTGTTCAATGGTATTTACTAAATATGTACTCTGGATCTAAAATGCTAGTTCTGTAAAATCCACAGAAATCTGTCAGAGAACTTGGCCTCACCCAACTGGCCTTCAGCTTCCATGGATTCCATGAGCTCCAGCTGAAGGACAGTAAGGGAAGGTACCACTCGTTACCCAGCAACCTGGACCTTGCATGTAGCATCACTTGGAAGACGCAAAAGCAGATCTGACCAGCCCGTCGTCATCTTCTCACACTAGGAGGTGACATAGCAACAAGGGAGGTGGGCAGAAATGAACACAAGCGTGGGACGGGGTGGCAAGGAGCACAAATCGCCCACATAGAGGGAGGCTGGGCCCAAAAGCAGGCACAGTGTGTTTTCAGCATTTCTCCACCCCCTTTTCCAGGCCGGCCAGCATCCAAAGGCTGACTTGGAGAAGCAGACCTAGACTTACCATGTGGGGCTTCAACAAACAGAAGCAGGAGAACCCACACACAAGCAGAACCGTCCATAACCGGGAATAATCCCAGGCAGCGAGCAACCTGACCAACGCCTGGGATGGCAAGAACACAGAGACCAGCCCTAGGATCACAGGAGGTGAATTCTGCCAACACGCCGAGTGAGTTTAAAAGAGAATGCTGTGCGCCAGGTGAGACTTCAGCCCAGCGGCCCCCCTTTAGTTCAGCCCTGTGAGACCCTAAGCAGAGAATCCAGCTCAACCAGCCTCAGCCTTCTACCTGCAGAAACCGAGAGGTAGCACATCACATTGTTTCAAGGCACTAAGTATGTGTTACTTTGTTGTGCAGCAATGGAAAACTAATTCACTGTTCACTGTAGAGACGTAGGATATACCAAAGAGTCAAATAAAAGAAAGTACCACCCATAATCTCACCACTCAGAGAAAAAACCACGTTAACATTTTTTGGTGTATCTGTTTCTAGTGTTTACAAATACATGTTCAAATTTGTAACAAATTGTTAATAAATTGTGTTATTCTCCACTTTGTTCATTAGTCTTTGGACAAGAATATTTTATGTCATCAAATACTCTTTAAAAATTTAACTTATAGCAATGACTATAAACTATACATGCATAAAAATCTAATCATGTGCTGTGGGGGGCATTTAGATTGTTTTTCTATCACTTTCATAATAAACCTTATTTTGATTATTATTCTTTATACAAATCTTTGAGTTTATCTCTTTTGTCTTTGGGACAGATTCCCAGAAGTGCCATAGATGAGTCAAAAAGTTTTTGGATTCTTTTAATGCCTTGATGCAGATTGGCAATCTGCCTTCAGAAGTGTTGCGGACACACCGCCCCTCCCGGCAGCGTGTGAAGCTAACCACGCCCGCACCATGACTGTGCCACACTGCATGTGATTGCTCTCGAGAAATCCTGGCAAATCTCAGAGGCGAAAGGTAGCATCTCTGTATCTCTCTTCTTACTCATATCTGTATTAGCCATCTGTATTTTTAATGAATTTATTTGTTTATGCTTTTTAGCTATTAGTAATTCTTTTAGTTGATTGGTAAGATTTGCTCGTGTGTTTAGAAGTTAACCAAGTATTTTTGCAAATGTTTCCTCAGATCATCACTTCCCTTTTTTATTTAGATTATTTTATGGCCTATAGTCCTTTCTGTTCACCCTTGTGCAAATCATCATCTCTTACCGTTGTGAACTTTCTCACTGCTTTTACAGAAAAATAACTTGCCCACCACAGTATTAAATAGTGACATGTGCTTTCTTCTTTCACTTAAGCTGCTTTCCCTGTTACCTGTAATGTAACTGAAGTCCACCCAATGCAAAGCCGAACTTGCCATCCGGCCGGGGCGGTGGGGGCAGGGCGGGGGCAGGCACCTGACCAGCCACCAGGTCATGGAGGAGGACCATCATGAGGGCGTAAACTGCACCTGCGGAGGCCCCGCACGGTCCCCGCACAGACACAGGCACACCGAACATGCAGTTGTGTGAACATCTCTCGGAGCGAAGTGGCCTGGACTGGTTCAAACAGAACGTCAGAAGATGATCCCAGGACCCTACTGATGAACATGCTTGGGCCTCACCCTGCGTCCACAGCAAGCTCACTGGCTAGCAATAGAAGGAAGTGGCTTCAACAAAGGCATTTGTTTCAGCTCTCCCGACTCAGGGGCAGATGCTGCTGGTTCCAGACCTCTTTCCCCCTGCCAAATTTGTCATCTGGGGTCTGCTGCCATCTCAGGATCAAAAGGTACACTTCCACCTGCTGTCGTATGTCTGATCCTAAACAGGCACCAGGTGATTGGACGTGACAGATGTCACATCCAACACAGAGATCATTTCCAGTCAGCTGAGAGCGACCCCCAGCCCTACACCTTATGTTCCAACCAGACAGAACCCAGAGCTTACCTCGGGCAGAGTCTCTTGCTCTAACGTCTTTTTAATGCTCACATGTATTTCTAACCAAAGGTACGTAGATTTCTAATAAGAAAGCACAAGAAGTTACCTTGCAAATGAGAAAACTATTGGAAAGTTATTAGCCAGTGTCCTCTAAGTAGTTCTTGGGTCATTTATTAGCCTAATTCAGACTGGGCAACTTCCTAGAAGCCCGTGTGCTTGGATAATGTCCACTGAGGCTGGCCCTGTGGTGGGAGAGGGGATGCAAACACAGCACACACCTTTGTCAGGGAAAGTGCAGCCTCTCTGTGGCAGGAGATAACTGAGCTGCAGGGGGTGACTCATACTCCTATCTTCCTCCATGGAAGACATCTATCCATTTATACTATCTTGAAAATGTTCAGGATACTTCCTCCATGAAAATATTATCTTAGGTCAATGTCCTGGTTACAACCCACAAACTCAGTGGTGTACAGGACCCATTTCATTATGTTCATGAATTCTGTGGACTGGGACTTCATCAGGACAGAGTGGGAATGACTCGTCTTTACTCCATGATGCCTGGGTATTCATCTCGGCTGACTTTCGGGGCGTTTCCGTGGCCAGAGAAAGCCCTCAGGCAGGTGTAGGTGTGTGAAGCTAGGACTGGAGAGGCTGGCACGCACAGTGATCCTGAGAGCAGAGGAGGTGTGTTGGGGCACCACCAGGGTCGCCCACAGGACTGTCATCAACCTTGATACAGGGCCAGTCCTGGAGCCCTGGGGTTCCGATGGTGGATGTATCCTCTCCCTTAAACTGTAGGTTCCAAGGGGGCAGAAGCTCTGTCACTCTCATCTGTGTGCTACTGGCACCTAAAATGAACCCTGTACAAAGGGGACCCCTCAAAATGACGGATGACAGAATAAAGTAAAAAATGCACCCATCTCTTCAGTTCAAACCCCTCACCCAAGAAGCCCCACAGACTATCTTACTGTCTACTCCTTTACCACCTTGGACACCTCTAAGTTTGTGCACACACCTCTGTCTTTTTTAGGCGGTGACTTAAGACCAAAAGCCTGTCTCCCCTCCTGTATTTACTCTCCCAATACACAGCTCCATCACCTACTCAGTGCCCAAGGCAGAAACTCCTGATGCACCTTTCACCTCTTCCCCCCCCCAGAATCCCCCACATGGCGCGTTGTTGCCACATCCGTCTTTGGAAGATCATTCAATTCCCCTTCTGCCATTTCCCTCTCTTACTGCCTCCAGAGCAAAGGCTCATCATCTCCTGCTGGACTATTGCTACCGCTACTTGACTGGTCTTCCTTTCTCAGATGTGTCCTGAAGATTCAATGCATTAAAAATATCTCCCAACCTAAACCCTTCCGTTGTTCCAATATCAGGAGAAAATACACACTCCTAGTTCTCAATTCTCAGTCAATGTAAAGTAAGGCAACTGTGTGTTGCCTACGAAACCCTTCTTGTTGGCTGAAACATTTCACAGCCTGTGAAGCCCAAACTATCCTTTATGTATGAGTCTTCCCCTGCTGTTCTCTCTCCCCAGAATCCCCTTATGTGACATTCTCCCTGTGATAAAGTTTCGACTATCATCTGAGGCCCAGCAGACGCCACGTGCTGTTAGAACCAACACCACCACTAACCCTAGTTGACTAGGCACCCGAGCACTAGTCAAAATGACTGTATTTCCTCAATTCTAAGATGCTATGAAGTGATGCCTCACTGATTTATTACCACATTTTGATAGAATTGAAAGAAACTAAATGGCCCATATAAATTTCAGAAACATTACATGTTAAAAGAAACAATGCACCTTAGAATGTTGGAAACTGTAGAGGTTCATAGCATGTCACCCTGAAATATGCCACCTTGTTATACTGACTATTTTTAGTAAAAGGCACTTGAGAAATAACAGATGTGAGACAGTCGCACTGACCTTCCTTTTTCTTCTGGAGAGCAGGAGAAAACTCCCACGTGAAAGCTGCCCACCCAGTGCAGGGGGAGGGAAGATGCTGGTATCATCTAAGGTGGGAAATGGAGACCCAGAGACTCCACACAAACAAACCTTGTTAAACTAACCCTTATCTTCCCAGTTAGTTTTCCACAGTCCACTGCCCTCGCCCAAAGCCCTCGGGCTTGCCACGTTTACACAATTTACTACTCTTCGTCTAAGCTGGTATATAAGCTTTGGGCCCTAACTTGAGAGGGAAACAAGGTTTATTACACTCACAAGGACAGGAAGCACAGCTCACCACACAGAGCCACCTGGGAAAGAAACCAGGGTGGTCAGGAGGCAGAAGAAAGGGGCAGGGGGAGTGGACTTTATTGGTGATCATACACACTCAGACAGAACCCACAATCTAGGTATGTGCCCTGACCAGAAATCGAACCTGTGACCCTTCAATTGCAGGAGGATGCTCCCACCAACTGAGCCACACTGGCCAGGGCTCCCACCGCACTGCTTAATGATTATAGTTGCCACGAACTCTTCTCTCTGGTTCTTCAGGCAAGAAAGGCTGTAAGTTTCCTATCAAAGGTTTAGATGCCAGACATGGTGCCAAACTTGGCTTGTGCTCGGGGTAGAGTTCACACTGACAGAACATGTGTCTTATGCCAGTCCCCTTTTCCAAGTTTCTACTACTCTCTGAAATCTGCCAGCTTTTGTTTATTCTCAGATCCTTCAAGTATTTCCTTTTATATTTTGTCCAGAGTCTAGACTTATCTGCAGCAGGATAAACATACTAGAGTAGGAGCTTACTTCACCATACTTGAGCTTAATTGATTTTTGATTATTGGATTATGTGTCTTTGAATATGAAACTCCATCTGAGCTCATCCTCAGGAATTAAGATGTTTTATCTCACAGGTGGCTGGACACATCCTTCCATTTACTGTGGGTGAGAACGTAAACCCAGATCACAACTGAGGTCCGTAAATGTTATCTTAAAATAAATTAGATTTTATAATTAATGATGGAAATATTAGCATAATTCCAATTAATGAATACATTGATGGAGTTTATTGAGAAAAGACCGCTAGTATTATTGGAGCACCGACCAAGTGTCAGAGGCGCCCTCAGGCCCCGAGAAGAGCATTCTGCGGCACCACGACGCGGGTGAACAACAGCTCACCTTGTCGTCACACACAGGCCCTGCCACCTGCTGCTTGGCCTCACGTTTCCTAGTAGAACATCGCTTGCTTTTTACTGCTCAAATTCACAGAAGTTATGTAATTCTCAATACAATGGATTTCACTACTATTCATATATGAAGACTTTATATTTAAATCTTCATTACTCAATACATTAAAAAAATGTGGAGAAAACTCTCAAGTTACATTCTATCACAAATAGTGGAATATCAGAACCACATTTTTTAAAGCCTACTGATCATCACCACAGAGAACGCTGCTAGTACAAAGAGGCATCGGAAATTATTACATTCTATAGAGGGGAGGTCTGTCCAGGAAAAGCCCAGCCACCATTGATACAACAAGAACGGTTTTACACAACATCCATGTAACCTGGCAACCAAGGAGAGTGGACTGGAATGCACACGCATGAACAATGACGATTTCACTGTACTAGTCAGTGGGGGAAGTAGATGCCGTTGAGTGAGCACATGTACTGTGTGGCCATTGCATTCAAAATGAGCGAGGAGAGCAATGAATCTGCCTCCAATTTTGCATGAAGCTTGAACATTCCTCCACGGAAACTATCCGGATGACTCAGAAGGCTTTCAGGGATGATGCAATGAGTGCAGTGCAAATAAAAGTGTGGCACAAATGCTTCGAAGATGGTTGAGAATCTGTTGAAAGTGACCCGCGTTCTAGAAGGCCTGCCACAAGCAGGATACCTGAGAATGCTGAACATGTACAGGTTGCAATCAACAAAGATCGGCAACAGACTGTGAGAAGTAGAAGCTGACCTGGGGATTCCAAAAACTACTGTGTCCGAGATTTTGATGCAGAATCTTGGCATGAAACGTGTGGTGGCAAAATTCATTCCACAGCTTCTGCTGCCAGAGCAGGAACATCATGCTGCAGTTCCAAATGACTTGATTCAAACCACTACCAATGAACCAGATTTCCCCAGGACGGTCATAACCGGAGATGAATGGTGGGTCTACGGCCATGATCTGAAAACGAAGGCCCAGTCATCTCAACGGAAGTCGCTTGGCTCTCCACGCTCAAAGAAGGTGTGGCAAAGTTGCAGAAAGATCAAGGACATGTTAAACTGTGTTTTTTGATTGGGAAGGTGCTGTCCATCACGAGTACACTCCTCCAGACCAAACAATAACGAAACTACTTCAGTGTTCTTCGCTGGTTGAGAGATGCAATAGGATGAAATCAGCTGCAGCCATGGGCAAATGGTGATTGGCAGCTCCGACACGACAATGTGCCCACTCATGCATCACCTCTTGTACAGAGTTTTTGGAAAAACATCAAATCACCCAGGTGACTCAGCCCCCCTACTGCCCAGATTTGGCGCCCTGCAACTTCTGGATTTTCCCAAAACTAAAACCACCTTTAAAAGGAAAGAGATTTCAAACAATCAGTGAGATTCAGGAAAAATATGACAGGGCAGCTGATGGTGATTGGAGGAGCTGTGTGAGGTCCCAAGGTGCCTATGGGGACTGAGGCATCATTGTCCTGTGCACAATGTTTCTTGTATCTTGCATCTTCTTCAATAAATGTCTCTATTTTCCATATTACATGGTTGAGCGTATTGCTAATTTGGTTTTCAGGAAGCAATGTTTTAAGCATTTTGCATCCTAAATGATGATTATTACATAGGTGTGTATGTGTTTTAGGGAATTGTGGATTTGGAGTTGATGAATAATGCAATATAATAGTTCTATTTAAAATAATAGAAAATATGTTCTTGGTTAGTGTTTTTGTGTAGCACATTGAATTTTTCAAGAACAGTTTACTGATCCGACACTAAGAAGAAGATGACTGTAAATACATTTTTACATGAATATATGTATGGGGATACTAAATTCAAAAGAAAAACATTTTCCATTTCCCAAATGTGTTCGATAAAACTTGTGCAAGATGCTAATAGGTATCCCTACACATCTCCCCATTGTTCTTGAAGAAAGCCTAAAACGAGAAACTAATACAAACACAAATGTTTCTGACCAAGAGGCAAAGCATTCAGTTTAGTAACACAAACTGCTTTCTTGAATGAGCTTATGTGAAGGATAAACACTGAGGACATTCCAGTGATATAGATGCCAAGTTGAGTCATATAAGACACACACATTTTGTGCACATATGACTATCTACATGTGTCTATGTTATATATGAACTGCATTTAGTTTGCAGACATGTTTTGTGAGGCTTGCACAGTGGCTTAAAAATGTCCTTGCCAGCATAGATGGACCTGGAGAACATTATGCTGAATGAAATAAACCAGTCAGACAAAGACAAATACCATATGATTTCACTCGTATGTGGAATCTAATGAACGAACTGAACTAACAAGCAAAATAGAAACAGACTAATAGAGAGCAGGCTGACAGCTATTGAGGGGTCAATTAGGGGGTGGAGGGACCAAACAAAAAAGGAAAAAGGACTCATGGACATGGACAACAACATGGTGATTGTGGGGTGGGGAGGGGGGATAAGGGGGTTTAATGGTAATGCAAAAAGAAAAATACGACAAAAAAATGTTTAATGTCCTTCCTATCTCCTCTGTCTCAACCTGGCTGCCTACATTATGCCATCTGCCTGGACCACGTGGATGTTTGAGTTTGGAACCTTCGATGTCGGACTTGGAAGCAGAACGATGGGGCTGAGGACAGCACCTCCGACTGGGGGTGGAGGGACCTCAGTGTCTCTTTTTGCCTGAGATTGTCAGTCATATTCTGCTAATGCTGCCTTCCCCAAACATTTCCTCCCCATTGCAAGGATGCTCTTCTCTTTTACTATTGGATGAAGCATTTTCCAAACAGAACAAATATAAAATATGAAGATTAGGTTTTTTACCCAAGTTGTAAGTGAATAGGATTTTTAAAATACAAACTACATCTGAGAAAGGAACCAGTTCTTTTTTCCATCCCATCCTTTCCTGACCCCTATCAAATGTAAACAAACTCCCACAAAGCCTCCCGTTTAGAAACATTAAAGAGAGAGAGGGAAAACACAGGTTTCTCTTATGGCATCAACTGAAGTATCAGATCACTTCTTTTAATAACACCTTCCCCTGAGACTGTTGATGAGACCCTTCTAAGTGTGCTCCTGCGGCATTTGACAGAAGATGACCGCTGCTCAGCCGGTGTTGATGGCCACATAGCCTTTAATGAAAAGAAGGAAGGGGCCACCGGTGTCATCCTCAGAATCTGGACACAGGCCAACGCAAGACCACAGCAAACCCTGGGTCAGCAGCATTTACTATCATAAACTGCGGGATTGGGGAGCAGACTGGTCAGAGGCCTGGGTCTCAGCAACTGTGAGGTGGCTAATTCATTCCTGGAGCCGTGCTGGCATGAATGGAATCTGAAGCTACAGTAATTTGCATTCATTATGATAATGCACATGTAAGTACAGTCAAGTGCTTTCATCCATTATCCCATTTAAATGGCCTGCTCAGTTTCCTAATTGTTACAAAGAGTCTTTCCAGTCTAAAAATGGCTATAAATACACACAAAGATGTTCCTCACAGTGCTCTTTATAAAAGGAAATAACTGCAAACAACCCAATTGTTCAACTTCAGGTTAAGAGGTGTTACGATGTCTACATATAATGCAATAAAGTTCTGACAATGATGCGTTCAATTTGTACTTTCAGTGGAATGAAGTTCTTAGGAAATGGTGCTCTTAACAACATAAACATGCATCGAAAGCTCATAAAACCCACAAACGGTCAGAACACTGTAAGCAAGGAGTTGGGATTTTTTTCTAAGTGTGACTAGAAATCACTGAAGTGTTTATTTTAAGCAGCAGAGTGACAGGACTGGATTTGCATTTTAAAACAATTACTTTTATTTCCTCTATCTTTTTTTTCTTCTTGTTCTTTGCAAATTTTCCACAATAAAGATTGAATACTTTTAAACCATGATGAGAAATAAATTCCTAGTCCTTGCTTTGCAATTTACTTGACACCTCCCCCAAACAAGCCCAAAGCAGGGAACAAACATTAAGAGTCAGCATCGGTGCCTCTAAGGGAAGGCTCGATGCAGTGCCCTTTAGCACAGAAGGGAGAGTTATTTTTATGGTACAGACAAATGAGCCAACCAAAATATCTCTGGAATGCTTGTAAGTTGCTGCTTAGGAGCATGCTAAATAAATTATAAAGTGTTGCTGTGATGAAGAGGTGGGAAGAAACAGCTGACTCCATCAACCCCATTTTCTCATCTGGAGCAACTGGCATCATGCAGTGACCCTGGTCCTCCTGGGAGACAAAGTCCTGGTGTCTGCCACATCCATTCCAAACCAAAAGCCCTGGGGCACAACGTGTGGTAATCCATCTTTGGCAGTTCCCCCAGGACCACCCAGCTGTGTATACAGTAGGCCAGGGTTGCCTGTATGGTGGTATTTGGATATGGGGAAGGCCACATACTCCCACTCCCCTTTCATCATGAAGCCCCCAAGACAGTGAGGTTCTAATTGGCATCAAATAATCTTAGGAATGAAGCCTCAGGTCTGTTGACCACAGAGATGGAGTTTTGGTCAAACTAGAGATAACATCTAGGCCTCAGTTGTGTTTCAGCTCCAAGCCCAGCAAAGCAAGGAAATCCGATGAAGCAACTCTATGGCTGACATCAGGACCACATGCAATGACCAACGACCTCCTCCCCTAGCACTGACCAATCATAGAGACCGTGACCCTGACCGTGACCCTAACTCCCTTAAGGTTGATGATTTTCCCCCATCTCTCTTAGTCACCATGATTAATGATTTCCCCTACATAATAACCCATCCCACGGAAGCCATCCGGGAGCCAGGTTGGAGCATTAGCCCACCTGTGACTCTGTCATGGGCCGCTTATTTTTAGGAAGTTCCCTTCCTCTGCCACAAATTCTGGTTCCAGTCGTATTGGACTTTGATGCCCACGGGCAAACAGACCCCTTCAGTTCAGTAACAGGATACGGGGAAAGCACGGGCACTGACTCTGCTGCTGGCTTCCTGTTCACTCTATGGCCTCGGGCAGGATACTCAGCCTCTCCACCCTTAGTTTATTCACGTATAAAATGAAGTTGACAGCAATGACTCCTAGGAGTGGTGTGATGATTTGGAACACAACCTTCAAAACATCTCAGGCTGTGGATGATACGTAAGACGCTGGAGGCTCAACACAACATAGCCTGACAGCCGTGAATGCCGTCCCATTTCCCCTCCTTATGGTGAGAAAACTGAGGGCTGGAGTCCTCGCTCACTCCACGGAATGCCCCCAAGTTCACCGCTGCTGTTACAGGCTTAAGTAAGGAAGCGCATTTTCCAAACGACCGTTAAATCTTTAGGCCCTGAATCAGGAGAGTGCAATCATGTTCCCTAGAATTATTAAGTTAGGGACACAGGGGCATACATTTTAGAAGTTTTTTCAACAAAAGCTGAAAAGGGAGATTCTATTTAAACCCTCCCTCAGTCTGTAAAGTAAAATAACTACAACGCTATCCTGAGAGTCCTTTTGTTAATTTATCTCACTGTATTTAGCAGTTAACTACAATAAATCATCAATGTATGACCCTCCATAAACTATCCTACACCGTTTTCTTTATTTAGAGAAAGGGAGGTAGGAAAGGGTTACCTCAAGTATAGAAGAGCGAGTTAATCAAATACCTCAGTTTATAACATACCATACGTAATATATTTCTAAATAATATATGACGTTTCCCTTATTTTTTCCTCCTAGTTTGCTAATTATGATTTTTCCAATCTTTTCAATAAAATAGGGCTTTTGATACCCCATGCTCATCCACCCGACCAAACGCACGTACACACACATACTTACGCATGCACAGTCCACAAGAACTCAAAACTCTCAATCAGCATTTTGGTTGTGTTTTTAAAGTAAGGATGCAGAGATCACGCTAAAAGCTTACACTTAAAGAAGCACTAAACTACCATGGCGGCAGAATCTGAAGAAAACCTGGTTAAGATACCTATTTCACCCAACACATTTCTCGGGCAGAGCCGACACCTGAACGAAGGGTGTTTGGGGACTCTCCTTCCACGGCCGGATTCCTGCCGTCCTTAGGGCCAGCGGCATTCCGGACACTGAACAGGAAGGCCCCCGGGCTCTGCGAGTCCTCACCGCGGGAAGGAGCGAATCCAGAGTGGAGAGCCCCAGGCACGAGAGAGAGCTCCCGTGTCTGCCGCTTAGTCAGACGTCCCGAATTTCCTGTTTGCTGACTACAGAGAGGAGCTTTCGGAAACAGGAGCAGGTCCCCGTGACTGTTTTCTCCATATTGTACCAGCCATCTGTTACTCTCAGGGAAGTTCTGAGTAAGGAGGGAAGCCAAAGAAAACTCCCCAGGTGTGTCTCTGGCGCGTCCGCGGGCCCTCCCACCTGATGGCACTGCTGGCTTGTGCCTCCTGGAGCAATAAGCCTTGCTGATCTGCATCAGTCCGTCTGAGGTATGTGCCCCAGGGGTACGCAGAAGACAGATGGGGCTCATTTCCCTGGGGTATCAGGTTCACTTGGATACTGAGCGACTTTAAGAACGGGGTTTGGAGTAAAAATACATTCTGTTTCATATTAAACTGAACAGAATGTGAATGAGGAGAACAGGGGGAAATCATTAATTTTTAACATAAAAACATGTCACTACATTTTCCCTCGCTTCTGCCTTAGGGGAATTGAGGAAAGGTAGGATAGCTCAGGAAAGGATGGGATCGGATCATGAGGCAACGAAGGGTCAAGGGGAGGAAAACTGGGTTGGGAGTAGGGATAAATCAACAAAACTACCGAGGAATTCAACGGGGAGAAGGTGATCTTTTCAACAAATGGCGTCGAAACTACTGCAGATGCAAAATAATGAAACTTAACCCTCTGCAACCACTACATGTAAAAAAATAAACCTGAAATGGATCCCAGACCTAAATGTAAAGCTGAAGCTAGAACATTTGTAGAGGAAAACACAAGCAGTCTTGGCTTAGACAGTTTTTTTTGAATAGGTAACAAAAAGCACAAAGAGATGAGGCGTGGAAACTGACAAATTGGGCATCATCAAAATTAAATGTTTTCCTCTTTCAAAGATTCTGTAAGCAAGTGGAAGGTATACCGTAGACTGACCAAAAATAATAATAATAACAATAATAATAATAATTGCAAAACTGATAAAGAATCTATTTCTAGAATACATAAAAACACTTTTAACACTGCAGTAAGAAAACAGAGTAAGACAGCTTTTTTATAAAAGGCAAAAGATTTGAATATCCACCTCACCAAAGAAGATTTGCACACGACAAATAAGCCTCTGAGAGCACATTCAACATCATCACTCATCAGGAAAATGCAAATGAAAACCACAAGGAGACACCACTGCACACGGCCCAGAATGCTGACAGCTGGAAAGTCTGGCCACACCAGTGTCGGTAACGGTGCAGAGCAACCACTATACACACATACAGGGTCCAGCACAGATAACGCCCCCGGTTTGTTACAAAACCTGTTACTACAGAATCATAAGCATGTCATTCTATAACATACCAATATCACACTCAAGCACGCCATATGGCATTTTAGGTAAAATGCTCAAATTAAAACTATAAATTATGACATCCACATTACTGCCCTACCGAGCAACCATGCAGGCGTCACTTCTGCCGGGCCCTGTGTTTCTGATGGGGATGCACCCGTGCTACAGCCACTGGAACACAGCTTGGCCTTTTAAAAAATGAAATACACGTGTATTTACTATATAACCCAGCAGTCCTACTCCATATGTACCCAAGAGAAAACAAGAAACAACAATTGGCTTGCCCCAAAATGTGTATGTTTACATTCAGCAGCTTTACGTGCAAACACTGGAAAGGACCTGCATGTCCCCAACAGGTGACTGGTGAATGGACTCAAGTGGATGTTTCTGCAGAGGCCGTTACTGAGCCATAAAAAGCAGTGGACCACTTACTGATCTGCACCTCGGCGTGCATAAAACCCAGATGCACCAAGATAAGTGAGAGAGACCAGACATGAAAGCGAACACACTGAATCATTCCGTGTCTACAGAATCCCGGCAGAGGAAACCAGAGGGTTAGGAAGCGAGTGGGACAGAAGTCTGTGGCCACCGGAACAAGCAACACGGGGGAGGAGATTAACTGAGGAAGACCAGGTTGAAGCTTCTGAGAGGGAAGAAAATATTCCACACTTTAACTGCACTGGTTGTTAATGTACTACACACATTTGTTCAGACTCATCAAATTACACATTTAAGAACGGTAAATTTCACTGTATTTACATCAGATCTCAATAAAGACGATTTTTCAAAAGGGGGGTTGGAGTGTAGCACTTATATCCCTCCAATCCATAAAGTATGGTTCTTAGGGAACACTACTCATTCACGATGGGCCTGGCCTCTGGCTCTGGAGAAAGGCATTGTCGTTTCTGCACCAGACAGTGAACAAAACTGTCCTCTGCTCCTGAGAAGACACAGTCTCCATCTTCCAAGGCTCTTAGTTCCACAAACATCCTTGAAAAGATGGTCTACAACAAAGGCAGTCAGTCCCCCTGTTTGCAAGACATCAAACAATTGAAGGGATTTCCGGATGGAAAATTCTTTCAACACCAGTCACTTGAGCTTCCTCTGAACTTCTGCGGTTAAGAGTTTGGAGTCACAATGTCTGAGTTCAAAACCAGGAGGGATGCACTCCCCCTCCCGGGAACACACCCGTGCCTTTCCTTTCCCTTCTTCCCTCTCGGGCGTGCACCTCCTAAACCCCCGAACCCGTCCCCAAGGCACCCCTTCCCCTGACTCTCCAGGGACCTGACAGCAGCCCCACCCAGGTGCTCTCCTGGTGCTTCTGTCCTAAGTCCGTCCTTGTTCCACTGTCCCAGCTTTAATGAATGTACTCTCAAGAAAAAAAAAAAAAAAAGGCTAAGCTATGGCATGGCTGGACAAAAATATTTTGCTAGGCCTCAGCTTCCTTGTCTATTAGATTAGGATCATAATCTTTGTCTTAAAGTAATTGGGTGAGTCAAGTAAGATAATGCATTTTAAAGTGCTTTTCAAGCTCTAAGGAACTAGATAAATAATTACTCCAGTATGTGCTTGTAATGCTTCTCTATTCTCTTAAATTGTCAGGTTTGTCACCAACTTCATCGTCTTTCACTGCCCTTAACACAAAATCGAGCAGATAGTAGGTGTTCAATTAACCTTTAATGGTTGCCTAATACTATAAATAACTAGGTGCAATTGAACTTTCTCTCCAGTTCCCCGGAAAAATTCCATAGCTCCTCTTTTACTTTTTCTCTTCTGGCCACCCCTTCCCAATCACTTTTTAAAAAAGAAGATCTAGTCTATTTTCCCGAAAAGAAGCACTTTGAATTCTGTTCCAGCACCTAGTAGGTGGTTACTTCGATCTGTGACAGGCCCGTAGGGAATAAAGGGCCGTGGCAGTCTGCTGGACTTGGCTCGCTCCCCGGGCGGGAATGGTGTTCCTATAAATGGGCAGCACTTAGCATGGTGCCCGTGTTCAGTGGGGAATAAAGAACGGGACACGAGAAGTTGGAAGTAAACGGTCACCCCTCATATCATCCTCTCTTTTTCGAACGCTCTAACGGGTCAACCCCAGTTTCTCCAGCCACGCGGCCAATAGACATGCGACCGCTGGGCCCGTCCGCTGTGGGTGCAGCAGGAGTAAGAGTGGAGGCTATGGTGAGGATGATGATGGTTGAAAATGACAGAGGACACCACGGTTAATATTGCTATTAGAGGGTAGGCTCTAAAGTCAGCACATAAAGTGAAAAATGTACAAGGTCATTCAAGTCCACCCTTGAAAAATATCTCAGGAAGTTGTCACATTGGGCTCCAAAATTTTGCCTCTTATTAAGGCCCATTACACGTATGTAGTAGCCTGTGTAAAGTCCAGGCTTCTGCACTTGAACCCCAAAGATGGACTTGACTTGCAATGATGGGTCATATTTTTTTAAATATACAATTTTAAACTCCATGTCTTCCATAAGACGCTCCCACTGGGAGCACTGGCACATAAACAAACTGAACCAAAGCAAATTCCCACCTCCCGCCACTCCTCCTTCATCAGGATTAAAGACAAGCAGAACTTTCTCCCTTGTTCTCAATCCCCTCTCTCTCTCCCACAAAGACTAAACCCATACAAGTTACATAGAAAGATGATGAAACTGCTCTCTCCTTTTAAGGTTTTAATTTCCTTTCTCAACTTTCCATTTCCACCTCTTGTTCGATTCACCTAAATCCACATGGAGAATACCAGACAGAGCTGCAGACAACGTCTCCACATCCAGGATGTGTCTAAGACTGATGCAAAAGGAAGGTCATAATACGTCTTTCCTCGGTTACGTGATTAATGCACTCTGAGGCTTAGGAAAAAGCCTGTAATTGGGGAGGTTTAAGAGTGCGTTGGGTGAATTCATCGCTGTCACAGACAATTCACCATTCCAGTGAGAGAGCCAGCAACGGCCTTTCCGAGAGCGAGAAGCAGCCATAAATCTAAATAGGAAAATATCTGAGTTTCGCTACCGTGTCACATAAAATATCTCTTCTCGGAGGTGGAGGTATTTTTCAGAACTAAGTTAGAGGCATGGCCGTGAATAAAACCAGGCTTCTTCAAGAATGAGTAATAGAGACAACATTTTATCAGACTCTAAATTTGACCTTTCTTGGAAATTCTAATATCTAGCAAGAACTTGTCTTTGAGCTCATAAACATAATTTGTTGGATTTTCTTCCAAATTTCCACTAAGCTAAGAATGCAGGTGGGGGGTAGGGTGAGGTGGGGGAAGCCGTTCTTCCCCCTGGACAGAGGGTGCAACCGGAGGCCAGTGGACTAGACTGCCCACAAGTGTGTCTGATCTGCCCCACACAGTGGTGGCCTGAAATGAGTTCATCAAATGTTTGAATTAACTGCTGATCTAAAAAGAATGAATGTTTCACAAAGGGAAAAAATTCAGACTTCCAGCTTCTCTTTGAAGAAATGGCATGATCTTGCAATGCTGGGGTGATATCGTTTCCAAGCGACAATCAGCTGGGGCTGTGTAGAGACTGCCCCTTTCGCCAGAGCAGGCAACTCTAGTGTGCCACAGTCTCCACCACTCCTTGCTGTGTCCCATACACTAAGACCAAGTATCGGTTATTGTTTTACCTAATGACAGTTAAAAAGGAAATCAGGAGTTTTGTACCTCCATGTCTACCATCCTAAGG